>CM038794.1:35868253-35929942 GCA_021764765.1 Vicia sativa
AACCTATTACGGCAAGAGAACCAATGATGGTTTACCCGCCCATCCGAATTCTTATGAAGATACAAAAGCGTACCTTGGAACCACGAACCTGAAGTTATTGTGGTGTCAATGGGAGAGTCTACTGCTGAAAACATCACTGGTATGAGTGGTAATGACTAGAGTGGCCTGATTACCACTGTGATCCGACAAAGAACAGAGTTGCAGAAGGCAGATGTTCAAGAAAGATGGGCTGTTAACCTAAGCGGAAGAACGAGGGATATTTTAAGCCAAGATGAGACTTCAAGATCATCAAAAGGAGTGACTATAAAGTGGTTGATCAACTTAGTCGACCCCGCAAAATTTCAATCTTGTCCTTGTTGAAAGTTCAAGCCCACAAGATGGCCTTGTTGAAAGTTCATATGTGGTCAAGATATCACAATTAATCAATTGATGTGGCAATTTCAAGTTTAACCGATGGCGGTTGTTTATCGTCACAAGTGGATCTCCTCCGAATGGAGGTAATCATAATATGGCTCTTCACATTTCTGTTACCTGTGGTGGAACGACTCTTGCTAGAGTATTGATTGATACAGGCTCATCTTTGAATGTGATCCCGAAGACAACATTGGCCCAACTACAGGTAGAAGGGGCAATTATGAAACCTAGTTCTCTGATTGTAAAGGCTTTCGATGGATCCCGCAAGATGGTGGTGGGAGAGATCGATCTCCCGGTACTTATCGGACCCCAACTATTCAACATTACTTTTGTTCGCGTTAAAAGGTGACGCGCTAGAGGATGCGAACGTGAGTTCGGATTCTCCGGCTCGAAACGATTTAATCTTTTGATTGATTTATAAAGATGCCGCGAGCATCAAGCTTTATTATTTTCAACACAAGAAAGATGATTTAATGATTATGAAAAGGGGAAACAAATACCCTCAATTGATATTGTATGCATGAACGACTAGCAAAACTAGACGCAACGCATCGGGGAGATTCCGAGCAAGGGGATTGTTATATAAAGGAATAGATGGAGCACCTAAATATATATAGTTATCTATAGCTTTATATATGAATATGTTTGATATGTTTGTGTGTTTTAATTTGCTATTTCTATGATTGGAAAGTTTCTCCTTTGATTTTAAGAAACAGAGATTATGTGGGATTCTAGGTTTTGTTATTATTATGCTCGCAAAGATCCTGGATCTTCTCGTGATACATATCCCTAGTGGAATCGAGCATTTGTAGCTCGATCACAGGATTCTATGGTTTGTTTGTCCAAGGAGAAAGAAATTTGCTCGCAAGGATGAGACTTTGTGCCTACGTATTCTCAAAAGGATGTTGAGAAAGTCGAAGTAATCGTAGTCTTACTATGCTAGTGGAAAGCAACGGATGTTAGTAAGAGATGTATAAATGTCATCTTAATGAAAATGTATCTAATCTATTTCATCACATACATTTTTGAAAAGTTTGATTGATTAAAATCTTTCATCATAAGTATTAGGTGTTTTGCTTGAGTGTACAAGCTGCTACCACTTACATGTTTAAGAAAGATGTTTTGAAAAAGATGGCGAATCTTTTAACCGTAAGTATTGGGTGTTTTGTTTGAGTGTTCGCCGCTACTACTTATCGTTAAGAGATGTTTTTGTTTGAAAACGCTTGAAAAAAAAGTTTGACTGTATGATGTGATAGATGAGATACTTCTTCCATAGTATGATAGATGTCTAAATCTCGAGGAGAAATTGATTGGATTAAAGGGATGCTTTAAGAAGCCCGTGGGTCCTTGTATTGTTAGCCCAAGAGGAGGCATTCCGAGTCATCGAGGGTCATCGAGGGTCCTTGATGAAGCTCAAGAGGAAGCTATAGGGTATGGTCGGCTTTGTGTTAAAAGGGATTTCACCAGAAACCATCCTTTTTGAATAAGAGCAATTTCACCAGAAATTTTCCTGGATTTGAAAGTGATTTCACGGGAAACCATCCTTTCGGGTTCTATCTTAGCGGTGATTCTTTTGTATTGGAAGCCCAATAGAGGTGTTAAGAGATTTCCTATCTTTCATTGTATGATGCCCAAGAGAAGGCTAAACTCAATGAGGAGTTCTTTTGAACGGTCAAGAGGAGGCCGACTCAACAGGAGTGTTTGTCTTATATGAAGCCTAAGCGAGGCTAACTCCGGGGAGAGTTATCTTGTATGAAGCCCAAGAGAAGGCTAAACTCAACGGGGAATGAGTTGTCTTGTATAAAGCCCAAGCGGAGGCTAACTCATGTTGGTGATGAATTGTCTTGTATGAAGCCCAAGCGGAGGCTATACTGTGGGGAACCTATTGATTAGTTTAATTGTTATGTTATAATTAGACAATTGTATAAACAAGTGTGTGAGTGGTATGGCACGTGGAGTTTATGAAGGAAATATAAACAATGCATGATGTTTATTTACAAGAGTTTATGAAATATAAACAAGTGTCTGTGAACGAACGTTTAAAACGAGCGTTACAAGTTTGAACTGTGTACAAGGAAGTGAATATGTACACGAACGAGTATTTATGTACTGACAAAGATGGATGTACATAGGAGGGTGGGACTTACACCATAAGGGAGGCCTATTGGTTTGAAAGGGCTTCATTGTGGAATAATGCTCCTTTCAATACCAATGGTATTCAAATATATACGTATTTAAACAAAACGATCGATCAAAGTTTATTCGTAAAAGGTATCAGATTATGCATGTATAAAGTTTGTATGAAAAGAATTTGATATGTACAAGAAAAGATATATGTACATAAAAGAATGTTGGTTTGTGTATACACAAGTGAAGTGGAAACAAACGATCAAGTTTGTCCGCATTGAGTATAAAAGGTATCCGTGTTATGTGTACGTATAAAAATTGTATGTATTTAAAGAGAGTTTGATATGTACAAAGAAATATTATGTACATAAAAGAATGTTATGGGACTTACACTGGGGAGGCCCATTGGTTTGAAAGCGCCACAGGAATAATACTCCTTTCAATACCAATGGTATTCGGTATAAACAAACGAATGAAAACAAACGAAAGAAATTTGTTTATGTTTGAATATTGACAATGATGATTTGAGTATGTACAAGTAAAAATAAATATGTACAAAAAGGATTGGGACTTACACCGTAAGGGTGGCCCATGATCGATTGAGAAATTCGAAAATGAACGATTTTATCGCTTAAATCGGATCGATCGTGGTAAAAAGATGTAAGTTTTAATGAAATGTTTTGAAAAATGATTTGAAAAATGTTTTGAAATGTTTTGAAATGTGAGGTTCATTTATGAAAAGTTTTGAAAAATCTAAGTCGAAAACTTGAAAATTTCACCTTAAAAGGAAGTTTGAAAAGTGTTCAGGACGCTGCTTTCAAATCGATTAAAATATGATCGATGAAAGTTTTTCTGAAAAATTTTGCACTATCATAAAATAGATGTATTTATTGACAAGTGTTCAAAAAATCACCTTAAAATAATGAGTTTTGATTGTCGTCAAAAATTGTGAAAGTTTTATGAAAAACATGAAAAATTGAAAGTTATAAAAAGAAATGGTCCTCGATGAGTTGAACCCATGACCAAAGGGTGTACACGTGGCGTAGAGAGACTTAAGAGCAAAGAGTTACCATGAGCCAAACGCCTGGTGTTAGTGGACCAACACGGTAGGCAAAGCATTGGAATATTTAAAATTTGAAAATGAAGAACACGCTACAATGTCTTCGTGGTTTTGATTTCGTAAATCATGATTCAAGCTCATCTTTATTTCTCAATGAAAATTAATGAAATAAAAATCAAACTTGATCGGTTTTTCATCACGAACATGATGGTGCTTGTTAATTTCATTTATATTCAGTCTAACTCAATTGGATTTCTGGAAAATGCTAAGAACCCTAAAACTGATTTTTCAAATTAAATGATGTATGTTTAATGATTGTTTGATTTTATTGAGGGTTATTGATCGTTATGAGTGCAGAAAGAGATCGGCCAAGAGTTTTTTCAAAAAGAATCAAAGAGAATGGATATCACGCCTCGTGTTCATACCGTAAAGTGAGAATCGAAGGTCTTAGAGCCGCTTCGAACGGATTTCTTGATCATTCGAGCCTCATCTGCATGTATGGAAGCTATGTGGATAGTCCGCACTCCTTGAATCCTTCCCAATCAATCCAGCCAAGTCCACCGCACGCTTCAAAATGGAAGCTCGATTTTGATGTAAATCGAGTTACGCTTAGTGTTGATGGCCCGGATCATATACATGAGGTATAGTGATGATGTTTGAATGATTAGAACACGCTGATTGCCAAGCTATGGATTCAATTGTTTAGGCGCTTTACAAGTTTATGAGCATGAAAGATGAAAACTGATTGCTTGTTCTTGCTATGATCTTAAGTTCTAAACAAGTTTTATATCAATAGTAGCATGTTTGACACCAAATTTTAACATGTTTTCAACTGTTTTTCAAAAATGCAAGAATTCTCCAATTTGCACTATGTTTTGTAAATTTTGAGAAAGTGGAGAGAAAGCATGAATTTGTGATGCTTTGGTGTGATTTTGGACTTGAAATGTAACCTATTTATAGGCAACAAGTTCTGAAATGTTAGACAAAGAGGTACAAGCTTTTGGAAAATCAAGGATAACTTAGAGGGCAAGAATGATATTTGCCAAAAAAGGAAACTTCCTTTTTTCACCATGTGCTCATTTTTACAATTTGATCCAATCCTATCAATTATTACATCTAACTGATAATTATCAGTTCAATCATCCATTTGGCAAGGTTAGATTGCTTCTAAATGAAGAAAACACAAAATGACCTATAACTTGAAGTTTTGAATTTTGAAAATCTTCATGGAGCCTTATGTTTTAATTTCAAAAGTATGGCTAGACTCCATGGATTTAAGAGTTCTGGACATTTTGAAAGCTTGTTTCACGCTACAACTTTCATGTTTTGAGTTTTTTCAAATTCAAATTGGAACTATGTGAAAAAATGGCATGAAGTTTGGAAAAAATAAGAATTTTCAACACTTAGAAATTTTTCTAAGTATGAAAACTTTTGACTTTTTGTTGGCTTTTTTCAAATTCTTTGATTTTTATGATCATGATGGATCATTTGAAGTATTTTGATGATTGAAAAGTTTTGTTTTGAAAATTTTGACCAAAAGTCAAAGTTTGACTTTTCGCGGCAGATGAATTTTCATCGACGCTTCGAAATCGACCGATGAAGTCTGTGAACTCGTGATGTTTTGAATCCGTAAATTAGGTCAAGATGTTGTATCTAAGATATAATGACCAATCTCTATCCAAAAAGTCATTTCTTGTTCAAAAGTCAGAGATTTCTCATGCCCGATCAAAACCCTAATTGGTCGATCCTTGATTGATCTGTGAGAAAAATGGATGTCAAGATTAGAGGTTGATGATTTGATCAAGATAGATCAAATGAGGTGAGAAAACTCAAACCCTAATTGATTGCCTCTTGAATCGATGAAAGTCGATGAAACCCTAATTTTGACTGTGAATGCTATACCCAGATTAATGCCTCGAATTGTTAGTTATGCGGATGATACAAATGTGGTGGTATATTAGGTCAAAATTTGGGGTATGACAACTTTCAAGTGATGGATATCTTCCGACTTATAGCGCTTATTGGGAAGGCCACTGGATACACGGTGCTAAGGGCATCACCTCGACTCTTCACCAAAAGTTGAAGTTCTTCTTTGAATAACCGGTGGTGGAGGTTAGTGGTGAAAGACTACAGTTAGTCACTTATGCGAATTCAAGTATGTGGATGTTGGAGCGAGGTGCATGAAACTCTCTTTCAAGCTTTAAGATTGTTGGTAATATGCAAAAGAAGTCAAATGCTGAAAATCCTAAAGGTAACATGACCTTGGCGGGATGTCGAGGCCCTTATCGATGTCGGGAACCTAAAGGTTGAAGCGGTGATAAATGTGGGAGAGAAGAAGGACAAGAGCGGACTCGCTATCAACCATCTTCCAAGAAGGTCGGTGATAGGAAAAGGAAAGATCCCTCCTAGAGGATACTTTTGTTGTGAAGGGCTTCCACCAAAAGGCTATCAATGCCATTGATGATGATGAGCGCAAAGGGAGCTCGATGGTGTTCCGTACTCCTCGGTGTGGCTCTCAAAATTGGATCGTCAAGGACGTTACCTCTCATTTCATTGTCAAAGTAATTTCTTGTTTTAAAAAATCAAGGCACAAAGGATTGCTTTGAGGGCTTGTTCGCTTAATGAATGAATTTTATCTTCAATGAAAAGCGCATTTTGTTATTAGTTTGAGATCCTTTTTATTGTTTTTATTTTGCTTTCAAGTGCATCTTAATAAAAACAACAACATTTCACTATTTTTCCCGCTAAAATAAACATACATATCTAAAAGATAAAATCAATCATTTATGCGGATCACCGAAATTGAGCTTATTGAACATAGCCATGCTATAACTCCTTTTGACTTGATTTCCCGATCAACCAAGCGAAGAGATGGTGAGGAAGACTATGAACTCCCGAAGAGTTAGCGCGTGCGGTTGAGCACGAGGAGAAAGCGATCCACCACATCGGGAACTAGTGGATGTGATCAATGCAGAACCTTGAAGAGGATCAAAAGAAGTCAAAGTTGGAACCGCCTTGGAGATAAAAGATGAGTTGATGCCTTGTTGCAAGAGTTTGTCGATGTGTTTGCGTGGTCGTATCGTGACATGCACGGACTTGACACGGATATTGTTGTGCCAACTACCGCTAAAGCTCGAATGCTGCTTGTAAGCAAAGACCAAGGAGAACGCATCGAGATGGCTAAGAAGATTAGAGCGAAGTCAAAAGCGATTCAACGCGGTTTCCTTCTTTGTGTCGGTATATCTAGATTGGATTGCCAACATTGTGCCTATCCCCAAGAAGGATGGAAAGGTTTGGATGTGTGTGGATTACGGAGACTTGAATCGAGCCACTGAAGGATGACTTTCCTTTGCCTCACATTGATGTCTTGGTCGATAGCATGCTCGGTCTTGCTTTTCTCTTTCATGGATGGTTTCTTGGATATAATCGATCAAGATGGACCGACCGATATGATGACGACGTTCACCACCCGTGGGGCACCTAATTATAAGTCATGCCTTCGGATTGAAGAATGTCGGGCAACTTATCAAAGAGCTATGGTAGCCCTTTTCCATGATATGATGCATAAAGAAATTGAAGTCTATGTGGATGATATGATTGCCAAGTCTCAGACTGAAGAGGAGCATATTTTTCATCTTAGAAAGCTGTTTGAAAGGTTGAGGAAGTATAAACTTCGATTGAATCCTAACAAGTGCGCTTTCGGAGTCCGGTCCGGGAAGCTACCTGGATTCATAGTGAGCCAACGAGGTATCGAGGTGGACCCTGACAAAGTAAAAGCTATTCAAGATATGCCAGCACCAAGAACGGAAAAGGAAATTCGTGGTTTCTTGGGACGCTTGAATTACATTTCTCGGTTCATATCACACTTGACGGCTACTTGCGAACCTTTGTTCAAATTGTTGAAGAAAGATCAAGCCATTATATGGAATGATGATTGTCATCGAGCATTTGATAAGATCAAGGAGTACTTACAAGAGCCACCTATCTTGATACCGCCTGTGCCCGGAAGGCCTCTCATAATGTACCTCACTGTACTTGAAGGATCTATGGGTTGTGTTCTGGGGCAACATGACGAAAAGGGAAGAAAGGAGCATGTAATCTATTATCTGAGTAAGAAATTCACGGAATGTGAAAGCCGGTACTCTCTGTTAGAGAAAACTTGTTGTGCTTTAGCATGGGCCGCCCGTCGTTTGAGACAGTATATGGTGTGTCACACTACAATGTTGATATCCAAGATGGACCCTATCAAGTATATCTTCGAAAAACCAGCTTTGGTTGGAAGGATTGCACGTTGGCAGATGTTACTATCTAAATACGATATTCAATATGTAACTCAGAAAGCTATCAAGGGAAGTGTGGTATCAGAATATCTCGCCCACCAGCCTATGGAGGACTATCAACCTATGAGATTTGACTTCCCAGACGAAGATGTTATGTTTATCAGAGATTGCAACATTCCTGGACCAGAGGAAGGACCCGAGCCAGGATCCCGGTGGACGCTGGTGTTTGATGGGGCATCCAATGCAGTCGGTCACGGAATAGGGGCAATTATAACTTCTCCAACAGGTTTTCATATTCCCTTCACCGCCAGAATCTATTTCAATTGTACCAACAATATGGCGGAATATGAAGCGTGTATCTTCGGGATTGAAGCAGCCATTGATTTAAGGATCAAAATCCTTGAAGTTTATGGAGATTCTGCACTCGTCGTTTTCCAGGTCAAAGGAGAATGGGAAACTCGTAATGAAAAGTTAATTCCGTACAGAGATCATGTCTTGAAGCTGATACCGTATTTTGACGAAATCACTTTCCATCACATTCCTAGAGAGGAAAATCAGTTAGCTGATGCCTTAGCCACATTGTCTTTAATGTTCAAGGTCAAGTGGGCTAATGAAGCGCCTTCCATCACTATCGAGCGTCTAGACGAGCCTGGCTATTGTATGATGGTTGATGAAGAAACTGATGGTAAACCCTAGTTCTACGATATCAAGCAATATATAGAGAAGGGTGAGTACCCAGAAGGGGCATCTATCATTGATAAGAAGACTTTGAGGAAGTTGTCTGCCAACTTTTTCTTGAGTAGTGGGGTGTTGTACAAGCGAAATTTTGATTTGGTTTTGCTCAGATGCATGGATAGACACGAAGCAGATCAACTCATCAAGGAAATTCATGAAGGTTCTTTTGGTGTTCACGCAAATGGACATGCAATGGCGAAAAAAGATCCTCGAGGTTTACTCTTGGATGACCATGGAAACAGACTGTGTTATTTATGCAATGAGATGCCACAAGTGTCAGATTCATGCTGATAAAATGCATGTGCCACCCTCACCTCTGAATGTTTTGACCTTTCCATGGCCATTCTCTACGTGGGGAATTGATATGATCGGAATGATTGAGCAAGAAAGCTTCAATGGACATCGCTTCATACTACTACGCCATAGACTATTTCACCAAGTGGGTTGAGGCTGCTTCATATGCGAATGTGACACGACAAGTGGTTACCCGATTTATCAAGAATAATATAATTTGTCGCTACGGTACTCCTAGCAAGATTATCACTGACAATGGGACAAATCTGAACAACAAGATGATGAAGGAGTTGTGTGACACATTCAAGATCGAGCATCACAACTCGTCTCCCTACAGACCAAAGATGAATGGCGCTATGAAGAAGATAACAAGAATATCAAGAAGATCCTGCAGAAAATGGTGAAGACGTATAAGGATTGGCACGAGATGTTGCCTTTCGCTTTGCACGGGTATAGAACGTCTATTCGCACTTCGACCTGAGCGACACCTTACTCACTTGTTTATGGCATGGAGCGGTACTTCCTATAGAACTTGAGATTCCTTCTCGAGTTACGATGGAAGCGAGTTGGAAGAAGCGGAGTGGGTTCGAATAGGTATGACCCATTCGATGATCGAAGAAAGAGTTGTGACCATTTGTCATGGTCAACTCTATCAAAAAAGAATCAAGAGGGCTTTTGACAAGAAGGTACGTCCCCGCGAGTTCAAAGTGGGTGAATTGGTGCTAAAGAGGATAATCTCTCCACACAAAGACCCTCGTGGAAAGTGGGTGCCAAACTATGAAGGGTCATACGTGATAAAGAAAGTTTTCTCGGAGGAGCTCTTATTCTCACCAACATGGATGGAAGACTTGGCACACCCATCAACTCGAACACGGTCAAGAAGTATTATGTCTAAAAAAAAAGAAAAAAAAAAGAGAAAAAATTAAGCCCGGTAAGGTGAAAACCCGAAAGGGTGGCTTAAGCAAAAAAATGGGTAAATGTCCCGGTGAACCAAGATCTTCAGAAGATGGTTCACACAAAAGTAAGGAAAGTATCTGAGACATAATCTTTGCAATGTGTCTCCGTGTCTATGAAGCTCGGATGGAAGGGATCAGTTCAATCACCATCTTTAGAAGTGAAGATGAAGAATAGTCGAGAGGAGAATAACATGTTTATGGTTCAATGAAGTTCGGTTTCAATTTCGTTGTTGTTTTAAGAAAATGTGCATAGACTTACTTTTCTGTATGTTCCTCCTAAAGGAATGTGCACCTTTATGTATAAAATCCTTACTTATGAGTTATTCCTCTCATATTTTAAATAAAAAATTATTGATTGAACTTTGTTTTGTGCCTTACTTTTTATCTTTTACGCATGTTTAACTTAATGTATTTCTTTTTTAGATAAAATTAAAATCGTTCAAAATGGTGAAACAATAAAGTTTTGAAACTTAAAATCGCTTTGATTTACGGAATGTTGGGGTGATTGACTTTCTAAGTGTTGCGCCTTTCCTTTGAATTGGAAGTACCTCCATACTCATCATGGTGATTATGAGGAATCGGGCGTTATCCTCCTGAGAGACTCATTGCAATAACAATTGTGGATTGGATTATGGTCATTGCCTTTCATTCAATTTTCGGTGATTTCGGGAGTTGGTTGATAAACCAATACATCAACGGTATATTCACGCATTCATTCATCCATTCGTCCATTCATGTCATATCGGTACATTCATGCATGAACCTTCGCGAATCGGGATCATTCAAAATAAAGTTGAATCTGGGCGCCAAAGACTTTTCTTAGATGACAATTTAACTCTTCTCCCGGTGCAAGTTGAATGCTTGGGTGAAAGATAAGTGGCGATGCGTCAACTCTCGAGAAGTCTCTTCCCAGTAGTGATCAATCATCCCAGTGAACTCTTGTGCCAGCAGAGTTGTCTATTTGGATTCCCAGTGGCGTCTTCCTTTTACGAGCGTGTCGAAATCACGGGCTCTTGCATCAAAGCATAAAAAAAATCATATCACGCATATCATACTCATGCATTAGCTTCGGTTATTTCTTTTGCAGGACTTTTCAACTGAAACTGTAAATATCCTCGTAAGAATCAAATTGAAGGATTAGCTCTCGACGATTTAATTTTCTCTTCTCTCGGCACCAGATGTATACTTGCGGATCTTAATGGTGATGATTTCTCAATCGAGATTTCTTCCCAATGAACAGTTGTCTCTTCGGATGAACTCTAATGTCGGCAAAATTATCAACAAGAATCCCGGTGAGGTTTTCCATACGGTTTTCTTATGGAGTTTCCCCAGCAAAGCTTAATTTACTCCCAAGTGAGTCTCCTTCAGAAAGGATTACTACAACATTATTCTTGGTAAGATTTCTTTCAGACAAGAATCTTCTCAAATAAATTCTATGGCAACCACGCAATTGTTTCTCGAGCATTCTCGAGAAAACTACATTGAACTTCTGGTGTGTTTATTTCCCCAGTAAGTCATCAAATACTCAACAAATAAATGTCCACCAGGTGGGATGTTTATTCAATCTCAGGATATTTCTCCAACTCAGAAGTTGATCCACATATCCACTTGCTACAACGCATTGTCTATACAATGCCAGCAAATTAAAGCTCATTACCCTAGAAGTTTTTCGATCGCGGTCTTGAATCGATTCTTCTATCACCGGTAAAGCTATCTGCATACAAATTGAAGATCTTGTCTACTCGGAAGTTGTTCAACATGTCGGTACATGTTCAGTAAGATCTCTCATCAGCAGAAACGTTGGAAACAAGATTTACTGACTTCATAAACATCTATATCACACCAGTGTGCTGGATATTGTTTTGTTTATCCCTAGAGAATTGTATTCTCGGGTGCGCTACTGAATTTGTTCTGTTGGTAACTCGGAAGTTACATGATCAAGACATTCAGCATGCCATGGCTCCTCGCACAATCGTGCATAACAATTCTGATATTGTTCTAGCCATATATCTTCGTTAAAGTTTGCGGGTATTCTTTAACTCTTTGGGATTTTTAGACAGTTTCTCAATTTTCATCTTCGTTAAGGTCTGCGGGTATTCCTTAACCTTTCGGGATTTTCTAACAAATTCTCAATCATATCTTCGTTAAAGTTTGCGGGTATTCTTTAACTCTTTGGGATCTTCAAACAGTTTCTCAAATTTCATCTTCGTTAAGGTCTGCGGGTATTCCTTAACTCTTCGGGATTTTCTAACAAATTCTCAATTTTATCGAATCTTTAATTTATCTTATTTCCTTTCGCTTGAGAAGTTCGGTTTTCTTCTCGTAGCATTTTTCATTGAAACTTACTGTTATTACTCATTTTGGTTACTCAGTTATCCCCAGTGCTGTTGAGATCTCCCAATTCTTTCTCAATTGTTACTGATGTTATTGAGGCATTCTGGTGACGGTTAAAAAGTTTACTTTCCTCATGCGTCTCTTCCTTGGCTCTGTAGTCAAGATGTCTTATCTACTTTCTTTTGTGGCCTTGGTATCCCACGGAGGGCAAATCTTTGGGGTTCTTTTAGTATTCAATCCTCTTCCACCTTGAACGTTCGAAAGCATTTATTTCACTTCTCAGGTTTAAGATGATTGAATAGGGGCAACTGTCGCACCCCAAAATTTACCCTATCATTATTCGTGTCGTTCGTTTCTCTAAGTCAGCCTTTTTATTTGTGGCCGCGTGTACCTTTTTATTTTGTTGTAGGTGTTTCATTGGTTTGTTTCATTTGTGATAAAAGGGTTAAGACAGTTGGCTCTATAAGTGTTCGAAGTTTGGTCATGATCATTTTGTGAGAGATGTACTAGAAGAGGAGGATTTGCATTTTTAATAGATTCAATATCTCCAAAGGACTTCAAGTTCGAACACAAGTGGCAATCGAAGATAAACTTCATTGTTTATTAATTTGAGAGCCATGACACGAGATTTTTGATGGGATTCATGATCAAAAGTTTTTGAATTTTGGGAGCTCATTGAATTTTGTTTGCAAAAGAAATGAAGAATTTTGCTTGAATTATACTTCAAAGTTCAATTGGTGTTTAAGAAATCTAAGGCATAATATTATAAGGAATTTCTTATGTTATTGAGTTTGGATTGGTTCAAGATAACTTCTTGAGAATTCTAAAAGAGTTCAATGTCTTTCATTTTTTGAGTTCAAGAAGCCCAAGTTTCAACACTTTTCTTTTCTAAGTCATCCATTTCTTTCAAGTTTCCACAAGGATTTGGAATTTGAATTACTTAAAAAAAAGGGAGGAACTTATTCAAACACTAGGATTTCAAATTACATGTTGCATACAAGAAAGCTTTAAAGTTCTACAATTGCAAATTCATTTGAAACAATTGATACACATTCATTCAAGAAAAGTGCACTATATTTACAAGCTATAAGGGAATTTTTTATCTAAAAGTTACAACGATGCTATGTAAATTCTAAACAAACTGTGAAACTTCAATTGCTCTCTAATTATCTTCAAGATGCTTCAAGTCTCCCCAAGTTCCTAAGCCTTGCCATCTCCACGCCTTGTTCACCATTACATGAAACACGAAAAAGGGAAAGTATTGGTTAGCAATTTATCTCAAGCATAAACAAAATTATTGCAGACAATTTATGTTGGGACTCATCATGAGGGTTGTGTTAGGGAATCAGGTTTTGAAAGGTTAATTGTTTCAAGCGACCAAAGCCTCAGAACTAAAGTTCTTTCATCGGCCACGACCTCCTATTGCAAATCACAACAACCTTTGTTGCTGGTTCACAAAAGGAGGTGTGAAGTGGAAAATCAGAAAACATCATGTTTTCCCAAAGCAATCAAAAGAATCCAGCCCAACAGTATCACAGTTCCAAAATCAGTTCAGCCCAAATGAAAGTCAATATGATATCAACATTTTAGCCAACAAGCCATGGTTATCAGCATAAAGTAAAAGATTTTCACTCAAAGAGAACATTATGATATAGCAGCCAACAATATATGATAACAGAGAAATAACAGAGCAGCAAACCAAAAGAAAAGCTCAAAGTGTCTAGGCATTAAAGCCAGTTGAGGAAAAGCAAGTCAACTTGGCCAAAAATGGGAATTATATAGCCGACCACATAGCAGGCAACATAGCAGAAAGAGTATCAGAAGGAGTATCAGAAGGAGTATCAAAAAAGCAAAAATTGAGTTCCAATGAAGACAAGGACATGCAGAAGCAAAGTTGGAGATAATATAACCAACAACTCTATTGTGTAAAAAGGGGCAGAAAACTAATCAGAAAAAACACTCAAGCATAATATATGTTCAAACCATAACCAAGAACAAAAACCAACATCTGTTCAAAATGGCATATGTTCTAACAAGCATTCAAAAAACCATAGCAGAGAATCAAGTGGTGCATCTGTTCTAAAACCAACAAATTCGAGAACCAATACCAATCAGAAAGAAAAACCCCACGCATAGTATCTGTATCTGTTCTAACAACAAGCAAGCAGAGCCAAAACCAACACAAAACAAGAACACAAAACCCCAATGTATTCATCATTTCCCCCAAACAAAAACCCTTCAGAGCATATGTTTCAGAAATCAAAGAACTTCTGATACACAGAAAGAAGAGAGAAGCAAGAAACGATCTCACCGAATACAACTCGAAGCCATTCCAAACGCATCTCAAAGACTCGGTACCGTCACCTTCGCCAATCGTGCCAAGTCTAGGTTTGAAACCCTTGGATTTTCAAAAAAATTTGTTATACATCTGCAAAATCAACATCATCAAGCATTAGAAAGCATTAGAAAATGAAAAATAAGCCAAACAACATACGTAATCGAGGGATAGGGTTCCATTAGAGGCGATTGAGAGAAAACGAGGATTTAGGGTAAACGGTGAGAAAAGAGATTTGGGGCTTTCTAGGTTTCTATGGAATCGAGAGATTGAGGGATGGGGTATGCTTTTCCGATTCGTATTGAGAGGAGAAGAGGTTAGGGATGCATGTACCGTGAGAAGAAGATGAGTTTACGGGTTTGGAGAGATGAGAAGGAAGATGAGGATCGTGTTTCACGAGAAAGCAGATGGGTTGGGTCTTCCCATTTTCTTTTCTTTTTTTTTAATTTCAATTAATTAACATAATCTGCTTTTTATTTAATTATTTTATTTTTAGTTTATATTTAGTAATAGGGTTTAGGTTGGGTGGTGACAAGTGTCACCACCTTAGTTTATTTTCTTGTTTTCTTTTTAAGTTAGATATTATTTTCTTTTTCTTAAAAAAAATGTTTTGGGTAAATACTACACTATTGTGGCCCTTGGAGTATTACGGAGAGGGATCCAACACACCTGACTAGCCATGATGAACTCTTGCGGACCAATCAACAAGATCGGATGGACTTCTTTTACCGCCCCGGCTTTTCATGAGGCTAACTCTAAACTTTTATCTTTTCAATTAATTTATTTTTATGTAAATGATATTTGTTTGTGCGATGTACTAAGTAATAATTAGCTCTGATAGTTTCTATTTGATGACTTATCGATTAAACTATTAGTCGATTTTTCATCAAACAGAAAAAATCGTTTCTAATAATTATTTAAATTTCCGATTGTATTGTGTGATGATTATCTGTTTATTCAACATTTATTCACCATTGTACACTTCGCACACAACTAAATGTTAAAATTAATCCAATTCTGTTTCGATTGGCTCATATGCTGATTTCTTAAAGGGTCTCATAGTTGGGGATGGGCATGGCCATCCTCACAAGGTTGATTAAAGCCCTTGTTGCTTTAATAAATCATAACCCGAAAATAACATTGGTCTATATACCAATTTTCCATGCACCAGGGTCTCATGGTTGGGGATAGGAGCACCTATCCTCACGAGGTTAATCAAGTCCATATACTTGATTAATCATAACCCGATTCCACGTTTCATCTCAACACGTATCTCAGAATGCTTTCATAATTAAAAATTCCAAACCTCGATCCAACGTCGGTGCATTTTCAAGTTTCTTTCATAATAAAAACTCAAGTACTTAAACCGTTGGATGCTAGTCCAATTGTTTAAACACTTGTAAAAAAAAATGAACTTCAAATCTTTAAGTCGTTGGATGCTAGTCCAATTGTTTAAAGGTTCTTAATAATGTCAACTTTATTTCACTTCACTCTTTCATAAGAAAACTTTTGGATGATAGACGACTCGTTGGGTATTGAGCTCATCTTGTTTCTAGTATTTGAATCGTAGGATGCTAGTCCGATTGTTCGGCACCTTTCACCCACTTAAAATCAATTCAACTCATTCAAAAATCCTTTTCTCGCTCATGTGCGATAATTAAACTCTTTTCCAACGAAAGAGTGCAATAGCCATTTCATACACGAATGAGGACTTAAGATTTTCAAACAAACTAAACAAGTCCAAGTTCAAGCATTTGAAATGTCTAATGCACGATTTTTCTTATAAAATCAACGCAACCAACTTAAAACCTTTTCGAGAGGAACTACGGAGTTTTGACTTTCCCATTGTACAAGGAATATGAGGCGGTGAAACTCAAAATAATAATAAATAAACCTCGTTTCTTTTATTTTATTCATAACTTAGCAATAAACACATACACGCTTAGACCTAAATGGGTCTCATCGAGTCGATGGATGTAAGCTAATACCTCCCTTACATAACCGACTTCCATATTTTTGGTCGTGACCGCCTTATCCGTATCCATGGGGTTTTATCTATATTTTCCGTTCCTTTTGGAACAAATAAAATTAGGTGGCGATTTCACTAGTTTTCGAAATTTAAATGATTTTTGAAAGTCGAGTTGCTTCATCGGGCATCCAAAGTTGGAACTCGGGCATCCAAAAGTTGGAACTTCTGGGCATCAAAAGTTGGAACTTCTAGAGATGGTACTTCTAGAAACCCAGAAGTTGAAACTTCTGGAGATGGTACTTCTGGAAACCCAGAAGTTGGAACTGCAGTCAGAGACGCCGGGAGAGAAGCTCTTGTCATCTTCTCCGGTCACCACCTTTTGCAAAACCTGCAAAAACAAACATAAAAGCAAAAACAAAATGTCCATATTCAATAATTTGACCCTTGCGAACACGATGGTGGGGTTCGTTCATCCTAAAACAGCCTGTAACTATGGTTTTGAAACTCAACAGCTCGCTTGCCCTAACCATGGCAGTTAACGATTTGGCCACCAAACCTTGCAAACGATGGATGAAACCTGTCTTATTTGATCCCAGGAAAACGTTAATGGTGTTAGTTTCGATTAAAACAAGCTATAAATTAAAATTCGATTTTCAAAATATTTACAAATGGGATGAATGCATGTTGGATGATTCAGCGAGCATGGGCTATGTACAAGGGTGTATTCTTACCTCTACCTGCCTCAGGAACACGTCTGGATGATTGAAACGGCTTGAGGGTGGCTAGAAATAGGGTTTGAATTTTGCAAGCTTCTTGAATTTTTGGTAAGAAAGAGAGTTGTTCTTGAGGCTAGGGTTTTTTTCTCTTACAGCCTCCTTCGTGATCTGAGCTTGTCATGTATTTATTTATAGGAGTGTGAATTAGGTCAAGCATAATTGGAAAATATTTTGCCTGAATGGGAGAATATTTGATTTGTCAATCTCTTCAAATATTTCCAATCTTGTACCAATCTCTTGCCAATCACTCAATTTCGAAAATTAGGCCATTTAACAGCTATCTTGGACCTCAAGAATGAGAGAAAATCAATCTTGTATTTAATATTTGATTTTATATATTTTTATTTTAATTAAATTGGTTTAAATGAATAAAAATCCAAAATAAATAAAAAATAAAAGATAAAAACATGGCCTTGGCTTGGAGGTTCCAATTCGATGAGAAACAAGTTTGAACCAAGAAAAGTTAGGCCCATTTAGAAAAACTTGATTTTTCAAGTATTTCTCTTTATGCACCTCCTCAAAAATGCTCAACTTGCACAACTTGTATCTTGCTCAATTTTTAACATTTTTGGGTGTTCTTGGACTTTTTAGAAATCTAAAGATGCCCGTTAAAAAGCCCTTTTGGTTTCATCTTCATTGAAGTTTCCATGTTCATGAACACTTCCTTGCAAAAAGATGACTTTTGGTTGACTTTTAAAAAAGACCTGTAATATTTTGATCCATATCTTCCAAATGAAGCATTTCTAGCCGAAGCTTGTGAGACATGAAGTTGTAGAGAATTGAATTCCCTTTAAAATGAGCTTTGGTGGAATTTTTTTTGATAAAGTATGTGAAATTATGCCTGGTCAAAGTTCTATTGACTTTTGTCTAAAAAACCTTGACTTAGAAAGTTTGACTTTTGATCAGATCTTAACTTTTCTTGATGAATCATGATCAACCCTTGATCAAATGATGAATATTACTTCAAAATATTAGGGTTGACCAAAAATTATGAAGTTTGACTGTATGTTGACCACAATTGACTTTTTGTCCAATACGATTTTCAACCATCTGAGCATTTGGATGAACAATTTTGACTTGTAAGGCTTGAACTTGACATGGTTATCCCTTGAAGCATATGATGAGGTATGATGACCACTTAGAGCACTGGAAATCCATCTTGACTTGAGGTGAGCAAAACCCTAGTTTGGATTGATTGCTTAGGAGAGGGTTTGTCTGGTCAACCCTTGTGAAATCCTCGAGTATGGAGTTGTGAATTGTCTTGAGAAGTGGGAGGACAAATTTTGGGGTATAACACACTGTATCCATCAGTAGCATACTAATCTGATATCTCCCAACCGAACACATTCGAGAAGCAAAACTTCTCCCCCACTAAGCTTCAACTTAATTCCTACAACAACAATCGGGAAAAACAAGTACTGATAGTGTTTCACACACTTATCGTGGTACAAAAGAAGTAATCAACATTAGACAACATTGGCAGACGGTGACGTACTGATACCACTAATGTAACACCCAAATTCTACCGGAAAGTATAAAGAAAATCAGAGTATTTTTAATTTTTCATACAACACATGGGATGCCACACTATCATCTTTAACAACATAAACATAACAGATACATAACACCTTTATTAATAGGGGATCATAAAACACTTGCTTCAGCTTTTAAAACAAAACAACCGTTTATTTAATATGCAACAAAAATTCGTAAGCATTCAAATCAAGCAACTGATCATCTTTATTCACTCAAAATAATTTGAAACATCATGTTCAACTTCTAAAATACTGAACAACTTTTATTTCACAACATCACTTAAGATTCAACAATTACTAACAACAACAAGAGTCAACGTATAAACAACATAGACTAAACATCCCCCCGAGTGCTACGTATCAGAGCAAAACACCAACTTGAACTAACAACAGCTAATCATTCATTCTTAGATATTTTTGCACGTTACCAATATAAAGGCAATGGCGAACAAATAGAAAGGGTGAGATATCGAAATATATAAGCAAAAGTATGATAACTAATATATTAGATATAGAATCATACAATGTTCACTACTTCAACCAACTACAACATAAAAATCAATAAAACAACATATTGAATAACACCCATTATAAGAACTCTTATCATCACCACATAAATCATCACAATTCATCACAATTGTCATAAATCATCATCACCACATAAATCATCATAATTCATCACAATCGTCATAAATCCTCATAAGACAACACATAACCAATGAACTCAAACAAACATAACCGAGTGACTCGAATGTATCGACTACCAACATATTTTGTTCGTAATTAGGAACATTGGCTAAAGCCCTCGTCATTTTGGTAAAAGCCCTCGTCATTTTGGCTAAAACCCTCGTCATTTTTGGCAAAAGCCCTCGTCATTTATGCAATGTATGGGACTCGACAAAAGATAACACATACACACAACAACACATCAACATCGTCATAATCATCAAAATGGCATAAGCCCTCGTCATTTTATTTATCAAACATCGGAGGTAAAACATCGTCATTAACATCAAAATGGCATAAGCCCTCGTCATTAACATCATCACGAAATCAACAACAATTAATAACAACACCAACTCATCATTTAGGCATAAGCCCTCAACATTTTATTTACCAAACTCCAAGGTAAAACGATCAACAACAACATATTTTTCATTATGCAAATCACCAATAACAATTCGTCAATCTTCAAAATCATGCATTCAATTAAAAGAAGCATATCAACAATATTCATAATTTAATTAATTCTTCACGATTAATATTCACCAAAATATACTCGTCATTTTATTTACCAAACATTGGAGGTAAAACATCATCACATTTTGCATTATGCAAATCATCATCAACAAAATCATGCTTCAAACCGGTGAAAGTGAGAAACGTCCAGAAATAAGCAATTTCCTCAAAATAGCCTACATGAGGCGACTCATGGGTCCTTAGGTCGGCTCATGGTGAGAAATTATAGTCTGGCAGCGCTCGGGAAGGCGCGCCTTCTCCATGCGTCGACTCATAGCCTGTTCCAGAAGTTTCTACTTCTGGACCATCAAAAGTTCTACACCATCAAAACTTCAGCCTATCAGAACTTCTGCACCATCAGAAGTTCTGGACAACCAAAAGTTACGCACCATCGAACTTACGCCACAGAACACGCACCGCCGAAATTCGGACCAGGAGTTACGCATCGAACTTCTTCCCAAACTTCTACACCATCGAAGTTACGGACCATCCAGTTCTACACCATCGAACTTACGCCCAGAACACGCACCATCAGAAGTTTTGGACCATCAAAAGTTCTGCACCATCAGAACTTCAGCCCAACAGAACTTCTGCACCATCAGAAGTTGTGGACCATCAGAAGTTCTGCACCATCAGAACTTCTGCCCAATAGAACTTCGGCATCGAGTTTTAGACCATCGAGTTACGCACCATCAAAACTTACGCCGAACAACCGCACCATCGAACTTGACCAGGAACTTCGCACCATCGAAGTTGTGGACCATCGAGTTACGCACCATCGAACTTCACCAAGAACTTACGTACCATCAGAAGTTTTGAACCACAATTATACTTAACAAAACTAGTCTGCTAGGGCTATTTGTTTGCTACAGACCACATGTATTCATTGTACTTAAAAGGTTCCTAGAAGTAATGCCAAAACAACCACCTAAACCACCCCCTTACAACTTCATCTCCTTCATCATTTCCTTATTTTTCCAACACTGTGTGTTCTAACAGTTCAACGCAGAATCAACTTATTTTCCAAAAATACAACTTCTATCTACCAATATAACTACACACATAATCACACCAACACAGTACTAGCAACAACAACAATTAACAGACAACAATATTTCAATACTGATCTATCAATTTCATCACAAAACATCGTATCTACAGTGAATTTATACACCCTAAATCCCACATAAAAATCATCATACAAATGATTATATAAATCGAACCCCACCCCTTACCTTTGGATTGGAGAGAGCTCGAAAAACTTGATCGGAAACAACCACTCTCAGACTGCAATTGAGCTTTTCTCCTTAACTTCTAACAAACCCTTATTCCCAATGTTTCCTCTTCTTTCTTCTCTCTTGCTATTGTACGTGGTGTTCCACTTTCCTTTCTCTCTCAAAATCTGTTTTTATCTTTCTTCCTCTCCTTTTATAATACAAAACAATTAACACACTCTACCTACTACATGCACTTGTTTTAATATAAAAAATTCAACTTCACCACAACCACACACTTACCTACTACTAAGTGCCTTGGTTTATTTTAATAATTAATGGATGGTACACTATAAACTCTAGTATTGCAACTTAAGATAATACACTTAACTAAATTAATTCTTCAACTAACCAAATAAAATCCAACTTTAATTTAATAATCCAATATTAAATCCTTATATAATTAAATTAAATAATTAATTAAATTTGGGGCGTTACAGAAGCCAATCCAATAAGGACCAATTCCAATTGCCATTATCATCAGTTAGGTCACAGACCTTAGCATCCTGCAAAACAATAGGAATGTTAGGGTATAAATCTTCGATACAGACTCCCTTCACCACCCAACAATCACTCCAAGCCTTAATTGTCTTCCCATCAGCCACTCGCCACACACCTCTTTCGAGCAGCTCAGTATGATGTTTCACAATACCTTTCCACAGATTAGAATCTGAGCTTCTCGCCTTCAACCCCCATTCGTACCTTCAATTTTATACTTGTTGCGCAGAAAATTGCACCACAGTGTATCTTCTCCGTTCATAACCTTGCCGCAAAGTTTCATAATACATGCCTCATTCATAATGTTTAAATCTCTTAACCCTAATCCTCCATCTTCCTTAGCTTTTGTAACCATCTCACAGTTTATTGCATGATAGGCTTTTTTTGCATCAGTATTTCCCCATATGAAGTTTCTTTGCAACTTCTGGATTTCTGTTATACTTGCCTTTGGAATTTGATTCTTCATCATAGGGTAAGTGGGAATTACCTCCATAACATTTTTAGCTAAGGTTATCCTGCCTGCAAGAGAAAGATATTTGGCTTTCCAATTATTCAACTTCTGTGAAACTTGCTTAACAACATAATTGAAATCTTGTTTCTCCAAGGCGCTGCCTTTCAAGGGAACTCCCAAGTACTTATCAAAACTAGTAGTCTCTCTGAACCCAGAAATTTGAACCAGTTTGGCTCGCAAACTATTAGTGACATTAGAAGAGAAAAGAATACTCGACTTCTCATTACTCACCTCTTGCCCAAACATTTTACAGAAACAGTTCAAGGTTTGTATGACAATCTTCATTTGTGCCTCAGTAGCTTCTCCAAATATGAGCAGATCATCTGCAAACATAAGCTGAGAGATACACACACCATTATTCCCCACCTTAAAAGGCTTCCACTTCTTCCTATTCACCTCATGCTCAATCATATGCAAAAGCTTATCCATGCATAAAACAAATAGGTACGGCGAAATCAGATCCCCTTGCCATATTCCACGCTTAGGTTTAAAGACCTCCCCCTATTGCCATTCCAATTGATATTAGTTTCCACACTACTAACTCCATGCATAATAACATTTATCATACTGGTAGCCCTATTTCAACCAACGTTCTCCATATGAATTCCTAATTTAACTTATCATAGGCCTTGGAGAGATCAATTTTAACAGTAAACAAACCTTTCTTCCCCCTTTTCCTATGCATACTATGAACTACTTCATTAGCAATGATGATATTTTCATGTATAGAACGTCTTGGCACAAAGCCCATTTGATTAGGCGAAATGAGCGAATTCATAAGCGGCTTTAGTCTTCCACTATAACCTTAGTAATAATCTTATAGATTGTATTGCATAGGGATATAGGGCGAAATTGAGACACTAATTGAGGTGCTCCACCTTAGGAATTAAACAAATATTCGTCTTATTAACTTAAACAATCTTATTAGGAAACTCCACACGTTCGAACATAATCGCATATGCTTCCAATAAGATCCCACGCTTCGATAAAATCCCACTGAAAGTCGTCTGGCCCGGGCCTTCAAGGCTTCATGGAGGATAAAGCTTTCTTCACCTCGTTGCTACTGATACCAGCATTCAACTTGGCCATCTCCTCAACTGAGATAGCAGGATATGTTACATGAGTTTGTTCCCAATTATAGTACAACTCAGTATTGTTAAACAAATTCTTGTAGAAATTGGTGACATGAATATGTAACGCAGCTTCTTCTTCGATCCACACACCATCTTCATCTTTTAGCATCAAAATTCTATTCCTTTTCCTCCTAGTGATAGTTTTCATGTGATATTATTTAGTATTCCGATCCCCATCAGCGAGCCACATGGTTCTCGACCTTTGATGCCACATAAGCTCTTCTTGATTTAAAATTCTGCTCAACTCCTCTTGTAAATTTCCTTCTAACCTTCTCATACCTCCTGCATTATCATTCATTTGGAGTTTCCTCTAAATACCCTCCAAACTCTCGCATAATACTCTTATTCAAGCGTTTAACTTTGTCAAAAGATTCGAATTTCCACTTCTCAATCCCATTAACAACATTATGTAGATTAATGGTGAGATTCTGATCTTTGTTCCAAGAGTCTTGAAACATGTTATTATATGACTCATTAAGAATCCAAGCATTCTCAAATCTAAAGGCTTTATTGTGATGTCGAAATTCCTCCTCCTTAAGACTAATAAGAACAGGATGGTGGTCAGAGAATGCCACCCTCATTAACACCTTAACAAACGAATTCAAAAACAACATCCTCCATTCAACATTACTCAAAGCGCTATCAAGCTTCTCATAAATATGTTGCCACCATGATATATAGGCCCTCTCCACGTATATTTAGGTCCCTTCATTTCAAGATCACTTATTTTGCAAGCTCCCATTCTATTTCTGAATCTTAAACATCTGCTTGCTGAAGCAATAATACCACCTTTCTTTTCCTCAATTTGCTAATATCATTAAAATCTCCGCTATCAACCACAAATCATTCATTTCCTCCACAATACTATATAGGTTCTCCATAAGAGTTATTTTAAAGGTTATTCGACTTGCATAGATAGTTGTGAACCACCAATCTATGTTGTTTTCACCTTTGACTTTGAGATGAATGAATTGATCATGCTTCTAACTGACCTATAAGCTAATAACATCCTTCCTCGATGCAACTATAATTCCCCCAGCATAACCTTGATTCACAACACTTTCCATGGCATCGTAGCCTAGATTATTGAAAATTTTGGTCAGTCTGTCAGGGTTGCATCTAGTTTCAACAATTACCGAAACATCCAGCTTATGACTATCAACATATTGCTTACAATATCTGTAAAATGGTTTGCTAGCAGCTCCTCTTCTATTCCAAACCATAAACTTGTGATTTGTACGCATCATAAAAACAATTTTTAAGAGAAGGTAACCCAATAGACAACTCAATTCAATGTATGAACTGAGTTTCACTCACTACCTCAGTAGTCTCCACCATTTCTATTCCTTCTATGTCACCACAACTCGCTTCAGCCAAGCCAGAATCCAATCCCACCATACTTTCAGACTGTGCTTTAAAATTTCCCGCTTTCGTACTACCACCATCAGGAGGTTTGTCTATTTCGATTTCTCCTTCTGCATGTGCATGGTCTTCACCCACTACATGCTCTCCACGTCTCATGTCTCCCATTTCATCCTTTCTCTCTCTTATTTTAATGTTACACAAGACCATTTTATTCGCTACTATATGCTCCTTTTTGGTACAAGTGCCAAACATTCCTTCCATACCTTTTTACTAATATTGCTGCTTTTCTCTTTCACTATCACTCCTCCATGTGTTGCCAAGGTAACTTGTTTCTTTTTAACCTCATAATTACGTCTTCTTCTACCACTACCTGTATTCCCCATTTTTTTTATTCTTATTAATGTTCTCCTTATCCATGTCGTTCTTATTGCGCTCCACGTCATTAATTGTCTACCCACTCTCAATCATATCTTCCTCTCTCTGTCCACCAGCTGCTATATTTTTACCTTTAATATTTTCCTTAATTGTCAAATCCTCCTCCCGATGCACTCCTTTCTTTATTTGTCTCTCATCATAATTATCCTTCAAATTCTCATTTATCTCAGAATAAAGATCATTTAATTCCACATCACCTCCTTCCAAAGCCAGGAACCTAGATCCACTAATTTGGAATCTACCATTATTACTCGCCGGAGCATTGTTCTTCCTATCAACCCTTTCCTACCGTTTGGGTTTTGCACCACTCTCCACGGGCCTTCTATTGTTCCATCCTTTACTTGTTTCCTTCATCACACTCACCATATTGGCATTACGCATCAAAAATATGTTTTGTCTCTAAAATAATATGTAGAAGTACATGAATTGTATTTATTACGATGTTATCTATTTGATAGGTGGAAAATAATGGATAATAGCGATTGTTTAAATTTCCATATAGAATCATAAACATGTAAATTAATATTTCAATCATACTAATAAAACAACTATTTTAGTATCATTATTTTAAAAGGACATTGTGCATGCGACTCACTAGATGATTATTTAATTATTTCATTTATTTTTTCTATTGAAATATATATTTTGACAAGTCGAGATTACTTAATTTTGTATATCTTTTATATATATATATATATATATTTTAACCATCATTATATTTTATTTATAATTTATAATGATATCATGCACCTGTATGAACACACAGTTAAATGACTACTAATTTTTTTCCTTCTCATTTTTGAAGGATTGACGCTACTTAATTTATATGTTTTTAATATAATTTTTCTTAACCACATGGTAGATAATCGATTATATATATTTATGTATATATTAATAAAAGTGGAAAAACTCAATGATGACACAGTGGTATACAAGAGCAGCTGCGAAAGGAGGTTTAGTGAGTGGACAATTGTGGCAGCCGTATGGTTTATTGAGGATGACGAGTAAGTGTATGAGCAGCAACCGTGATGAATTGGACGCCATTTTCAATCAGAAGCGAACTCTCCGTACTCAGCTCAGAAAAACCCTCAAGGCCATCGACCCCTCCCTCAGATCTCAACAAGGTACAATACAATCTAATTTAATCTTTGCTCGCTCTTTTTTAATCGTTTTTTTTGTTCAGACAACGCTATTCAGGACTTAGTTTTGGGAGCTCCGTGGTTCAAATCAAGTCTTAGGTTATGCATACATAAGTTGCAGTTCTTTACGGGAAGTCGATACTTTCAAACTCTTGTCACACATTTTGCAACCTCGCCCCAATGGTATCTCGTTAAACAATTCATTCTCTTGTTATTTAATTACAATCATCAGGAAATTATCATTTACAAAGACACGACACCAGACACGCCATATTTTGTAGACAACAATTATGTCTAGAATTTGATTTGTCAAGATGATATGACCAAATGCAGGTGGTAAAAAACTATATGTACCAGTGGAAGATAAAAACAGTCACATGCGTATGCTTAACATATCGCGTATTGATGACCTTGTTGCAAACTCAATGGACATCTTAGAACCGGCTCCACTTGATGCTGATGGAAATGCACGTGAAGATGGTACTTGTTTCTCTCTTATCTTACTACTTGACAACTGTGGGGAAACCTTTTCTATTTTTATTTCCTAAAGTTTTTATTAGTCCTACTTGTTAACAAGGATAATAAAGATTCTTGAAGTCAAGAATTGTCTTGCATTTCCAAAAACAATGACAATGTCAAAAGAGCTATTTTCATTATTTCTTTAAATGCATCATCCTAACTAGTATTTTTAATTCTCTTCACCACAATGACTCACTTGTTAACAATCAAAACATCAACAACCAAACCTTATCCCACTAAATAGGGTCGGCTAATTGGATCAACTTACGCTATGATGTTCTATTCATAATCATGTTTCTATCTAAATTGTTAATCTTGAGATCTTTCTTAATAACTTCTCTTATGGTCTTTATAGGTCTTCATTTCCCTCTAATTGTTTACTTCTCTACATTTGATCTACTCTCCTTACAACTGAATCTATAGATCTTCTCTCTACATGCCAAAACCATCTAAGTTTATTTTCCACCATCTTCTCTATTATAATTTATAGGTGCTACCCCAACACTCTCTAATGTTTTCACAAAGTAAGAGGACTCTTAGCTTTCAAAGATGTAGGAAACCCGCAAAACGATGCTTAACCTCCGAAGAAGTAAGAGGATAACGAAATAGTAAAGTCTCAAAATGATATTAACTTCTATAAAGTTGCTTCCATAAAACCTGATACAAGTTATGTACACCATTCTCCCTCTCTTGGCTACTTTTGTGGAGTTAATGTTGTTTTCTAATTCTTGTCGGGTTGACTTGCATCTAGTGTATTTTTATAATTATCCTGATTGGCCAATATCAACAATTGTCTGAAAGATCTCTTTGGTGCAGTTTTGCATGCGAATGACCCAGTTGATATTTTGCTCTTACCTGGTAAGCTTCTCATTTCTTATTTGATTGTCGGTTTCAATCTTGCATATAGCTAACATATTACTTCTCTTTAGGATTGGCATTTGATGATCTGGAAGACGTTTAGGCCGTGGTGGAGGGTATGTTTTTTTTATTTTAAATTTCGCAATTTATCTGTCTCTTGTTATGTGTAAAGTCTGAGTGAAACCCGTGCATTGCACGAGTTATGAATCATCAAAATTCATAATTTGAATTTCAAATGTTAGAGGCAAAATGACAAAACTTGTTTTAACATGATCAAATACAAATTAAAGATTTTCAAGGTAAATTTTCACTCATTTTCAAGATTAACATGATAAAATCTCATTTTTTAAACTCATTTATGCAAAAAAAAAAGTATTCACAATGCCTCTGTTTTTATTTTTTCTCTACGTCACCCAACGTCAAATGGAAGGCCCCTATTCTACTTTTTCCCTTTTTTATTTTAATTGTGATGGATAGGATGCTACCTAAGTCCAATCCAAGTGAAAGGAATGTGTTAGTGGGTGTGAACCTTGCTAAACCCAAAGTTTGGAGAGTGTATGAGAGAAAGAGAGTTATTAGAGTGCCAGCTCAATAAGGGGGTTCTCTCGTACTTGAGAGTATCCTTTTCTGTCTTTATTTTCTACAAGTATGCTTTCCTCCAACCATTGTTATTTCATTACTGCTCATTTCTAATTGCATACTTCTAGAGTTAATGAGATTTTCCTAATCATATCAATTTGTACATAAATAAGAAAGATATCACATATTTTCTAAATAAATTTCTTTAAATACTATGAGATTTCCAACCGTCTTCTAAATTTGTTATCGATCTGATTCGGACGTCATAGTTCATTTGCTGGTACCTAACAATGTACTTCCTTCCCTCCATTCCTTATTATAAATTTATAACCATTCCTTATTATAAATTTATAACCAAAGTTATTCAATAAACTTAAGAAATAAAAGTTTGCTTATAATAAGGAAGAAACATCAGTTATTCAATAAACTTAAGAAATAAAAGTTTGCTTATAATAAGGAAGAAACATCTGTTATTCAATGAACTTAAGAAATCAAAGTTGGCTTATAATAAGGAATGGAGTGAGTATATAATTTATTTTAATATGCAAAACATGTGGAAAGAAAATTTTCTATGACTAAAACATGAAACAATAATACAAAAACAAAACACTGTCACTTGATCTTGTAATCCATATACTGTTACCCTTTAGTGCTTTTAATATCATGCATATTAATGTTGAACTAATTATTAATGATATTTTGCTTTAGTTTTGAGTTTAATGGACATGCACCGTCAGTGTAAAGAAATTTTACACGACCGTCCAATAAGAAAGTGTAAAGTTATTTTACACCGTCAGTGCATCTTCTATTTTTTCTTTAGTTTTTATTGCATCTTTTATTTTGATTTTATCCATCTTTTGTTTGGATAAGTTAAATGGGCTACATAGATGTCTATATTTTTAAATACCTGAACTATAGAGTGATAGAAATTGGTACCATAGAAGATATTACTGAATATTAGTTGTTTATTATAGAATAACCTCTAGGAAAAGGTTCAGAATGAGAAATGACAACATACAGACACAACATGTAATGAAATGTGCACGAATAATTACATATGCGTCTTGTCAAGATTAGAGATCTTGGTTCTCTCCTTCTTTCCGATATAGAACAATTTCGGATCTCTAAAAGTGCAGCATGAGTGAGAATTAGCATCTCTAAGTAAGTTTTGGATCATAGTTTGCGCTTTAACAAGTCCAAGTGGTGTAAAATAGATGGTGTGTGAAGGTGAGTGTAATTTATGTGTTTTCCCATGCAACAAGTTGTACAAAAGAGAATGATCTTTATTTGTAAAGGGAATGTTACAACTTTGCAATACTATAGCTTTAAAGCATGAAGATTAGGATGTCCTAACCTAAGATGCCACACATTAGGAAAATTAGGATCTACTCTAGTATAGTGAGCACTAGGTACATTGGTCTTATTTAAAAACAAGAGGGAAAACTAGAGGACTTAGTAGAGTTGGACAATGAGATGGGAAACTCATGTACTATCATCGCCAATGCAGACTTCAAGAAGTGTTTCATCCGTATCCTGAGATTTGACAAGACAAGTATCAGAAGTAAACAAAATATAAACATTGTTATCTCTGGATAATTTACTAACACTCATTAAGTTTTTGGTTATGGAGGAACAAGTAAAAGGTTTTGAGTGTTAGGTGTGTATGTGGTTGATAAAGGAAGGGAAAGAACCAGAATCAACAGATGCAATTTGCAAACTTGCCAATGAAGATTTGCTCATGACCTTCAAAAGGAGTTATTTGTTGCAAATTTTTAGCATCACTTGTTACATGATAGGATGCACTTGAGCCAGGAGGATGAAGAAGGCATGACATTGGCTACAAAGGCACTTGGAGGTAGCATGGGAGGAGCAACCATTCTTGCAGGACCAGCAGGTCTAGTCCACACATTTGAAGCATAAGCTTGCCAGGGAGTGGTATTGTAGTAGTTTCCTCCTCCAGTAGGAGCCTGAATAGGTGGAGTTCCAACAGTAGTGGATGCCTGGAATTGTTGGTTATATCTATGCCAGCAGTTGAGAGCAGAGTGGCCAAATTTTGAGCAAACCTGACACTGAAGTGTGGACTCTTAACATCATAAATAAAAGTCTGAAGTTTCTAGCATATCAAAGAGTTTTGGGTGAGGAACAATTCAAGTGGACTTCTAAATTAATGGGGTTGTATTTGAACATTAAAAGAGAGTCACTGACGCCTTATCTAGAAAAATAACTTAAAAGAGAGTCACTCTAATGTTTAGTTTAATGAAATCAAAGAATGGGAAAATTGAAATTAACAATGATCTAAAACTGTGTGATCTAAAACTTACTTAGAGATGCTAATTCTCACCCATGCTACACTTTTAGAGATCGCAAATTGTTCTATATTAGGGAAGGAAGGAGAGAACCAAGATCTGTAATCTTGACAAGAATGCATATGTAATTATTCGTGCACATTTCATTACATGTTGTGTCATGTGTGTGACTGTATGTTGTCATTTCTCATTCTGAACCTTTTCCTAGAGGTTATTCTATAATAAACAACTAATATTCAGTAATATCTTCTATGGTACCAATTTCTATCACTCTATGGTTCAAGTATTTAAAAATATAGACATCTATGTAGTCCATTTAACTTACCCAAACAAAAGATGGATAAAATCAAAATAAAATATGCACTAAAAACTAAAGAGAAAATAGAAGATGCACTGACGGTGTAAAATAATTTTACACTTTCATCCAATAAACGACTTGCATTTTGCTAAATCATACTAATATTTTAAAATGATTTAGCAGATTGGTGGTTTCTTATTGGACGGCCGTGTAAAATTTCTTTACAGTGACGGTGCATGTCCATTAAACTCAAAACTAAAGCGAAATATGATTAATAATTAGTTCAACGTTAATACGCATGATATTAAAAGCACTAAAAGGGTAACAATATATGGATTACAAGATCAAGTGACAAGTGTTTCATACTATACACACCATCGAAATGGTGTGGTTGAAAGGAAGCATAGGCATATAGTGGATCCTGGCTCTCCCTATCGAGTCGACTTCTCTCCTCTAGCCTATTGGGACTATGCTTTCACCGCAGCTACCTCATTAACATTACCCTCTGCATCAATTAATTTGCGATCCCATTCACTTTTTTTCTTCATGTTTCTCTTGACTACAATTTTCTAAAAGTGTTTGTCTGCTTCCCTTTGTTAAGACCCTATAATACCCAAACTTGATTTCGATCCCATGAATGCCTTTTCTTAGGTATTCCACCTCACATTTCTTGGGTATTCCACCTCACACAAGGGCTATGTGTGTTTGTCTCTCACAGAAGACACTACATCTCCAAGGATGTCATTTTTAATGAATCTAAATTTCCATATCTTGAACTATTTTCTCCCTGCTCCAGATTTCTCCTTCTAAAGCTACTACATTATCTCCTCTTCCTTTTAATTTTTCCACTTCTCATTTTCCCTCTTCCTCTCCTTACATAAGTCAATTATGCGCCACTTCTAATCATGATATTCCTCTACTAGTGATATCGCATCCACTATGTGTCATTCAACTACTTTCTCATGATAGTTCTAACGCGCCTCTATTCACCATCCTTCAAGTTTGATGATAATTCTCCTCCTATACCTCCTCCTGTTCTAGTGCATATTAAGCCCGCCAATCAACACATTATGCAAACCATGGCAAAGTCCGATTTTGCTCACCTAGATTGTAGCCTAGATTATTGCGCACACACTTAGGTGGCAAACGGTTAGCCCATTTGACCCGCCATTTTGGGCTGCGTTGAGGTTTTGACTCGGATTTGTTGACCCGCCCGCTTAATCCGCTTAAAAAGCGGCGGTATGGGCGGGTTTTGCCTGATTTTTGTTAAAACTTTTTAATTTTTATTTCGAATTAAAACAACTTAACTATAAAAATAACACTCTTCTCTTAGAGTTATGTTGATTAAATTGTATTTTAAATTATTATACAGAGAAATTGAAATATAAGCTCAACGTTCTTTTTATAACTTTCTAATACATGTGTTGATTGGAAAATCTTGAAATAAAAGAAAAATTGTATGACATGCAGAGTTATTAAGTTTTCAATACATTAGCTCACATGTTTTCTTTAGAAATAAATGTTGATTTTAAGAAAAAAATGATTTGATTAGTGTATACGTGTGACAAATTTAAGATTTAACTATTAAGGAATCAGCCAATATAAGAGTCTACATGATGTAAACATTGAGAAAGTCATTTTATGCACTATTATTTTATGTAGTGTAATTGTTATCATTGTTTGTCTTGTGTAAAATCTTAATATGGTTCTTTAGTAGTTAGTTTTAAATAGGATTAGCATGATATGTATCGTTTAGTTTTTATTTTGATATTTTTAATTTATTGTGATCGAGTTTATTTCGTTATTTTTTGTTGTAATTGGTCTTTATTTATTTTATTTTTTGAACTATTTGGAATAACACATGTTGAAGTTCTATTACGCGTTAAAAATATTTTGTCGTTTGGTAATAATTAAATTTTTTATAATTTATGTAGTAAATCAAATTTTAAAAAATAAATAAATTTGGTGGGTCAGTCCGCCAACTCATTAGTAAACGGGGCGGACTTGACTTTTGAGCTCGGATACCTAAGTTAACCCGCCCCGCCCCGCTTTTGGATGGGTTTAAGCGGGGCGGGCCTAAACGGCGCGGGCCGCCCGCTTTGCCACCCCTACACACACTAAACCTAAGAGCATTAAGCAAGCCTTGGCCACTCCTCGTTGGCAATCAACTATGCAATATGAATTTGATGCTCTCATGGCAAATGAAACCCAGACTCTTGTAACTCTACCACCTAACAGACAAGAAATTGGATGTAAATGGGTGCTTAGGGTTAAAGAAAATTCAAATGGTTCAGTTAACAAGTTCAAGGCCAAGTTGGTTGCTAAGGGATTCCATCAGAGGCAAGGATTTGATTTCACTGAAACATTTTCTCATGTTGTGAAGCCTGTCACAATTAGGCTCATTCTCACCGTGGCAGTCACTCATCACTGGCCAATTAAGCAATTTGATGTCAATAATGCATTCCTTAATGGAGTGCTTACTGAGGAAGTCTATATGAAACAACTTCCAGGTTTTGCCAGCACAAATTCTACATAAGTTTGTAAACACCAAAAGGTAATTTATGGGCTTAAACAAACTCCCAGACAATGGTTTGAGAGGCTTCAGACAACTCTCCTCAAGCTTCATTTTCAGCCTAGTAAATATGATCCCTCCTTGTTTATCTATCTTGCAAATGGGCATACTGTCTATCTCCTAGTGTATGTAGATGATATAATCATCACTGGCAACTTTGAATCTCTCATCAATATCATTGTTGCTCAACTAAATGTGGCATTTTCTCTCAAATTCTTAGGGGATCTTGATTATTTCCTTGGCATTGAAGTTAAAGCAGCTGCCAATGGCTCAATCCTACTTACTCAATTCAACTATATTAGGGATTTGCTGCAGAGAACCAACATGCTTGAAGCCTCACCTGTCACCACTTCTATGCAATCCACTTGCAAACTCACTAAAACAGGGTTTGCTGCTCTTGTTGATCCTTTCTTTTACAGGTCTGTAGTAGGGGCTCTGCAATATGCCACTATTACAAACCTGAGTTGGCTTATGCAGTTAACAAAGTGTGTCAATTTATGGCACACCTTCTAGAGTCTCATTGGATGGCAGTGAAATGTATTCTGAGTCTCATTTTCTGATGTTTAATGAAATTTGGATTATTTTTCTGGTTTATGATGATGTTATGAAAGTAGTAAAGTGCATAAAAATAAAGAACACAAGAGATTTATCCTGGTTCCCCTCACAGTCCGAAGGTACATCCAATCTCCTTTCAACACGAAAGAGATTTCACTATAGTTAGAATGATTGTACAACCTATTCACACCAAGTGTGATGCTTACTATCAAACCTATAGGTAGATCAAAGGTTCTTAAAACCTTTAAGATCTGAACATTAAGTGCAATATGAACAACCCTCTTCAATGCACACACTTGCTTCCAACAATCCTGGAAAAGCAAGGTTACAATACCAATATTCTTTATTTTCAACAATCCTGAAAAATAAGATATGGATACAACAAAAACTTTTTAGTGTATAAGTTTGTAGGAAAAATATCACTTTAAGTGATTTATCAATGAACTTGATCTTCTCTTCCAATAAGTATAATTCATACTGACTTAAGAGTTAGATTGCTCAAGAATTTATGTTTAATGTGATGTGAAAATATGCAGAAAATTCTTGAATGAAAAATGAACACTTGAATTATGAATTTTGAAATTTAGACAAATTTGATTGGAAGAGGTGAAGAATAAATTTGAAAAATTGAGTATATATATGTTTATCACACCCCTTTGAATCAACATAAGTTTCTGTAAATTAATCATGAACAATTGTCAAGTTTTAAGGAAAAATTTAAATGGAAGGGTGTATGAAAAGGTGCAAAGAAAAGTTATTGGTTTTAAAATCGCTCGTGAGCAATCGTGCACCTTTGTGCAAATCGATTGCACAACCTCGAATGACAAAAATTTCAAAACCTTCAATGAGCAATCGATTGCTCTAAAGTGCAAATCGATTACACATCAAGACATTGGCTAAAATTGAAAAAAATATTTATGTAACGTTCAGTAAGCAATCGATTTGCAGAAAGTATAAATTGATTGTACATAGTAAAATTCAAATTTTGCTTAAGAAACTTGTAAGAAAGTAGTATTATGCAATCATGTTTTGATCTTTGAGACTTAAGTACTTGATAAGAATTGTTATTATATCTTCTGAGAATTGTCAAGTGCTTGAATCAAAGTCTTTTAAACATGATGCTTTAGCTTGATTATCATCTTTGGCTTCTTGTCATTATGATTTGTCTTTATCAAAACAAAGTTTTTCATTGAGAATCTTGATTTCACGTTCTCCCCCTTTTTGATGATGACAAACAATCTTCTTTGATACATTGGTATTTCTGGAAAGCTTCTTCCCCTAAGATGTATAACTTCCCACAAAAATCTCCATCAAAAAAATACAAGTCAAATATTACTCCTAACTTCACACATTGAGGGAGAGTTATACGTCTTAAGGGGAGAAGCTTTCCAGAAATATCAATGCATCAAAAATGATTGTTTGTCATCATCAAAAAGGGGGAAAATGTGAAATCAAGATTCTCAATGAAAAACTTTGTTTTGATGAAGACAAATCATAATGGCAAGAAGGCAAAGATGATAATCAAGCTAAAACATCATGTTTAAAGACTTTGATTCAAGCACTTGGCAATTCTCAGAATGTATAATAACAATTCTTACCAAGTACTTAAGTCTTAGATGCTCAAAGATCAAAACATGATTGCATAACATACTCATACTTTCTTACAAATTTCTTAAGCAAAAATTTGATTACTCATACATATCCAAGGGTAAACCTCTCATCACATCGGAAACAAAGTCTTTTATGGGATTTATCTTGCGATTTGGCATTTGACAACCTTCTAAAGCCTATTCCGATGGAAACCTCTCATCACATCGGAAACAGTCTTTTACAGGATTTATCTTGCGATTCGGCATTTGACAACCTTCTAAAGCCTCTTCCTTTAGAAAAAGAATTTTGTTGTGACTGACTTGTGTGCCATATTAAATTTGCAGCAGTGGAAACCGTTTGTGGATGGCGTTTATGTCCCGGATCCCATGTTGCGGTCCTGGTATTGTTGTAATATCTGAAGGTTGGTTTTCCACCGGAATTTGAATCACCATTTCCTTTATTCAACAAATATTTTTCATTTGAATCACCATTTCCTTTATTCAACAAATATTTTTCTCATCCATCCTTTGTGTGTAATCCATCAATTCATTCGGTCGATCTACAAGATGCAGTTTTATTCTGCCCTTATAACATCGACCGTTCAAATAAATTCCCTCCAAATAGGAAGGTTCTCTGCATTTTAGAGGACATGCATATAACTAAGTTGTTCTGGATATTCTTCTACAGTTCCGGTTTGCTTGAGACTTAGTAATAAACTGGGATTTGGGTTGGCATTGTTTGAGTACAGCACTTTGAAATTCTTCCCATGTGGAATTTGGGTTTGAGAATTCCCACCATTGATTTAAAAAATTGGAATTTCCAATTTCTGCAGCGTTCTTTGTGACATCGAGGGAAATTTTGTATGATTCACTTATGGAACCAATTCAGTCACTTGTCGTCTAATATCGATGTGTTCCAATTCTTTATCCTGCTGCTTCTCCATGGTTTCTCTCATGGCGAGCAATGCTTCAAATACTCATTCTAACAATTCAATACAGAGACTTCCATTTCGCTTCTTGTACCAACCGCCATCAGAGCAACCAATATTTTAGTGCATTGATATCAGTCATAGAAATTGGTATCAATAGAATATATTACTGAATAATAATTGTTTATTATAGAATAACATATTGTATCCTGATAAACTGACTCCAACTTGTTTCTCATAATTAAATCAGAAACATATTCTAAGGTACACCGGGTTCCATTTAAAGGGAGTATGTTGATCATATCGAAAATAAGGAGAAATAATCTACCACTGATACACTAACTTTGATATGCAATGCTGACATGAATAGAAAAAGACCAGTTCAAATACCCACTTACTAATATCACCATGTGAAGATTCTTTTACGAGATGATTTTTGTTTAGTTCAGTCCTTCCATTTTTCCTTAAGTTCAAATGCCACTCACTAATATTACAATGATTGTTAACAGTTATTATGATACCTTCCTGAAAAATTACAAGGAGCTTGCAGAGGCACGCAACTGGAAGCAGCCCTTGCTTGGTATGCACTTCTTCCTTCTAGTCATTATAGTTTTGGTTGAATTAACCTAACCGACAAAATGTATGCATCACAATAACACATTAAGGATTTGCAGTTGCACTTTCATATTCACAACAAATACTAGATGACGGAGTAATACCGGTTACTTCAACTGATATTCCAGTTGATGCTCTTGTATCTCCAGAAGGTGTAATTCCCATCAGTTCAGCTGCCTTCAACAGGTATTACTGAAGATACTCAACATGATTTAGCAGATCCCTCATTTTTAATCTTATTGAGTTCAGTCAATTATTTGTTTTTATCACCAGAATGGATCTCTGAGATGGTGCTGAACACTTTCAATGGATTACGTTATACATATAATGAAAATGTGTATTCGGCGCTGATACGAGGCGCTTTGTGTAACAAGTAAAAGGTTGATCAATTCATTAAATGATGCATCCGGTGTTGACCAATTATTCAGCATGTTTATGCAATGTTTGAATTGTCAAGTTAGACAACACTTCTTAAGGCTGGGACTTAGTTGTCAAGTAACTTAAATTTCAGTGTGAAAATATAATTTATATGACACTTAAACATGTTTTATATCAAGTTTTTTCTTTGTTGCCTTGAATAAATGATGGGTAAATTACCCAAACTGATGTGGCATTCAATTAACATCACAATTTTTTTAAATTATTGTTAATACTATATTTTTTTAATTTTATATATTATTATGTTTTTTTATAAAACTTTAATCTCTTTCCCTTCCCACTTCTTCTTTACTCGTTCTTTTCTTTTAGCTTTTCTTGTTTCTGCGTTTTTTATTTTTCCAAAGTAATCAAAAAATAAAATGAAAGAATTTTTATTAATAAATAAATAATTTAATAAAAATAATATTTATCTCACTAACTCTATCCTACTAAATCACATCTACATTTTTAATTAAAAATAAATAAAAAAGTTTAGCTATAACTTTTTAGGCGTGATTTATATTTTTTTAATGAAAATATGACAAATATATAACTTTCTTTTACACATGCAATTTTTTACTTATTTGAACATATTTTTCATATTTTTATTGAAAAAAAATATGAATCACACTTATAAAATTATATATAATTATTCTCTTAAAAAGAATACCACGTATTAAATTAAAATAAATGTTCTTAATACAATTGAATCAATTTAGTTAATACAATTAAATCAATTTAGTTAAAGAAATTGAAAGAAAATTATTGCGGTTGAAATATTTTGAATTTCACCTGCAATGATAAATTATTCATCCTATTTAATCATACTTAATTAATAAAATTAAAATAAATGGTCTTTATTCAATTAAATTGTATCCCTTTTAATTTCATCCAAAATAAATGGTTTTCATCCATACCCACTCCCATTGAGTCATTACCACATTAACATAGACCTATTTTTTTAAACTACCTAACACGTTTGCCTTTTGAAACTATCTACTAGTGTGATACCCGTGCGTCTAGGTACCAATGCTTGATTATTTTGTTCAACATTATGTTATGTAAAATTTAATATTATAAAAAGATATTTAAAGTATAAAAATTAGTTTAAAATAAAAAAAAATGTAGAATGTATGAAGTAAAAGCAAATGATACATAAAATTTGATAAACATACAAAAATATATTTTAATAAAATATATAATATAATAATTAAAAAAACATTTTCAGTATATTGTATTAATAAAATATTAGAGAATACAAGATTAATAATATAAGGCATGATTATTATTATTTGGGCCCAATAAATTATTGATATATTATATAATGTGCTGCTACTGTATTGGGGGAAGACGCATAATTGAAGTTGTCCAATAGTAAAACCTAAACGATTTACTTTGCCCAGGCATTGTATGTTTTACCAAAACAGTCCTCGGAAAGGTTGCTACAGTAGAAGATGGCAAGATATGTTTAATGTATTTGTGCGATTGAGTTGGAATGACAAAGTTTGTTCAATATTGATATTATTGGAGAGGTAAATATGTTTTCGTTAATATTCAATATTTTAATCAATAATTTCATACTCGTTAATGTTTAATAGTTTGATAAATAATTTCACATTCGAGTTAATATTCAATATTTTGATAAGTAACTTTATATTTTCGTTAATATATAATATTTTGATCAATAACTTTATGTTTCTGTTAATATTCAATATTTTGATTATTAACTTCATGTTACCATAATATTTAATAGTTTGATCATTAACGTCATATTCCCGTTAATATTCAATAGTTTGATTAATAATTTCATGTTGCAGTTAATATTATTGGGATACCCGTGCGAAAGGCAAATATAATTAAAAAAAATGATTTTAAATAAAATGAAAAAGTGATTTGATTTATAGTAATTTATTTATATATATTAAAAAAAATTAGATAAAAGAAAACATTTTTTCAAGTTAGTTGTATAAAAATAAAACTGAGATTTATACAACAAACTTAACAAAATTTTGATAAATTCATGTGCCCGTTAATATTTAATATTTTTATTATTAATTTTATGTTCTCTTTAATATTTTAAAAAATTATCAGTAACTTAATGTTTCCGTTAATATCCAAGTAGCTTCGTGTTCCCGTTAATATCAATATTTTTGACCAGTAACTTCGTGTTCTCCTTAATATTCAAAATTTGAATCAATAACTTCGTGTTTTCGTTGATATTCAATATTTTGATTAGTGATTTTATGTTTTCTTTAATATTCAATATTTTGCTCAATAATTTCATGTTCTCGTTATAATTATTATTGCACGAGTATCGATATGGTACGTGCATTTGTTCCCAAAATATTATAAAAAAATGTTTTTTTTAAAATAGATAATAAATCAGTGCATATAATAGTTTCAATATATAAAAACGTCATGTTTCACCTTCCGACTCTTCAAAGTTGCAACTTCAAGAGGAGTCGGTTGAGTCGGTTGCAACTTTGACTCTTTTCGAGTTGCAACTTCGACCTCTTCAAGTTGCAACTGATTCTCTTGGTTGAACTTGGACAAGTTGCAACTTGACTATTCGAAGTTGCAACTTCGACTCCTCTAAGTTGTCAACCATTAATGATCGCCTAAAATTGCACTGTATTCTTTATGTATTTATAGCATATCATTTTATGGGACAAAAATTTCTAAAGAATTGCTTTCACCTATACCTGAAAATAACATTAACAAACTGTTGTATCATTTCAATTAATGTTTAATTATAAAAATATCCAAACTCTAAAAGAATATTACTGACTAAACTATTCAGTTTGACTTAACAACGTACCAAATTTGCATTAGCCTCTAGACCTATAAAATGTACTCCCAGATAAATTATAATCCTCTAGCTCCAACCCAAAGAAGAGCCAACCTATGCAGTACAGAACCAGCAAAACCCCAGCCTACCAAAACAAAAGTGGCACCAAATACAACATCTGAAATTAGGAAGCACCAAATACATATTACATCGATATTCAGCCATTCTATTCTTCTTCTTTAGCATGTTAATTGCATATTGCTTCTTTCTCCGAGATGCAGTCACTTTATCAGCAACAACTTTTGAAGGATCAAGAACATCTAACAATTCCTCAGAACGATCTTCAAATTCTAAGTCTTCGTGAATCATCAGACCATGAAACGCAACAACGAAAACCACTGTGTCATTCTTGTTTTTCATCAAACACAATTATAATTCTTATCATCTGCTCCTTTATGTGTTCGAATAGTGTGAACCAGATTTATCTGCTCCTTTATGTGTTCGAATAGTGTGAACCAGATTTATTCAATGCGGCCCAAATAACATTGAGGCTAATGTACATACATATGAATATCCATTTAAGTGTGAAGTACCCTCCACCTTTATTTGTGCATGTTAAGAGTAGGACTATATACTCTGCAATGTTTGTGATCCCATAAGCCTTCCAAATTTCAACCAAGAAAAGTATGAGTTACGATGTACACATTATATGAAAACACCAAGTAGAAATTTAACCGAATTAGTCCATTTACCCGAGTCCCAATCCCAACAATAAGACATATGGTTTCAAGCCATTAACACCATGAAGAAAACGGTCCCGACTTTGGACCGCCAAATGTGACCAAAATTACAGAGAACCGTTATAAATTAAATCAAAACTAAAAATTAGTTCCACAAACTATTCATCGATTCATGTGCAAGTTTCCTAAGGAAGAAATTACATGCATAAACTTTATGAGAAGAGACAAACCGGAAAGATGAACATAATTCAAAGGTCAACACATAAGTCAAGGAAGAAAAAGAATTAAAATCCCCTAAATTAGAATTGCAATTTCTAATTTTACAAAAAAAATCAAAGATTATATATGTTTCTGTTACTATCCAAGTATAATTGTATAATAAATATCCAAATTCACTAAAACGAGTGGTCCTTTTGAGCCATTTCACACGTTTCTCGAACCTCTTGAGTTGGATCAAAATCCAAACTATGTTTTTCAACTACTTCAACAGCTGCTGCAATTGCTTTACATTTCTCCACCACAAGTAGATGTCTAAATTTACCTGTCGGCATATATCGACCATAAGTTTAAAAGGCAGTGATATAGAGCTGAAACGTGAAATATATGTGTGTGTAATTGCTTGAATTTACTGAAAATTTCTTATACCTGCTCACATCCAAAACATACTTAAAGCCCAACATTTAACCTTAGGCAAGCTGGAAGTGTAGCAGACAAAAATATTATTAGTTATGAGGATCAAGCTAATCAGCTTATCAGGTATGTCGTGTTTTCCGACATCCACGAAAATTGAATCTTGTAGGGAAAATTGTTCACATTCTCAACTGAATCAATTTGTAGACTTTCTTAAGCTTCTGCTAACAAATATTTTGAGAAATAATTTGTTATAAATGGAAGCATTGTAACACATACTCGAACCTTAATAAATGTTACAGTATTACTAACCTTAATCCAACATTGTTTGAGAATAATCCATAGTTGATACACCACAATGCACACGACTTCTACAACAAATCCATATGTGCCACCTGCATAAACCAAATTGTTTACAGAAAGATGAGTAAGAACTTAATGAGGAGGAGCATTCTTCCATGATCTTAATTAGAACTGTTATCTTCCACGCATCCCCGTCTTTCGCGTGACCCAACATAATCAAACCTTTATGATAGCAAGTTTTTAAATGACTAAAACTCTAAAAACCAAACAGAACTGGAATTTTCTCATAACCCATTATTGAAAATTATAGGTACAACTAAATAAAAGCAACAGAGCTTCTAATTAGAATAAAAATTATGCATTTTTTGATAAAAGTGGTATAAGAAGAGTACCCAAGATCAAACACATCAACTATTTCGAATCCAACCACAACCATACTCGCCGCTGAAAACGCTTTGCCGCCACCACAAATATACCACCGCGAAACTGCACACCGCCGTAAAAAAAACAACAAATCAGAAACATGATTCAAATATATAATAATAACTCACCATCTTCAACATATCATCACCATTAAAACCTACACCACCATCTCCTTCACCAACCAGTAATCACATTGACAACAAATCAACAAACAATAATCATCATCAACACAAAAAAATACAATAATATAACAAACCAACAAAGAAAATACCTTCATTATCATTTTCATTAGGAACATGTAAACATGCCCGCGTTTGCTTCAGTTCCTATCGTTGCAAAACAAACATCGATACAACACTAAGACGTCGATCTTGAATCCATTATCTGCAGATATAGGCACATCAGTTTAATGTAAAATTTGAAACAAATGCCCAAGGAAAAAAAGTAAGAACAAAGAAGCGGAAGAGGAATATGAAAAGGAAGAACTTGAATGTTTGTTCAGAAACAAATTTGATGGAGATGAGATCTGACTAATCCGGTCTTGAGAATAACACAAAAGAGTTATAAATATCATATGCATGATTATTGGGCTGGTTGAAAGAGTAACAAATGTCAGTTCTATTGAGACGCTCTTACGAAGCGGATCACGGCAAGCAAAGGATGGCGTAATCGTTGTAAAACAAATTGAAATCGGAATCGTTGGTAGAAAAATCGTGGCATGAATTTGAAGTAAGAGGAAAATGGAACGGTTCAAAGATTAATGAGCGTAGAAACCATTTTGATAATGGAATATGGAGAAATAATGTTGAATGAAATGCCACAATGAAAACAAAACGAATTATTGAATGAGAAATACTCCAATAATATTTTAATTATTTTATTATTAATTAGAATTTATTAATTAATTATAATTTATGAGTTTTAAAACAATAAAATGGATTGATTAATGCTAAAGGATGTCACGTGGGTGATTTATGAGTAAGAAGGGTAATTTGAGTTTTTAATAAACACCTTCTTTTCTTATATGATAGATCTTGAGAATAGCACAAAGGGCTATAAATATCATATGCATGATTATTGGGCTGGTTGAAAGAGTAACAAATGTCAGTTCTATTGAGACGCTCTTACGAAAGCGAAGCGGATGAGGCTTCGCGAAAGCGATTGATGTGTAATCGCTAAAACAAATTGAAATCGGAATCATTGGTAGAAAAATCGTGGTGTGAATTTGAAGTAAGAGGAAAATGGAACGGTTCAAAGATTAATGAGTGTAGAAACCGTTTTGATAATGGAATATGGAGAAACAGTGTTGAATGAAATGCCACGATGAAAATAAAACCAATTATTGAATGAGAAATACTCCAATAATATTTTAATTATTTTATTATTAATTAGAATTTATTAATTAATTACAAATTATGAGTTTTAAAACAATAAAATGGATTTATTAATGCTAAAGGATGCCACGTGGGTGATTTATGAGTAAGAAGGATAATTTGAGTTTTTAATAGACACCTTCTTTTCTTATATGATAAATTTGAAACTACCTAGCCACATAAAATTAAAATATTCTTTAATTATGTTATTTTATTTTTTGAAAATTTTCTTCTTATTTTATTTTTACATATATGAACATGAAAGAATGAAAAAATTGAATTTTTTTTTTTGAATAACCAAATTTTTCAAAAAAACTTCAAAAATAACCAAGTTTACACAAATGATCAATTTTCAGAAAAATTTGCATTATGTCGCCACTTGAGTGGCGACTACATTTATTGGCCAAGTCGCCACTTGAGTTCTTTAAAAAAAGGGAGCAAGTCGCCACTCCAAGTGGCGACTTCTTTGAAAAAAAAATTATTTTTCAAAGAAGTTGTCACTTGGAGTGGCGTTTTGCTCCCTTTTTTCAAAAAACTCGCCACGACTTGTGGCCAAATAGAGCGTAGTCGCCACTTGGAGTGGCGACATAGTGCAGATTTTTTTGAAAATTGACAATTTGTGTAATTATTCTGAAAACTTGGTTATTTTTGATTTTTTTTTGAAAAACTTGATTATTAAAAAAAATTGAAAAATTAAATATAGAGATAAGGTATAGTTTTACTATATTATTCATTTGGCAATAAATTTCTCGTATTAAATATTTGATATTTATAATGTTCATAAATATTTACTATAGTACAAATTTATTAATAATAAAATAAAATAAATTACTCATTCAAATCTATTTCCATAAATATTGGAAAAGAAATTCCACATTCAAAAATGATTTATACGAAGATATAAAGTCATATTTGTTTTATAGAAAGAAATTATCAATATAATAAGAATTATTGATTTTTAAGATGAAGAGAATTTTAAGTAGAATACACTAAATATGTATTCGTTTATTATAGTACACTCTTTTAAATAAAGAACTTATATTGTAGTTTTAATCATCCTATAATAATTCAAGAGTTTGAATTAATTGTGTTTCTTCTTATTCATATACTATTCTATCATATTTTAGCTGTGTTCTTATTATTTCATATTATTTTGGTATCCAACAGTGGTATCAGAGCATTTGATGTTGGTCCATATTCCGCTTTGAATATTGTTCACGGTTACTATTCATACGTGTTATTGTATACTTTTACAATAATTGTTAACATATACCACATTTGTTCCGGTGTGTGGTAAAATATATACAATATTTCCTAGTATACTTTGTGATTCACGGTGAAATTGTGCAAGGTGGTTCAATTGAAATTACTATGACAGCAAAATTTGAGATTAAGAAGTTCAATGAGAGTAATTTCTCTCTGTGGAAACTGAAGATAAAGGCAATCTCGACGAAGGACAATTGTTTAGGGAGCAATTGAAGATAGAGTTGAGGGAATATTTGACGAAAAGTGGAATGAGACGGATAGAAGCGCTGTTTCCAATTTGCACTTAGCATTGGCGTAATCAGTTTTGTCTAGCGGTGCTGAAAAATAAAACTGCAAAGGAGATAAGGGATGTTCTCATCAAATTGTACGAGGTCAAGTCACTGCAGAACCACATTTTCTTAAAGATAAGACTCTACACTCTTCGAATAAGTGAATCCACATTTATGACTGTGATACGGTGAACTGACTTTGTAGGATTTTTGTATCCAAATGTGCGGATAGCAAGAGTCGCCACCGACTTTTATTTCTATCCAATTAAGGGAAGGTAAAAGTAACAGAAAAAGACCTTCGTTAGATTCTGAGTTCGGGAGAATGGTTATGAAAAGGGAAGGTATTAGCACCCCTTTCCATCCGCAGTTTATTCTACGGGCTCTTAGTTGCTCTTAGATAACTTTTTAAAATTTGCTTTCTGTGTGTTTGACAAAGATGTTTTGAAAAGGCATTTCGCTTTGACTTTGTAATGACTCATGTAGGAGTGTATACAAAGTGTTCGGAAATGTTTTGTTTTTGAAAGAGAATTTGAACTTTAAAAGAGTGTAGTGTGAAAAGCATTTGATAGAGCAAGCAACTAAAAGACTTATTTACCCACCGTAATTGGTCGCTTTATTGTACTTCTACATTCCTTTAGAATAGCGCTAGCCATACCATTAGTTAGTAGGTAGCTCCATTCGCTGGATGTAAGCGGACATTCGAAGGACATCGGATGGTCATCAAGGCAACTTGTAGGAAGTATCCTAGCACATATCGAAGGGACTATCATCATTTTTCGTGAGACAATCGAGGGTCAAGATCATGCATTCGGGCGACATCGTGGTCTATGATCTTTGTATCAAGGGACTATGATGATTCGTTTGAAGGCAACGGTGCTAGAATACCTCGCTCGAGGGACATGACCATTTTGAATCGAAGGCATCGAGAGAATTACCCTAAGTGCGTGTGTGAAAGAAGTGTGTTGAATTCGAATATGTTATCTTGAAATTAGTGTGAGCTATGTCCAATTATTATCTTTCCATACACGCTAGTTACTAAGTTTATAGGGTGCGGAAAATAAATAGCGGAAATGTAAAGTGCGGAAGGTAAATCGCTATTACATGGCTTTGGGCGATACATAATTTAAACTTGCGGAAAGTAAAAGCCTAATTAACTATTACAACCCATGAGCAATTACATTATTGGGAAAAAATAGAAAAAACGGTAAAGAAACGTCCGAATCGGAACAACCTGTGAAAGAATGAGAAATCGGAAAATACGAGATGAATTGAATAAGAGGAAAAATGTTAGAAAAATGCAAATTTTAATATGAGAAAATTAATATATGCTGGAAATAAGATAAATAAGTTAAAATAATTTTTTGGGATTTTTTAGAAGAGATTTAATAATTAAAATGTAATTAAAAGTGAATTAAATGCTAAAATAAAAATAAAATAAATATGCATGCAAAAATTATATTTTTAAATTTATTAAATTAAATAAAGGTTTTTGTGAAAATAATGTAAAAATAAAAAATATTTTCTGGTAATTTTTAATGCAAAATAAAAAATATGAAAAGAATTAAAATTGAATGAAAATATTGAAATATGGAAAATAGGAAAATATTGAGTTTGTGAAAAGTGAAAAAGGGATTATCGAACGTGAATCGAATCGGGACATCCCTTTCAAACCAATACTGACCACTACACCATACGCCAAGATCTGTGTTTGAAAACGGACTTAGTGGATTTTCACACGCGTCGCCTTCGTATTGCTCCGTCTTCGCGCCATCCAGTCGTCTTCTTCGTTTTGAAAATTCAAAAGCCTGCGTCGGCCTTCCTTCGACGCTATGTCCCTGGCTAATATCAAAAATGCAGCACACATAATATAAATGAATTCTAAGGCCATGGTTCGATTCAGGAAATCATTCCGGATGCAATGGTATAGGTCTCATGGTCCAATTTTTCCTGTATAGAGAAACCCTAATTCGATACCAGGAACCCTAACAATGGCAATACGAGTTCTAAGCCATGGAAATTTAATCAAACAACCCAGATCGCTTGCAATCTTCCTACTAATCACAAAAACAACAACCAAATGTGTTAAAATGCATGAAAATGTAAATCGAATTTGGAAAAAAGATGAACAAACCGAAATCGTATTGCTTGATTCTGGATGTATTTTGGCAATGTAAGTATCTGGAATCACTCCTGGGGTATCAAGGAATGTGTTTGACACCTCAAAACCGATTGAAACGGGCTAGAACAAGGATTGCCAATTGCTTCAAGAACACGATTTTTTCACTTTGAGAATAGGGTTTCTGAGCCAATTTTTTCGTTTTTTCTTGATAGGTATGCATCATATATTTATACTGGATGGATTTGGAATGGTTTTTGGAAAGAATTGATCAACATTCAATGGAAATCAAATTTTGATATTCTCATGAAATCAAATTTTCAAAATTTGTCCAATTTCAATCCAATCTTGCCAAATTTGATCTAATTTCGAAATTGCTGGCATTTATGGGTTGATTGGATCACAAGAAAGCAATAAAAATCAATCCTCCAATTAATTTTGATTTTATAATTTATTTTAAGATTTAATTTGCATTTAAATAAATAAATTACAAATTAAATAGAAAAATAAATCAAAAATTCGTGGCATTGGGCTTGGATATTCCTAATTGCATGAGGAACAAGTTAGGATGAAGAAAAAATAGGCCCATTTGCAAAAGATTTGATTTTTTGAAGTATCTCTCTTTGTGCATTCTTCCAAAATCGCCTAACTTGTGAATGGTGTAACTTGCTCAATTTTCCACATTTTGAGTGTTCTTGGACTTTTTGTAAAGCTCTAAGAGTCCTCTAAACAATGTCTTTGGTCTCATCTCAATTGGAGTTACCATGCTCAATATATCTTCAAAACAAAAAGTTGACTTTTTGTTGACTTTGAAAATGAGTTGTAATGTTTTGAGCTATACCTCTCAAATGAAGCATTTTTTGGACATTCTTGTGAGACATGAAGTTGTAGAGAATTGAATTTCCTTCAAAACAAGAGGTGGTGGAAAAATTTCTGAGAAAGTATGAGAAAGTTATGATCACCAAAGTTCATTGACTTTTCACCTAGAAACCCTAATTTAGAAAGTTTGACTTTTGAGCAAATCTTGAGTTTTCTTGATGAATCATGATCAACCCTTGATCAAATGATGAATGTAACTTCAAAATGAGGATGTTGACCAAAAATCAGAAGTTTTGACTGTATGTTGACCATAGTTGACTTTTTGTCCAATACACCCGATTTTCAACCATCTGAGCAATTGTCTGAGGAAACTTGACTTGTGAAGCTTGAAACTTGACATGGAGAATCTTTGAAGCATATGAGGAGGCATGAAGGCTATTGGAGATGTTAGAAATCCATCTTGACTTGAGAGATACCAAACCCTAGTTTGGGTTGATTGTCTAGGAGAGAGTTTGTCTGATCAACTCTTGAGGAATCCTTGAGTATGGATGTATGAAATCTCTTGAGTAGATGGAGGGCAAATTTTGGGGTATGACAGCTGCCCCTGTTCAATCTTCTTGTACTGGAAGGTTAGATTGGCATGCTTGTCTTTCGCGACCTGGAGGTAGAAGATGATTGAACACCGAGTACACCTGAAAATTTGCACTCGCTGTTGGTGGATGATGCGGGAATGGGCTTACAGATGCCATTCGGTGAAGTTGGAGACTTGGGGCAGTCGTCACGCTAGACTCGAGGTTGTCAATAGGAGAGCCGACAGAGATGGGCTTAAGATGCCATCTAGAAAGGTCGATCTGGGGAGTGAGTCGATGTTAGACTCAGATGTTCCCGAACGGAGAGGAGATGGGCTTAAGATGCCATCCGGAAGTCGACGTTAGACTTCGTGTTCACTTTGAATGAAGTTATTGGTCTCAGATTGATTTTTTAACCATATGCGATTCGAAAGTGAAGAAATGTTGACAAGTTAGTCGAGATGGGCTTAAGATGCCATCCAAGGCAACCGAGTCGCGCGACTGTAGTTCTTGTTGATAAATAAGGAATCGAATAAATCTTCGTGTTGATTACTCGGGGAGATTGTAGTTGGCAAAATGTGGATAGCTTCCCAGTGCATCGGTGTTGATCCATTGCTCATTATCGGAGGATAACCGAGGTGGTCTTTCGATAGTTTTCCGCGGTTCGGGGCTTAATCTTGGACCAGCCGTCGGAGGCGGTCTTTCAGATAGTTTTCCCGTCGATTCGGGGCTTAATCCTGGACCTGTTCGCGTCAGAAGCGACTGTTACCTGTTTTTGGAAAAACAAGAGAAACTTTGATAGAACATTTGTTAGTCTTATGCAAAGTATGACGCATGACAGTGTATATGAATGACATATGCATGAATTATGACTTTATGAGAAATGTATGAATGATAGATGTTGTGATATTTCAAAACATATCCATCTTGAAGAAGATGCGGATGTTCTGCTTGAAGATTTCTGACTTCCGCTTGGGGAATTGTGTAGGTGAGAACCCCGCTTTTGAAGGAGAAGAAAGATATCCTGGATTTCTCCGATGTACTATCTGACCAAGTCTTGGGCCTAGATATTGTTGAGGAAGGAAGAGATTTGAGAAGCTCGTTGTCGGAGATCTCATAGACCCTGCTGAGGAGAGTCTGGGAGGCGATCTGTTGAGGACCTTGTATGTAGATCCTGATGAGGAAATTTAGGAGATGCTCTACTGGGGATTCCGAGTATAGATCTCGCTGGAGGGTATTTGATAGTTGTTGAGAGACCGGGCTAGAAGAGTCTGGAGTCCGTTGTAATCTCGGGTGGGAATAAAAGGTGTATGCTTCCTCCGATGCACTATCTGACCAAGTTTTGAGTCTGGATACCGGGAGAAGGGGAGGATTGAGAAATATCCACTGGGATGAAGTGTTACCGCTTGAGACCGATGTAACGTTGCTCGATTGAGTGGAATCACCGCTAACATATACTCCGATGGGGATGGTGTGTTGTGTGACACCTTTGTGGGGATCATGTTCGTGGGGAACTATTTGGTGACTTTCGTCACATCCCAACTCCGGAGCCTGTAGTAAGTACTTTTGTATGTTCACTTTTCGTATGTTTGTGATTAGATTCTTATTGTCAAATGCGATAGTCATTCAAAGCAAACGTTGGACTTATTGCAAATAACAACAATGTAAATTGTAGAGAGAAAGGTGTTTATTTGAAAGGTGGCGTATGGCCAAGTAGTTTGTACACAAGAAAGGTAAAAGCTAAACGATCTCGTTAAGTTCCGACTATGCTAGTACTCATATATTTCGACTATCTCATCTCCTTCTGTCGGAGAAAGTGAGTAGACCGATCTTCGCCATTTGAATCTTGAATGGATAGTCCGAAGCAAGTGATCCGGAAGAGACATAGTCATCGCTTAAATCCCTAACTTTTGCCTAGACCGCCCTTCGGTTTTCACCACCGATACCTTTTTGCCCAAGCCGCCTTTTCGTGTTTTCGACTTGCCGGTGTACATCTTTTGTATATATCCTTAACTTTTGCCCGAACCTTTTGGTTCGCCAGATGCCCTTATTTTTGCCTAGGTTCACGACCTAGCGGGTCTCTTTATCGTAGTATTTTTGACTATGTCTGCGTTCACAGGGTGTGGGAAGTCTTCACCATCCATGGTGCTAAGTATCATAGCTCCAACGGAAAATACTGTCTTGACTATAAATGGTCCCTCATAGGTGGGAGTCCATTTACCCCTGGGATCACCTTGTGGAAGAATGATGCGCTTGACTATTAGGTCACCAACTTGGTAGACTCGGTGTTTGACCTTCTTGTTAAATGCTCTGATCATTCGTTTCTGATAAATCTGTCCATGGCAGATGGACGCGAGTCGTTTCTCATCGATCAAGTTAATCTGGTCAAGGCGAGTCTGGATCCAATCGTCTTCGCCTAACTCTGCATCTTGGAGGACTCTGGTTGAGGGTATCTGAACCTCGATAGGTAAGACGACTTCCATACGGTATACAAGAGAGAAGGGGGTTGCCCCTGTTGATGTTCGTGCTGAAGTGCGATAACCATGAAGAGCAAATGGTAACATTTCATGCCAATCTTTGTAAGTCACAGTCATCTTCTGTATAATCTTCTTAATGTTCTTGTTGGCTTCCATCGCATTCATCTTAGGCCGATATGGAGAAGAATTGTGATGCTTGATCTTGAACTGCGTGCAGAGTTCGGTGATCATCTTGTTGTTGAGATTGGAGCCGTTATCTGTGATAATCCTTTCAGGAGTGCCATACCGACAGATAAGATTATGTTTAATGAATCGAGCCACAACATTCTTGGTAACAGATGCATACGAGGCCGCTTCTACCCACTTGGTGAAATAGTCAATTGCCACAAGGATGAAACGATGTCCATTGGAAGCCGTGGGCTTAATCTCTCCGATCATGTCAATGCCCCACATTGCAAAAGGCCAAGGAGAAGTTAAAACATTCAGAGGTACTGGAGGTACGTGTACTTTGGCGAACGGCATTTGTGACAAGATCGAGCGTAAGCGTGACAATCGCTTCCATGGTGGACCAATAGTAACTGTTCTCAAAATATTCTTAGCTATGGTGTGTCCACCGGAGTGGGTACCAAATTCGCCTTAACTCTTCCATGATACGCATTCTTTTTTTTCTACATAGAGTAAGCACAAGTCGTGGTTGCGCTTGTATAAGATGTCGTTGAGAAAAATTTGGATGCGAATCTTCTCATGAATTTCTTATCATTAATGATGCCCTCGGGATATTCCCGAGTCTCAAGATACCTCTTCACGTCATAGTACCAAGGTCTCTCTTCCGCGTCGAGCTCATAACAATACGCTGGTTCATCAAACTTCTCAATGATGATCTAGGGAGCCTCGTTGTCCCATATGACCTTGAACATAGATGACATAGTAGCTAATCGTCCGCCGATTCTCTTCTCGTGGAATATGATCAAAGTAATCTCTTCAGTAGGGATCAAACTCGAACGTGCTCTCGATGCGGAATGAGATTCGGATGCTTCGATCCCACTCGCCTTAATTTGACCGATCACTAAAGCCGAGTCTCCATACACTTGTAAGAACTTGATTCTTAAGTCAATAGCGCTTTAAGACCCATGATGCACGCGTACTCGCCATGTTGTTCGTGCAACCAAACATAATCTGGCGGTGAAAGGCGATGTCCGCTGGGGATGTAATGATGGCGCCAATGCCATTGCCAAGCGTTGAGGCTCCATCAAAGACCATAGTCCATCGGGATCCTTGTTCGGTCCTTCGTCGGGCTGGTTCTTCAATCGATGACTAGTAAAACATCTTCATCGGAAATTGAATCGCATAGATCGATAGTCATCTACTGAGCCAAATGATCGGCTACTACACTTCCTTTGATCGCTTCGAGAAGTATACCGATGTCATACTCGGTCAAGATCATCCCATCTTGCTATTCTTCCGAGAGAGTGGTTTCTCAAATATGTATTTTATCGGATCCATCTTGAAATCAACAAGGTAGTGTGAGTCAACATATCTTGCCTTAGCGTGGTTAAAGCGTTGCAAGTTTTCTCGTTGTGAGTATCTTGTTTCACGCGGTAAACTTTTGCTAAGGTAGTATATTGCATGCTCTTTTCGACTGCACTCGTCATGTTGCCCCACACACACCCCATCGAGTTCTCTAACCGTCAAGTACATGATAAGAGGTCTTCCTTCGGCGGCATCGGATAGGAGGATTCGTAGGTCCTTGATTTTGTCAAAAGCGATCGGCAATCGCGTTCCATTCCACTACTTGATCTTTCTTTAGTAACTTGAAGATTGGCTCACAAGTAGCGTTAAGTGCAATGAACGCAATGTAGTTCAATCGCCCAAGAAACCTCGACTTCCTTCTCGGTGCGGGAGTTGGCATCTCTTGAATAACTTTAACCTTGGCGGATCAACTTCAATACCTTTACCACGACAACAAACCCTAGGAGTTTTCGGATCGACTCCAAAGGTGCACTTGTTGGGATTCATTTCATCACTTCTTCAATCAGTTGCAAATGATCAAGATGTTCTTCTTCACCGTGATCGAGCTATCATGTCGCCGACGAGACCTCTATCTCGTGATGAATCATGTCATGAAACAATGTCACCATAGCACGCTGATAAGTGGCGCGCATTCTTCAATCCGACGGCATAACCTTGTAGCGAAAGTGCCGTGTAACAAAAGTAGTCTTTCCATGTCTTGAGCCATTTTGATCTGATTGTAACCGGAGAAACCATCCATGAAGGAGAAAACCTTGTTGAGCGGTGTTGTCAACCGTAACATCAATATGAGGAAGTGGGAAATCGTCTTTCGGACTCGCTTTGTTCGATCTCCGTAATCCACACACATTCGCACTTGCCATCCTTCTTAGGTACGGTACCACATTTGCAACCCAGGATAGGAAGTAACTAAGAAACCGCATTGAACGCTTCATAACTTCTTTGATCTTTTCGACATCTCCGGACGCATCGACGAACCTTCTTTCATCGAGAAAACCTTCTTTTGCGGCAATCGGTGTACCACAATATCAATGTCCAAACCGCATGTCCTCGTACGACCAAGCAAAACCTCAATATAGTCTCGTAGCATCTGAACCAACCTTTCTTTAACACTGCTCAAGACCCGCTCCTATCTTGATCTCTTTTCTCTTCGCAAGACCCAAATTCACAACCTCAACTTGCTCTTGTGGTGGTAACTCGCTCTTCTTGTTGTAGCAACCGCAAGTTCTCCGCACTTCACAATCTTCCTCACTTTCATCTTCGGCTTGGTAGATCGGATTATCGAAGTCATATTTAGCACTAGCATAGTTATTAACGAGATTCGGAGTGATTCTGCAGTTATCACGTGGGTGTGTGTAAGAAACACATAGCTTTTGAAGGGGTGATAAAGTAAAAGAAAGAAAACAAACATTTGAATGCAAAAGTCCAACGATTTATTGAATGAAAATACATAAACGATGATAATAACCTCGTAACGAGCCATGATGCCCGGCAAGGCACTAGGCTTTCAAAGTTTATTGTTCAAAACATAAAGAAATACAAAACAAAACAAGAGCAATTACTCGACTAAAGGAGATTGGTATGACGCCTTCGCCTTCCAATTCGAGCCCATGATCCGGAGTTGAAGATCCACTTCTTTGTCGAAGTCATTGTCGTTGTCTTCTATAGCATGGATTCCACTTTGCCGATGCGGAAGAGAAGTTGGCCACGTTCGCGGCGTATCATCTTGACCCTTGATAGTGAAGCCTAAACCGGTCTTGTCAAATTTGAAAGGAAGATCGGAGTCGACCCCAAATAGCACTACCTCCTTGTTCAACAAGAGTCGCATCTTTCATGAGGCCATTCTAGGAGGAGCTGTAACTCGGGGTGGGAGAGTCAACAGCATGACTGGGTATTGTTTCAAAAGCTTGGCAAGGAGTCTCAAGAATTCACCCTCCATCTCAAGGTAGCGGAATGACCAGATGACCATATACTCTTCTTCACCACATATCGTGACAACCTTCCTTTCACCGGTATTTCAACCGATGTAAGGTAGAGGTAACCGCCGCCCATGTATCCAAGGGCGCCCAAGTAGGCAAGAGTAAGGTGACGGATGTCCATGACAAAGAAAGTGGAGTCAAAAGTCCGGGAACCGACTTTATGTGCAGAGAGCTCTCAAGCATCAGCGCTAGAACCATCAAAAGCTCTCACAATAATGTCACCGGGTCTCGAACCAACCCTTCGACATCAAGTCGATCAAAAGCGATCTTGGTAGGATATTCGGAGCGCCGGTATCAACCAAGACGTGAGATAGGGTGCGCCCGCATTCAAGAGATGTGCAAGGCCTTGTTGTGTTTCTTTCGGAAGGAGTCAAATCAACATCGGAGAAGCCTAGGCCGTTGTTGGCGGCCAGTGCTAGCAATACAAACTTGAGCGATCGGTGGTAGTGTCTTGCGGCACATGAGCATTCTTCGTAAACTTCACCAAGGCATTAGCATGAGCCTCGGAGCACAAGAGCAAAGAACATGGAAATCTTGGACGGTCTGTCCCAACTGCTCCACAACATTGTAATCACTCTTCTTGATAATCTTTAATTTCCTCCATTTCTTGTTTGAGGTGTCTTGATAACTTCCTTTGGTACTTCGGTTGAGCGGGGATGGGCCTTGGTTCTTTCCCTCTAGCTGGGGATATTGGTTGAGTAGGCGGAATGCGAGTGGAGTCGCAGTGTCTTTGGAGGAGAGATCTGGAGAGAATACCCTTCGGTTCGGTCACCTTACTTGATCCGGTGATGTTGTCGATGTCGGGATAGAAACTTGTGATAAGATCTTCAATGGTCGAGGATCTTGTTTGACACCATGATAGTAAACATCGGCTCCATAATTCCAAGGGATAGCTTTGTCGGAGGAATATGGGCCCTTGGAAGTGATAATGAGAGGTGCCACTCTAGGCACGGGATCAACAGAGGAAATCCTTATAGTGTTAACATCAAGATAGTCTTGGAAATCGTCACCCCATCCGGTCGCCTTAACATCCTCAATAGGAATCTTGTAACTACTCGTGGACAGTACTTCACCATGTAATCATATTTTCCACTTGGCTGCCCCAAGGTGTCCCACGGATGGTGCAGTTTCGTTCGCATTGTCAATCTTCAACTTAGACATTTCTTCACACACTACGCAGGTGGTTTCGAAATAGTATCTCACGGTTATCCATCATGCATTGAACACGTCTTCTCAACCAAGCACAGCCCATCAGTGCGGATGGGCACCAACGACAATTCTCGGGCATCTGGATTGACACCGCTTGCAACAAATTCTTCTTAATATCATCGAGGAATGGTCAAATCATCTATGTTGAAAACATAAGTATCATCACCGCATTGGAACTCTTGTCATGGTTAGGCATAGGCGCTGATCACATTCGGAGTTTCAACGGAGGATCAAATTCAATCTGCTTAGCTTCAATCATATCTTGAATCTTGTTCTTCGAGCCCAACAATTGTCGATTATCGTGCCTCATTTGGAATGGTAAGCACACTTAGCATTAGGATTGTATTCGGAGAGGAAGTGTTGACATTCGAGGAGGATCCTCAAGGTTATCGCCGCTCAACATGTGTTGCAAGGCTTGCGACAATGGCATGTTGATCTTCGTAAGCTGCCTTGGGCGCGCTACAGCTACACGTTGTCTCACGAGGTTGTCTGATGTAGGATTGAGATCACAACTGCCTCACAGTTGAGCACGGTCGGTCTTGGCTCGGCTTTTCCGACCATACACAACATTGGTTTCTTTCTTAGCACCAAAGATCTCTTCGCGAGATTTGAAGATGACTCTACATGGATCTTCCCACTCTTGATACCAGCTTCAATGCGCTGCTTTGTCAATATCACTCGGTGAATCCGGATGAAGAATTTCCAATCGATGATTGAAGAACGGGCTGTCAGTGTTCCCATAAACATATCAACCAACTCCCTATTGGACAAGGGTGGTGAACTCGCCGCTAGATCTCTCTTGAGCATACTCTTGAACTTCTCGTCACGACCCATAGACATGCTTTGTAGTTGCATGCGAGTGGGTGTCAATTCAAGATGTACTCATGTCTCAGAAAGCATCAGCCAAATCACCCAAGTACGGATACGGTCATTCTCTGGTCGATAGTACCATTCCAACTGGGTTCGGACAAACTTTCTTGAAAATAAGGCATCCACAACTTTCATCATCGGTGTGGGGTTGATCTTGGACATAGGACTTCAAATGCAGCTTTGGGCAAGACATGCCATCATACTTAGCAAAAGTTGGAACTTTGAACTTGGGAGGAATCACAACACTAGGAAAGACTCGGATCATCAAAATTCATCGGACATCTTCAAGTTTTCCACATTGAGGCGGTCTTCAAGTTGCTTGTACTTGTCATCTTCATCAGTGTTGGCTATAGTCGGTGGTCCTCTCCTCCTTTCTTTGGCTCACGCTGATCACCTTCATCACCCTTGGTACTCCCTCAGATGGACACTTCCTTCGAGAGCTCGATCCGACCGACCACTTTTGGACCCCCTTTGAACCGTCTACCCATGTTGAGGAGACCAACAACCTTCTTTCTGTTGATGAGCTTCTTCAAATCTTCTTGGCCTTGGACCAAGCTGGTGAACATCTATTTGGAGCATTCGATCTTGAGATCTTTGTGATCTGCTCAAGAGCCATTTCGCTAAAATAAATAGCGAGCAAATGAGAAACCAATCTCAATGTACTGTGATGCAATGTTATGCTACGCTATGCAATGTTTTCAAGGACCTAAGAGATTTAAATTTGTTAAACAAGCAATGAACAAACACTTATTAGTTCTCTTCTTATTATTCTTCTTCTTTTTAAGTACAAGAGATAGTTCAAAACAATAAAAGAAAACATAAACATCCTAAAGCTCTAAGTCTCCATGGCGCCTCTTGGTGCCGATGTAGCGTTGATATTTCGCCTCGTGAAGTAGCTTGGTCAACTCTAACACTTTCTTCTCGCTTGCGCCGAGCTTCAAAGGTATCCCTTTCTTCTTTTAGTTGAATCCGGATCTCTTCAAGTCTTCAAAATCGGAGGCATGTCAGATGGAGAACAGATAGGATACGCCACCTATAGCAGGTTCCATAATTACCGGTAAAACAGCGTGAATGGCATCATGAGGTTTTGAGCTCGAGCTCGCACCCATTTGAGGTAAGGTTCCCAAGGAATGGAGTTCGGTGCCCCAAAGTCTTGGTATCGCTTTTTACCATGCCCCAGCATGTATAAACCTTCGTTTGCATTCGAGATCATGATTGTAGTCGAACACAACGCTTGGAGAAGCATATCATGTGGACCATCTCTTCGAGCAAAACCAAACCGACGAGAGCTAGAGAAGGTTGTAAGTAATACCTCCCTTATACCAAGTAGTGGTACATTAGGAATTCTCCACAACTCAATGAATGTGAAGTCCTTTTGAGAGAAAAGACTCCAACGGATATCCGAATGGGAGAGTGACATTAGCCTTTGAGACCATCTCAACCTTTGTTCGTTCTTCAAACGATGGAGGAAGGTCGAAATAAACCACCTTGAAAGTAATGGTATACAACACATGAGAGTTCCTTGTCGCTTAGTAGTGAGTGTGGAGAGAATGTAGGATATCTCCAAGTAAAGTAGGCACGGATTAGGGTAAGAAACAACTTGATGGCATTGACATCTATGAATTGATCCGAGTTAGGAAATAGAACCAAACCATAGATTAGCAAGGCCCAATGTTCTCAAATGCATGGAAACTCATAACTTGAGGAATTTCGCTTTTTGATTAAGAACTTGGAAGTAAACCCTTAACTCCACTTCTAGTTTCCCAATTGGCTTCAATATCGAACGCTTAAGATGTATGGATGCGATGTCTTGAACTTAGGAACCTTTTCAAACCGGTGAATGGCATTTGGTCAAGAATAGGTACCCCAAGTAGCTTAGAGAATTCTTCCAAGGTAGGAACCAACGATAATCTGGAAAGGTAAAGCAATGGTGTTTCGGATCAAAGAACTGAATAGGACATGCATCATATCTTCTTCAAAACCGAGATAACCAAATCAAGTAGATAACCATGTCTTTGATGAACCGAGCATGGTCGGGAATCTAAAACCAATTCCTTGAGTTGAGAAGGATACCCATGAAGTTGATTCGATAGTCCTAGAAGCCATAATCCCTACAAAACAGGCAAAGATAAATCCCTAGGTCCTTGAAATAGTTAGAAATGATATGCAATGCGATGATGTCATGTTTAGCACACAAAGCAATTCACACAATGAGCCTAGGTTTAAGGCTTGCATGAGGTATAGGTGATTACCCCACCAAAAGTTTGAGTTGGTTCATCACGTCCTATAATAGTAACCGGGTTCTAGGAATCTCATATCACGGATCTTTCTCGAGGCGCTTATTTCAATACGACCAAGTGGTCGATCGAAAATGTCCCAAAAGTCTAATCTCAATGAGCGTAGCATCGAGTATCAACCAACCTCGTCTACACCAAAGCCGCCATCTCACTACCTACAATGGCCAAGATGGGTCAATTAAGGTTCTAAAAAGTTTAGTTAGCGCTTGATGACACCATGAAGCCAAATACTATCTTCAACTTGGGAATGAAGAGTATCGGGACAACCAAAGTGTCACGCTAACGTAGCCATCATGTTGACCGGCGTAGTTATACGTCCCTTGAGTCGCGATGATCTAATGCTCTTACCTAAAGGCTTGGGATCCGTGTAGGATCCCCAACAATATAATACCCAAGCAACCCTTAAAGATAAAGCATACAAGTCAAACAAAGCAATAAAAGTTATCTAGAAATCCTTAAGGCAATTCTCTTTAGGGTGTTTCCCCAAGAGTCGCCAGCTCGTGATACTTGAACCGACTTTGTAGGATTTTGTATCCAAATGTGCGGATAGCAAGAGTCGCCACCGACTTTTATTTTTATCCAATTAAGGGAAGGTAAAAGTAATGTAAAAGACCTTCGTTAGATTCTCGAGTTCGGAGAATGGTTATGAAAAGTGGAAGGTATTAGCACCCTTTCCATCCGTAGTTATCTCTATGCCTAGTGCTTCTAGATCACTTTTTAAAATTGCTTTCTCGTGTGTTTGACAAAGATGTTTTGAAAAGGCATTTCTTTGACTTTGTAATGACTCATGTAGGAGTGTATACAAAGTGTTCGAAATGTTTTTTTTTGAAAAGAATTTGAACTTTGAAAAGCGTGTGTGTGAAAAGCATTTGATAGAGCAAGCAACTAAGACTTATTTACCCACCTGTAATTGGTCGCTTTGTTGTACTTCTACATTCCTTTAGAATAGCGCCAGCCATACCATTAGTTAGTAGGTAGCTCCATTCGATGTAAGCGGACATTCGAAGGACATCTGATGGTCATTAAGGCAATTCAGGAAGTATCCCAGCACATTCGGGCGGACTATCATCATTTTTCGAGGCGACAATCGAGGGTCAAGATCATGTATTCGGAGGCGACATCGTGGGTCTTATGATCTTTGTATCGAAGGGACTATGATGATTTGTTTGAAGGCAAATTGCTAGAATACCCTACGCTCGAGGGACACGACCATTTGAATCGAAGGCATCGAGAGAATTCAAGGGTGCGTGGTGAAAGAAGTGTGTCAATTCGTAATATGTTATCTTGAAATTAGTGTGAGCTATGTCCAATTATTATCTTGCCATACACGCCTAGTTACTAGCAATTTATAGGGTGCGGAAAGTAAATGCGAAATGTAAAGTGAAAGGTAAATCCTACGCTATTACATGGCTTGGGGCGTATACATAATTTAAAACTTATGGAAAATAAAAATAATTAACTATTACAACCTATGACAATTACATTATTGGAAAATAGAAAAAAGGGTAAAGAAACGTCCGAATCTGAGCAACCCGTGAAAGAATAAGAAATCTGAAAATACGATGAATCAATAAGAGGAAAATGTTAGAAAAATGCAAATTTTAATATGAGAAAATTAATATATGCTGGAAGATAAATAAGTTAAAATAATTTTTGGGATTTTTAGAAAAGATTTAATAATTAAAATGTAATTAAAAGTGAATTAAATGCTAAAATAAAAATAAAATAAATATGCATGCAAAATTATATTTTTAAATTTATTAAATTAAATAAAGTTTTGTGAAAATAATGTAAAAGAAAAATGTTTTTGGTAATTTTTAATGCAAATAAAAATATGAAAGAATTAAAATGAATAAAATATTAAAATATGGAAAATAGGAAAATATTGAGTTTGTGAAAGTGAAAGTAATCGTCTAACCAGAATCTAACTGGGACATCCCTTTCAAACCTGAAAACCAATAATGCCGACCACTACACCATACGCTGCATCCGTGTTTGAAACCGGACTTAGTGGATTTTCACACGCTGCCTTCAGACAATTCCGCCTCGCTACCATCCAAATCGCCTTCTTCGCTTTGAAATTCAAAAGCCTCGCCGGCCTTCCTTCGACGCTATGTCCCCGGCTAATATCAAAATGCACATAATATAAATGAATTCTAAAGCCATGGTTCGATCTGTGAAATCATTCCTGATGAATGGTATAGGTCTCATGCGGTCCAATTTTTCGGATAGAGAAACCCTAATCGATACCAGAACCCTAACAATGGGCAACACGTTCTAAGCCAATGGAAATCAATCAAACAACCCTGATCGCTTGCAATCTTCCTACTAATCACAAAACAACAACCAAACGTGTTAAAAATGCATGAAAAATGTAAATCGAATTTT
>CM038794.1:36530042-36788717 GCA_021764765.1 Vicia sativa
TTTAAATCTTGTGAAACCAAATTGTTGAATTAGGAGAGACTAAGAGACATTTAGGTTAAACTGTGTGTTTTGAAAGCACTACGAAGACTTTATTATATATAGAGATTACAACTAATTACATGATATAATCGATGTGAGACTATTCTACATATAATTACACGATATATATATATATATATATATATATATATATATATATATATATATATATATATATATATATATATATATATATATCAACACTCCCCCTCAAGCTGGAGCATATAAGTCAAATGCACCAAACTTGCCACATATACAATTAGTTCTGCGACTTCGTAGAGATTTTGTAAACACGTCTGCCAATTGATCATTAGAGTTTACAAAGCTTGTGACGATTTCTCTAGATTCAATCTTCTCTCTGACAAAGTGAGAGTCTATCTCAATATGTTTGGTCCTCTCATGGAAGACTGAATTTGAAGTAATATGTAATGCAGCTTGATTATCACATACAAGTGTCATTGGTCTCGCTTCTTCAATTTTAAGTTCTTTGAGCAACTGTTTTAACCAAATGAGTTCACATGTTGTCATTGCCATGGCCATATTCTCTGCCTCAACGCTTGATCTTGCAACTACATTTTGTTTCTTACTTTTCCAGGATATAAGGTTTCCTCTAACAAGTACGCAATACCCAGAGGTGGATCGTCCTATGTTATTAATCTCGGAAAGCGGCGCGGCGCGGTCAACCCCAAAATGGGAGCGACACAGATGCGGGGAGCGGTGCGGGCGCTTTTTTAGCAACGCGGACACTAAAAAAATAGACATTTACATGCCAAAAACATACTAGTATAATACAAAAAAAAAAAACTCAAGTCAAAATGGAGTCCAAAATAAAATCTCAACTCAACTCAAATGCACAAGTCTTAAGCAACAAAATAAAATCCAAGTCAAAATGCACTAGTTTAAATCTTAAAATAACTAAACATGAAAACTCTAATAAAAGTTCAAGAATCATTAAAATCCAAGTCTTCATCATCACTTCCTTCGACACTAGCATCCTCTTCCTCTTCCTCTTCATCCTCTCCATCCTCTTCATCCTCTCCAATATATATTTGATCACCAAATTCATCATCTATTACTACCACTTCCTTTGCTTTTGCCTTAGATCTAGATGAAGAAGGTGGTGGAGGTGCAGTCGCCTTCTTCTGCAATGCTACTTGGCTTCTAGTGTTGACAAGTGGTTCAGCAGCACCACTTGCAGCTTCAACATCTAGCCAAGACAAATCGTCACCATCAAACACCATATCATTTTCAGGTTCAAGTTCAGCTTCATCTTCACCTCCCAATAACCATAGGTTATGGGTATCAAAATCATCATACATTACCACAGGATCAATCAAATCATCACTATCAAAGCGCTCTTTCAAATTTTGATTGTACTTGATAGATACCAAGTCTCAACATTTGATGTTCAAGTCTATTTCTCTTCTTGGAGTGAATCTATATTATTATTTTAATGTTAGTTTAAATAATAAATATTCATTGCAAAACTATTAATTTGAATCTATAACTTAATATCAACTACTTACATGCTCAAAAGTACTCCAATTTCGCTCACAACCCGATGAACTACAAGTCAAACTCAATATTTTAATAGCGAGGAGCTGCAAATTTGGTGTTTTTGCTCCATATCTCCTCCACCACTCAGCTGCAATGCAACAATTATTTGCTTTAGCATATAAACACAAATTATGTATTGTAATTAAATTATTGCGAATTAAGCATAGTTACTTACCAGGAGCTACATCGGCTCTTTGCCTAACCGCTTCATTCAATCCAAAATGGCCGTCACCCATCTTATATTTTGATAATTCTCCATGGATGGCATCAACAACAACGATTGCACTAGCTTACTAATGCACGCATAAAGACCATCCAACAACTTATCATCATTCTCGATCATTAGATTGCTATAAAAGTACTTCGGATTAAGATAATACCCAGCTGCGTGCAACGGATGATGAAGTTGAATACTCCATCTTCTATCAACAATATCAATGACTTGTTTGTACTTGCCTTCTCCTTGGCATTGCATTTTTTACTAAAGGTCCCATTGCTTTAAGAGTAAACACAATATCCTCCCAAAATGAGACTTGAAGAACAATAGCGGCTATCTTCCTTCCTTTCACCTCCTTACTTGCATTCAAGTTCAAACATTCTTGAGAAGTGAACATGGGTCTAATTTTTGACTTTAGAGTGTGCAACTGTGCAAAGTAAGAAAATTTGTGGCAAACCTTGTGACTCACTTCTAACCAATTCGCTTAATTTCTCCTCATTAAGTTTAAAACCAAAGAATGGTTGTAAATGAAACTGGTGAGAGTCATTCCATTTTTTATAACCTTCTTGACTCTTGGAATTTTTCCGATATCTTCTAGCATCAAGTCTAGACAATGAGCAGCACATGGAGTCCAAAATATTTTTGGCCTCGATACTTGAAGATGCTTACCACCAAGACATAGTTGCTTCCATTATCGGTAACAAGCTGCACAACATTGCTCTCACCAATCTCTTCCACAAAGCTATCCAAAAGTTCATACAACTTTTGTCTGGTTTTCATGTTAGCAGAAGCGTCAACACTTTTAACATTGTGCCCGCCGGAGAATTCACCAAAAATTTGATCAAAGTTCTTCCCTTTGTATCCGTCCAACCATCAGACATTATAGTACAACCATACTTTTCTTGTTTTTTCTTGTTAGTACTCAACATCTCATGAGTAAGTTTCAACTCTTCTTGAAGCAAAGGAACTCTCAACTCATAGTAGCTTGGAGGCTTCAAATGTGCACCATACATACCAATTGCTTCAACCATCAACTTAAAACTTTTAGAATTTGCAACATTGAAAGCAATTCCATTCTGATAAAAGAAACGAGCTATGTATTTGCAACATTCCTCTCTTGCTTTCTTATCATAAGCATCATTCAAACTTGTTTGCTTTCCCTTTTTCAAACTTTCTTCGTGTTTTATAGTAAATAACATCCAACGGACCTTTTGTATTCTTCTTGGCAGACATACTTCCTCTTCAACGGTCTTTTACCAGCTCGAATCCTAGCTATTTCTAGGATACGCGATGCCTCATCATCATTTTCATGGGCTTCACCTGACATAGATTTCTTTGCTGCCATTTTCTTATCTTCGTGCTCTTGTAAAATCAACTTAGCATCTTCCGGTGTTTTAGTGCAAGCCTTCACATTTCCTTTTATTCCTAATTGATGTTGTTTAGCCCTAGAAATACCACCGGTCGACGTTTCGTTACAAAAGTCACATGTCACCTTCCTCTTATTGTTCATGTCTTTCAAATGGTTAAATTTCCAGCCTATATCACCGATTGGTTTGTGTATGTTAATAGCGGAGGAAACCACGGAAGGAACATCGGATGATGATGGTTGAGTAGCACTTGTTGGAGGAGTAGTTGCCATGGCAGAAAAATAATAGAACAGAACAGAGGTATATTTTGGAGAGGGACCGGTGAATGAAACAACAAGAAGAAGATGGCTGAACTCTGAAGCAGCAAGCAAGACGAAGCAAACACGCAGGCAGTGGCAGCGGCGATGAAAACAGCAAGCAAGAGTGGCAGCGGCGCGATGAGTGGCAGCGACGATGAGTGAGAGCGGCGACGGAAATAGAGAAGACGGAGAGTGGCGATGGAAACAGAAGCAATAGTGAGAGCGGTGCTGAGTGAGAGCGAAGAAAGTAACAGTTAGAAATTGGAACAGGGTCACGTGGAAAAAAAGAAAATTTTATTTAGGTTTTGGGTGGACCCAACCACATCCAAGCCGCTCCCAAGACCAACCGCCCGACCCATTATTGCACCCGCGACACCCGCTTCAAACCCGTCACTTAACGCTGGCCGATCGACCAAAGCGGTTGGCCTTTTGCCGCCATCGGCCGCTATTCACAACATAGGGATCGTCTATCAAATGATGACCCTGCCTAATCAGCATCAGAGTATCCAACTATCTGAGTATGTCCTTTATCTTCATACACTAAACCTTTTCCTGAAGAACATTTGATGTATCTCAAAATCTGGATAACATCATCCATGTGTTCGTGACAAGGGGATTTTAAGAGCTGGCTTACCACACTGACTGCAAAAATGTCTGGACGACTGATTGTGAGATAATTCAACTTTCCAACCAATCTCCTATACGTTCCCGAGTCTGATAGAGGCTCCCCCTAATTGGGTAGTAGTTTGACACTTGGATCCATAGGAGTATCATCTGATCTAGCGTTCAATAAACTTGTTTCTTCCAAAATATCCATAGCATACTTCGGCTGAGAAATCACCAAACCATCTTTACATTGGGCTACCTCAGTTCTCAAGAAATACCAGAGTTTACCAAGATCTTTTGTCTGAAATTGATTCGAATGATGTTGTTTCAACTGGAGTATTCCCGGCTCATCACTACCAGTTATGACAATATCATCTACATACACAATAAGATAAATACACCCTTGGACTGAGTGATGATAAAAGACAGAATGGTCAGCTTCACTACGGACCATACCAAATTGTTGTACTACAGTGCTAAATCTGCCAAACCAAGCTCTCGAAGATTACTTAAGACCATAAAGAGACGTGTGTACCCTACAAACAATATTTGATGGCTCCTCTTGAGCAACAAACCCAGGTGGTTGCTCCATATATACTTCCTTTTCAAGATCACCATGTAAAAATGCATTTTTGATGTCAAGTTGATGTAGAGGCCAATGTCGAATGGCTGCAATGGCTAGAAGAAGTCTAACAGATGCCATCTTGGCTACAGGCGAGAAGGTATCACTATAATTTAACCCACAAATTTGAGTGTATCCTTTGGATACCAAGCGAGCTTTAAAATGATCAATCTTACCATCTGGACCAACCTTCACTATATAAAGTCAACCGCAACCTACTAAAGATTTTCCAGTGGGTAGAGGAACCAGCTCCCAGGTACCACTGCTTTGAAGAGCACACATTTCATTAATCATTGCTTGCCTCCACTCAGGGAGAGATAATGCTTCACCTGGAGATTTAGGAATAGAAACAGAAGACAAAGGGGACAAACAAGTATACTGCAAAGGTGAAAGACGATGATAACATAAATCAATATAATGTGGAGAAGGATTTTGTGTTTGACGTATACCTTTGCAAAGGGAAATCAGAAGATCAGATTCAGGTTGCAGGATCGAATCCGGTGATGGCGATTGCGTCGGAGGAGAGTCAGCAATGACCTTAGGGACAAGTATGACCTCAGGGACAGGTATGACCTCAGGGACATGTACAACCTCATGGACATGTATGATAGACGTTGGTTGACGATGATGATATGTTTGAAGTGGGCGAGAAGTAAGGGGTTAACCGTAGGGGTTTCTCGTGGGATAGACTCCCTAGAATGATGGGAGATAATGGGAAATGTGACTTCCGGAAGAGGTGTGGGAGTACTTTTCTGTAGGGGTTCCAGAGTGACTTGGGTGGACTCAAAATATGGCACAGACTCGAAGAAGGTAGCATCGGCTGATATCAGGTATCGTTGCAGAGTGTGTAAGTAGCAACGGTAACCCTTTTGGGATCGATGATAACCAATAAAGACACACTTTAGTGATCGAGCTGATAGTTTATCAAGACCAGGGGAGAGATTATGCACAAAACAAGACCCGAAGACTCGAGGAGGAATTAGGCGAAGAGGAGAGTTTGAAAACATGATTGAATGAGGGATTTTATTATTAAGGAGAGATGAGGGCATGCAATGTATGAGGTAACACGCCGTGAGCACATCATCCCCCAAAATCTGAGAGGGACATTACCATGGAGAAATAGAGTAATTAATTTAGTGTAAGTAATAAGAGACTTACTTCTGGGTCCGATAATGCTCAAAGAATACTTTAATCATGATCTTAATTATTTCTTTCAAAAAGAATGTACCATTCATGAATCTTTCCATGTTAAAATACCCCAACAAAATGAGATTGCCGAGAGAAAAAATAGACAATTGTTAGACCAAACACGTGGTGCTATGATTTTCCAAAATAAGGTTCCTAAGAAATATTGGGGAGAGACAGTTTTAGCTACATCGTATCTCAATATTCGTTTACTGTCTTTCCTCCAAAATTCCTATAAAAGTCTTATCTTCGTTCTATTCTGATGTATTTATCATTCATCTCTAATATTCTCACTCCTACAAAATATTTGAGTGTACGTTCATATCCATAATGATGGTACAAGAAAATTTGATCCTAGAGCCTTAGAATGTGTCTTTGTAAAATATTCTTCTACCCAAAAGGGCTACAAATGTTATTATCCACCATCTCATAAATTTTGTCTCGTGAAATCACCTTTCATGAACAAGAATTTTACTTTGTTCAAACTCATCTTCGGATGAAGAATATTAGAAGATGAGTCTTTTTCTACTTTTTGAACCTACTCAAACCAGAAGTTGAGACTGAAACTAGTGATGATAATGTTGAGACTTAACTTGATTCTGAAAAAAATGGAAATGTTGAAATTGATGTAATATTGGGAAAACAATGTTATTGGTGTACGTGGACGACATTATATTGATAGGTGATTATGAAGAGGAGAAACAAATTTCAAGAACTTAGCCAAAGAACTTGAGATTAAAATCTTAGGAAAATTGGACTATTTTCTGGAAATTGAAGTTCCTCACTCTAAGAAATAAGTCTTCATATTTCAACAAAAATACATACTGATCTTCTTCTGCAGAAGACTGACAAGAACAACATGCAAGCTTGCAAATATACTACTCATACAAGTTTAAATTGGGGAACCTAGAAGAAAATAATGTAGTTGATAAAAAAATGTATCAAAGGTCAGTTGAAAAACTTATAGACCTATCATATACTAGATTTAATGTTGCTTTTGTCGTAAGCTTAATCAACCAATTTACGCGCCAATCAAAAGAGATTCATTTACAAGTTGCGCTTTGAATTGTGCAGTATTTGAAAGGAACTTCAAGTAGAAGAATTCGGTTTGAACATAATAGAAGTGTGGGTCTTGAAACATATGTTGATGCTAACTATGCAGGGTCAAATATGGATAGGAGATTAACTACTGAATATTTCACTTTTTTGGGCGAGAATCTTGTAACTTAACTACTGAATATTTCACTTTTTTGGGTGAGAATCTTGTAACTTGGAAGAGTAAACTACAAAGTGTGGTGGTATCTAGATCTAGTATTAAATAAGAGTTTAGAGCAGTGACACAAGGTATATGCAAACTACTATGGCTGAAAATGATCTTAGAAGACTTGAAGATAAAGAGTGATATACTAGTCAGACTTTATTGTGTTAATAACAAGTCTATTATTAGCATCATACATAATCCAATGCGATATGATAGAATCAAACATATTGTAGTTGATATACACTTTATCAAAGAAAAATTAGATAGTGTTTCGAATTTGGTCTCCATGTCTCATTCGAAGGTAATCTAACAAATCTTTAACCAAGGGGCTGAATAACAACGTTGAAATAATTATTTTCAAATTGAGAATGATAGATATTCATTTACCAACTTGTTATAAATAGTGTTGAAGATTAGGACATATCAAATCATAATCATTTGATTCTGATTTGTCCAACTGTTACAAAACAATTGTGTAAATAGATTTATTATCTATTATTGTTAACTTACAATTGTGTAAACTTATAGACCTGTCATTGTCATTTCCTTATTTAGGTAGCAACAATTATAGGAAATTATTTATTTGCTTATTACCAAATTAGTGTACATGTATTATTTATACCTGACAATGTAATAGTTCCAAACACAATGAAATATACAACATATTTTATATGGTATCAGAGCTCAAGCTCTGAACTATCCTTAAACATTGAAAACCACCCATGGCAGATACTAAAGCAAAAAAATCAGCCAATAGTTTGGCTGAAGGACATGCTCTTCTTATAATTGGTCACAAATTAAATGGCCAGAATTACAATCAATGGGTGCGCTCAGTCAAAATCTACCTTCAAGCAAAAGGGAAGGAAAGTAATATCACAGGAGACTCCAAGTGTCCAGGAAAGGGGGATTCCAACCTCGAAAAATGGCAACTAGAAAACAGTCTAGTAATTCATGGCTGCTAAACACCATGACAAATGAAATTGGAGAAAATTTCATGTACTATGACACTGCCAAAGAGATGTGGGATGCCTTAAAGGAAACCTACTCTAATGTCGACAATACATCTGCAATTTTTGAAATCAAGAGCATACTCCATGATTTGCGTCAAGATGACTACTCAGTCACTGAGTATTTTTATACTTTCAATCGTCACAGGAAGCAACCGGATGTATTTGATGAAGTTGAATGGAGCTGTACATAGGATAAAAAGAATTACAAAGAATTGGTGGAGAAAGATAGAGTCTACAAATTTCTATTAGGTTTGAACACAAAACTTGATGAAGTTCGTGGGAGAATCCTTGGAACCAAACCTCTTCCAAAAATTCGAGAAGCATTCTCGGAAATACGAAGGGAGAAGAGCAGGAGAAAAGTGATGGTTAGAAAATCCAGTGCAACCACATCTATAGAAGGATCTGCAATGGCAACAAGGGGAGATCAACGTTCTTTCCAAAAGAAAACTCGGCCTTGGTGTGACCACTACAAGAAACCGGGTCTCACCAAGGACACATGCTGGATCATTCATGGAAAGCCATCAGAGCTAAAATAGACCAAAAAATGGGACAATAGAGGAAACACACCTGAGGTTAATTCTCACTCATCACCATTCAACAAGGAGAAAATGGAAGCCTTAAAAACATGCTTCAACAAACAATTGGTACAAGGCACAAAAAGGTAATTTTTTGCATGCTCTAATCACTTGCAGTGGAAACCAAAATTCATGGATTGTTGACTCAGGAGCATCTGATCACATGACTGGAGATTTGACTATCTTTGAAAGCTATTCTCCATGTCAAAATAATTCGACTGTTCGAATTGCTGATGGTACCCTTTCTAAGGACATGGGTAAAGGTTCAGTCATTATTTCACGAAATATTACTCTTAGTTCAGTATTTTATGTGCCTAAACTTGATTGTAACTTGTTGTTCATCAGTAAACTTACAAAGGATTTGAAGTGTATCACTAAATTCTTTCCTAACCTGTGTGAATTTCAGATTTTGGGGTCGGGGAGGACGGTTGACAATGCTAAAGAATCTACTGGATTTTATATCCTTCAGGCTGAAGCATCTAAACCAGAATCCAAGGCAACCTCTTGCACTATAGTTTCTACATGTAGTGAAAATTATGCAATGCTGTGGCACTGTAGACTAGGTCACCCAAATTTTATGTACTTGAAAGAAATGCTTCCTAAATTATTCAATAAAAATCAAAAGTTGTTTCAATGAGAAATTTGTCAATTGTCCAAACATACACGCAACTCCCACCCACCTTAACCCTATAAATCTTCCCAACATTTTTATGTTATTCACAGTGATGTATGGGGACCATCGCGGGTTAGAAATGTAATTGGATCAAGATGGTTTGTCACCTTTATTGATGACCACACACGGTTCACTTGGGTCTACCTTATGAAAGATAAATCGGAAGTTGGTAGGATATTTGAATGTTTCCATACCATGGTGCAAACACAATTTCAAAGCAAAATTAGAGTGCTTAGGAGTGATAATGGTCGTGAGTACTATAATTCTGCACTAAGCTCATACTTTACGCAACATGGAATAATACTCAAAATCTCATGTGTGGATACACCTCAGTAGAACAGGGTTTCCGAGAGAAAGAATAGACACCTCCTAGAAGTAACCCGATCTCTCATGCTAGCTACAAATGTACCTAACTAGTTTTGGGGAGAAGCTGTCCTCTTTGCAACCTATCTTATAAATAAAATGCCTTCCCGGGTCCTTAACTTTCACACGCCTTACTCCACTCTCCAAACCTTATACCCAACCAATCGTATCCTTACATCTATTCCTTTGAAAATATTTGGATGCACAACCTTTGTCCATAACGTTGATACCTAATGTAGTAAACTTGACCTGAAATCCATTAAATGCATATTCCTCGGCTACTCTCCTCACCAAAAGGGATACAAATGTTATTCACCTCAAAACAAAAAATTCTACCACATTTGAGAATTAACCATATTACCCCAAAGTTGGCATTCAGGGGGTGAACACCTATCTAATTGAAGTGGTAGAATCTCAACTTTTGGAACTTGAGCTAACTGAACCCAAACTCACTGCAGAGGCATCAAAACCTACACCTGAACCAAATGAAAACACAATAGAAATTGCAGAACCTACACGTGGACCAGGAGAAACTACGTCAGAAAATGCAGAGGAAATTGCAGTAGAAACTGCAGCCCCTACAACAGAAACTGCACCAAGAATCCACGTGAAAGTGTACTCCAGGAAGAGCAAGAAGGGAATCCACGTGAAAATGTACTCCAGGAAGAGCACGAAGGGAATAAAGTCCTGCACAACTCCAAGGCAGAACCAAGAAACCTCCTAGACTTTAGAAAATGGTGTTCCCTCAGGTAATACTACTCCTAACTCTGTGAATGTTGATGATATTGATATTCCCATTGCTTTGCGAAAACATGTAAGATCGTGTACTAAATATCCCATTGAAAGATTTGTATCTTATGGAAAATTGTCCCAGAGTTACAAGACTTTTGTAAAAGCTCTTGACAATACACATATTCCAAGCAACATCCATGAGGCACTCAAAAATTCTGAATGGGCAGCAGCCGTAACTGAAGAGGTTCAGGCTTTAATTAAAAATGGCACTTAGGAGATCACAAGCCTAATTGTAGGGAAGAAGCCGGTAGGATGCAAATGAATATTCTCTATGAAGTATAAATGCAGATGGGAGTGTAAATCGGTACAAAGCTCGACTTGTAGTAAAGGGATTTACTCAATCATATGGAGTATACTATGAAGAGACTTTTGCACCGGTGGCCAAACTAAACACATTTAGAGTTATTCTCTCTTTGGTTGCAAATTTAGATTAGCCACTCCATCAACTAGACATCAAGAATGCCCTCTTAAATGGTGACCTAGAAGAGGAAGTTTATATGCAGATTCCTCCTGGACTTGAATCATCTAGCACCACAAATATGGTGTGCAGGCTCAAAAAATTCCTCTATGGCCTCAAGCAGTCTCCAAGGGCGTGGTTTGATAGATTAACTCGAGTTGTCAAGAAAGACGGGTTCAACCAATGCCAATTAGATCGCACTATGTTTGTTAAACACTCCATGGAAGGAAAGCTAGCTTTGTTTATTGTTTATGTTAATGATACCGTTATTACAGGAAATGATTATGATCAAATTGATCATTTGATCATTTAAAGGGACTCTTGGCAAATGAATTTGAAGTTAAGGACTTGGGACAACTTAAGTATTTTTTAGGGATGGAAGTTGCTCGAACAAAGGATGATATCTATGTATCACAAAGGAAATACACCCTTGACTTACTTCAAGAAACTGGAATGCTTGGGTGTAAGGCAACTAATACACCAATAGAACAAATAAAAGGAAGAGAAGATGAAAGTCCACCAGCTCACAAAGATAGATATCAAAGTCTAGTTGGGAAACTAATTTACCTATCTCATACAAGGAGCGACATTGGGTTCGCTGTATGCTTGGCTAGTGGTTACATGTTAAATCCAACTGAGTCTAACATGAAATTGCCGAATAGAATTCTCCAATACCTCAAAGGCACCCCAGACGGAGCCCTCTACTTCAAGAGGAATTCAAATAGGGGCGTTGAAGTTTATACAGATTCAGATTTGGGAAGGGTGCTCCACAGACAGGAAATCGACTACAGGCTATTGTTCATTTGTGTGGGGGAACCTGGTAACTTGGAGAAGCAAGAAACAATCTGTAGTGGCGAGGAGTAGTGTAGAAGCTGAATTTAGAGCTATGACCCTAGGTATTTGTGAAGGAATGTGGCTTAAGAGCATACTAGATGAAATCAAAATTGTGAGTTTATTATGTGATAACTAAACTGCCATAAGCATTGCAAAGAACTCAGTCCAACATGATAGAACAAAACATGTGGAAATTGATTGACACTTCATTAAAGAAAAAATTGATCATAAGATTATAAGCATTGATCATGTCCCATCATGCAAGCAAACTGCGGATATCTTAACCAAGGCTCTTCCAAAGAATACTTATGAAAAATATCAAATCCAATCTGGGTATGATAGACATCTACCATCCAGATTGAGAGAGAGTGTTGAAGATTAGCACATATCAAATCATAATCATTTGATTCTGATTCATCCAGCTGTTACAAAACAGTGGTGTAAATAGATTTATTATCTATTATTGTTATTTCTTTATTTAGGTCATTGTCATTTCCTTATTTAGGCAGTAGTAATTATAGGAAATTATTTCTCTTATTACAAAATTATACTTGACAATGTAATAGTTCCAAACACAATGAAATATACAACATATTTCTATAGATAGTTTATTTTTACCGTAGTTATTTATAGAAATATTTTCTTGGAATACGCGCATTAAATGTTTTGAGATTTAAAATATGATTTTATTATATTTAAATTTTTTTTAATTATAATATGTTTAACACGTGCCCCTAGAGCACATGTTAGCATGACTCTTTTTAATGTTGTAGTAATTTGTTTTCGGACCTTACGTCCTTAGTCAAATCCATTGGGTTAAAATAGTCTAATATAAAGAGATTAGTACTTATGCATTATTCACATTTAAAATGTATTATTATTATTATTATTGTTATTATTATTATTATTATTATTATTATTATTATTATTATTATTATTATTATTATTATTATTATTATTATTGTTATTATTACTATTATTATTATTATTATTACTATTATTACTATTATTATTACTATTACTATTACTACTATTATTATTATTATTATTATTATTATTATTACTATTATTACTATTATTATTATTATTATTATTATTATTATTATTATTATTATTATTATTATTATTATTATTATTATTATTATTATTATTATTATTATTATTATTATTATTTAATTCTCACAGGAAGCATTTACAATTGGCTAGAAACTTAAGATTTTAAGTAAAGAGGGAAGAAACACACAGATAGACTCAACAAAATGTTATTGTTTAGTAATCCTGTCAATTACTACTTATAGATGGATCTGCTAGACAATTTCCGTGTCACGTCTCTTGGGATGGTTTTGTTAAACTTCTTCTAATGGCCGTTATGTACAGTTATGAGAAGTTATTATGGCAGTTATATTGTTTAATTTTAGGAATAAATAGGGAAAAAATAGGAGAAACCGATGATGGGATGGTTATTGGGTGGGAGATATCAAACTCTCGAATACTTGGAGGGAGAGACCAAGACTCTTGAATTTCTTGGATAAAACTTGCTTTATATATCATTGTCTCTCTAAACTTTCTATGTTGTACTAGCATGTTAATTCTATATTAAAATATAAACTGCTGTTCTATACAAATTCTGCAAAGGATTGTTCTTTACTTCTGCTTTCTTTTCTTTAATTCATTCACCATGGATACCAGTTTATATCAGCTGGTATGAGAGCAGTAAGATTCGACAGATTAAATGGTTTCCGCGCGACACATTGAAGAATTCATGGAGATTCACAAACGTGGGTTTGAAGGGCTGTCCATGAGAGAAAAGATGGAAAGAGCCTTGAACAAGATAGACTGGAGTGGTTGGGAACTGGAAAATAAATGAATGAAGTTGTGGAAACGTAGTGAGAATTAAATGTACAAACAAGTCCAGATTACAATTGCAGCGAAGGAAATCGTGCAGTGGAGGAAAGTTAAGTGAGAAATCCGCTGGATTAGAAAAACAGAGGAAAGATGGCAGGAATTGAAAACTTCAAATTTTGAAGCCATTAGGGACTCCAGTGGCTCTTATTATGGAAGCCATGCTTGATAGAAACATCTTATCAGAAAGTGTGGCACTCCCTTCAGCTAGTGTGATTATAAACTAGTGATAGATGCTAGTTGTTTGATCATGCTATGGCAATATTTCATCTTTTTCATATTCTGATTGTTGGAGTAATTACATTATATTTCCCATGTTATATCAGTTTCCGATTAAATGTAGAATGTAGTATTTTTCCTTATGTAAGCCTTTTTCTTACTACAATCTCTGTACAGGTGCGCAATTACATTCCAGCTCCATCAATTAATAACAGCATTAAGGTTAGGAGCACATGGTGTTTACGAGTAGTGCAGATTGCTAATTGACAATCATTGTTGTGACCAATAATTCAACCTATGCGTATTATAGCCAATCTACCGGAAGGTTTTGTAGTTCACTACTACCTGGAAACTAATTGAAGCTTCATGTTCAGTCATTTTAAACATGCATTTCTCCAGTCGTGCTATAAATTATCAATTTTCTCTAAACCTTCACCTTTGCATCTAGGGTGATTCCAGAGTTCTTTGCTAGACTGCTAATCTATTTTGTACTCTGCCAAAGAATTGATATTATATTTATAACATAACTTTTTGTTGTACTATGCCTCATGCAGATGGAAGTAGGAATCGAAGACTGCTTACACATAGAGTTTGAATACAGTAAAATCAAGTGAGTCTGAAAAAGGTCATTATTAGTACAACTTTAATGTTGTCAATTGCTTTTTACAATTTAAACATGAACAGGTATCATCTGAAGGATGTAGTGATTGGCAAAATATATTTTGTTCTGGTGAGAATCAAATTAAAAAACATGGAACTTGAAATCAGACGTCGGGAGTCGACTGGATCAGGGACCAATATGTATGTTGAGACGGAGACCCTTGCCAAGTTCGAGTTGATGGATGGTGTTCCAGTCCGAGGTTTTCAGTTTTCTTAGTTTCTTTGTTGAGATTACAAAAACTATGTATATTATTTCAAAGTGATTGATGTTATTGCTTTTTCAGGAGAATCAATTCCTATCAGATTGTTCCTCAATCCATACGAGCTGACACCAACATATCACAATATCAATAACAAGTTCAGTGTCAAATATTTTCTAAATCTTGTTTTTGTGGATGAAGAGGGCCGGAGGTATTTCAAACAGCAAGAAATTACAATATACCGCCTACTTGAAATCTCCTGAACATGTTCAGGAGAGCTTTATATGTTATGCTTTGGAATAAGGAATTGTTTGCTAAGTGGAAAGTTTCATTGTTTTTTGTTTTTTTGTTGAGTGAAAATAACTTCTTATTCCAAAAGCCATTAAAACAGACCGATCCAATGGATCTAGGAATTATACTAAATTAAGAGTGCTCGTGGTTCATGAACTGAATTGAATTGAACTATAATACAAAAGAAACTGGTTTTGAAAGATTTGTTTTGTTTTTTTTTTCAAATTTTATTTTTAATTTCTTCAGAAAAATTAATTTTATTCCAGTTTCTTTTTATTTTTTGGAAAAGTAATTTATTTACAGTTTTTTTTTTTTTTTTCAAAACATAAATTGCTTTTTCAGAATTTTTTTTTTTTTATTTTTCAGAAAAAAATTTATTTTCAGTTTTTCATTTTTATATATTTTTATTTTCTATAAAAAATTTTTTCAAGTATTTTAAATATTTTTATTTTTCAAAAATAATAATATTTTAAAATTGACTGGAAATTTTTTTATTTTTTTGTTTATTTTTTAATTTAAAAAAAAAATGTTTTTTCCTTGTTTTTAAAATTTTGAATTTTGTAAGGTTTATTTATTTTTTGGAATTAAAAAACAAATTTTTTTAAAAAAAAGTTTCTAGTTTTTATTTTTCAAAAAAAATTATTATTTTTTTAGAAAAAAATTTCAGTATTTTTACATTTTTTGAAAAAATTTATATTTTTTTAGAAAAAATAATCTCCTCGTTTTTCTTAATTTTTCGGAAAAAAGTAAAATTTCAGTTATTTTTTTCAATTTTTTTAATTCTTCGAAAAAATAATTTATCAGTTTTTGTTAAAAAGAAATTTTTTGGAATTTTATTTTTCTGTTTTTTGAAATAAAGTTGTAAATTTTTTGGAAAAAAAGTTATTTTTTAAAATTTATTTATTTTTTATTAAATCCTAATTTATATAATGAAACTGATTTTGAACTAGTTTAAAATTGAATAAATTATTTTGATTAAATGGTTCAGTTTTTTTTTTTTTTTCAATCCAATTCAGTTCAAACATATAATTCAATTAACCATATTTTGAACACCCTATACTAAAACAATCAATGAGTAATCCAACTACTCCAATACAATGCTACTCTATACAAATTGCCCTATACTAAAACAATGAGTAATCCAACTACTCCAATACAATGCTACTCTATACAAATTGTGATGATAAACCGATTTGTAATTTAGATATCTTTGTCATGCTTGTTATTTTTATGAAACTTGTGATTTTAATATGACAATATGATGTAAGATCACGAAATATTATCAAGTAGACGAATAGAGACAAAATTGAATTAAATAGAAATTTAGAAAGAAATTAATAGAAAAGAGTAGAAATGGGGCGCCACACACTTTCTATGAGTTAGAAATGATGAAAAGCCTAAGTGAAGACCACCACAAAAAATTTGGTTTCTTGATAAGATCAAAAGATGGTTTAATCCAGAACCAAAGGAGCAATGTTCTCTAAATCACACAAAATGTTTAACAAAATTCAACTTGTTCTTCCATTCACGATTAACTCCCTATTTATAGGTGTAAATGGTAGCATACAATAATAACTCAAGGTGGTAGAGAAAGTGAATATTGATTGCCTTGATGAATAATTGCAATTTATAGCCACTTTGATTAATGCATCACCACCTTTCTTTTTCTCCCTCCTTCAAGACTTTGCTTATTCATTTCTTAAATCCATTATTTAATTATATACCTAAAAATCACGAAATTTCTAAGCTTTAAGAGCTTTAGAATGTTTAAAAACACAAAAAAAATAAAAATAAGTGTTTTGAGCCAAATTTGACAAGTTGGGCCCTAACACATTTTATTACAACATAATTGATTAAAAATATCAAAATGGGACAGTAAGCCCATATGACATGCCCTTCTCATTAGCTTGGATCGAAATGAAGAGTCTTGTTCCATTTTCTTTTAATTGATCCCTTACTTCCATTGGTTTGTTCATAAATTATATTAGAGCATCATTAACTCTCCTAGCACGTGCCCTTGTCATAGGACCTCCTAAACTTTAGATTACTTCATTAAAGTCTTGGTTCTCCATTTCCTCATCATGCCCTCCTTCTTGAAGAGAATTGGATCTCGAATTGACCTCTTCATCACCTACATCAAAAGGAGATCAATCAGATGGTACTAACACCATATCACCTGGAAGTGATATCTTGTAGGCATTGTCATTTATCTTAGAAAACACTTGAAATAGACCATCTCCTCTTGGCTGTAGTTTGAATTTTTTTTGCAAAGGAAACATCTCCTTCCTCATATGAACCCAAACACAGTCTTCGGGTTCAAACACCATTTTCTTTATGCCCTTATTTGCATACTTAGCATAACTTTCATTTTTCTTTTCAATTTGTATTTTAACCTGCTAGTGTAATTTCTTTACAAAGTCAACCTTAACTTTTCCATCCTTATCATTCAAAATAGAAGTGTTAGGCAATGACAATAAATCAAGAGGTGTTAATGGATTAAAGCCATACATAATTTCAAAAGGTGAAAATTAGATAGTACTATGAACAACCCATAAGCAAACTCCACATGAGACAACCATTCTTTCCACATTTTAAAATTCTTTGTAAGAATGTCTCCCAGAAGAATAGAAAGAGTTCTATTGACTACCTCTGTTTGTCCATTCGTTTAAGGATGACAAGTTGTGGAAAATAGTAATTTAGTAGCAGCTTTACCCCACAAAGTCCTCCAAAAGAAATTCAAGAACTAGTGTCCCTATCTGAAACAATGCTTCTTGGAAGTCGATGAAGGCGTACCACTTATTTGAAAAAGAGGTCAACAACGTGACAATCATCATATACTTTCTTACAAGGTATAAAATGTGACATCTTTAAGAATCTGTCAACAACCACACAAATAAAATCTTTTCCATTCTTTGTTTTAGGAAGCCTTAAAACAAAGTCCATAGAGATGTCAATCCAAGGAAATTCAGGGTTAGGCAAAGGAGTATAAAGTCCATGAGGCATCACCTTAGATTTGGCCTTTTTACAAATAATACATTTTTACAAAACTTTTGCACATCAATTTTCATGTGAGGCTAATAAAAGTGTTGTAGCAAATCTGAAGTCTTAAAAGCTCCAAATTTCCCCATTAATCTCTTTCATTTGCTTCTCGCGCAAGCAATTCTCTAATGGATCCTTTGGGCACACATAGTCTTTTTTCTTTAAATAAATATCCATTGTGCCTAAAGTATCCATTTTGGGAAGCATGCTCACAAGAGATAAATTTAGAAGAAAATTCAGAATCATTCGCATACAAAATCTTGATATGCTTAAGACCGAACACTTTAGTTTCAACAGTAGAAAATAATGCATGTCGTCTTCAGAGTGCACCTGCCACAATATTTGATTTACCTTTCTTGTGCTTGATCACATAGGGAAATTGTTCAAGAAACTCAACCCACATGGCATGTTCTCTTATTCAACTTACATTGTCCCTTCAAATGTTTCAAGGACTCGTGATCACTATGAATGAAAAACTCTTTGGGCAGTAAGTAATGTTGCCAAGTTTATAGAGATCTCACCAAGGAATACAATTCCTTATCATAGGTAAAATAATTAAGGGCAACCCATTTTTATTTTTTCACTAAAATAAGCAATTGGACGACCTTCCTACAACAAAACAACAATTCTCACATTAGATTAGATGCATCACATTCAATTTCCAAAGATTTAGAAAAAACAGAAAGGCGGGAATAAGTGCTTAAGTGAGATTTTCCCTTAGTGAAACGAAGGCTTGCTCTTGTTTTTTACCCCATTCAAAACTAACATCATTTTTAACAATTTCATTGAGGGGTGCTGCCTAGGTACTAAAGTCCTAAACAAGCCTCCTATAAAAACTAACCAAACCATGAAAGTTTCTTACCTCACTTACATTTTTTGGAGGAGGCTACTCTTGAATGGCTTTCACCTTTTCCTCATCAACATGGGCTCCTTTAGAGATCATAATTAAACCTAAGAAAATCACATGATTGATGCAAAAGATACATTTTTCTAGGTTGGCATACAAGTTTTCTTGTCTTAACACTTGTAAAACAACTCTTACATGAATGCAATGATCATCTAAAATCTTGCTATAAATTAAAATATCATCAAAATACACGACAACAAACTTACCCGAAAATTCCCTTAACACATGGTTCATTAGTCTCATGAAAGTACTAGGTGCGTTGGTTAACCCAAAAGGCATAACCATCCACTCATACAAACTAAATTTTGTTTTAAAAGAAGTTTTCCATTCACCCTCTTCCTTTATTGTAATTTGGTGATATCCAATTTTCAAATCAATTTTAGAAAATAATCATGCACCAAACAATTTATCAAGAAAATCATCTAGTGTAGGAATGAGATGCCTATATTTAATGGTAATATTATTAATGACTCTTCAATCGGTGCATATCCTCTAACTACCATCCTTTTTAGGGACTAGAATAACACGGACATCATAAGGACTTAAACTTTCTCTTACCCATCATTTACTTATCAACTCAACAACTTGTGTTTGTATCTCATGAGTTTGTTGTGGATTGCTTCTATATGCTGGCCTATTAGGCAAAGATGCTTCTGGATTGAGATCAGTATGATGTTCGATTCCTGTTATAGGTGGTAATTTACTTGGCACCTCTTTCGGAAACAATTCTTTAAATTCCTGCAAAAGAGACTCAACACAACTTGAATTTTTTCATTAGAAATGGTGGTAAGTAAAAGCACCTCCTTGCAAAAGAGCAAGTATAGGGGCTTGTGTGAATCAATTGCTTTCTTCACATCTCCCTTTTTGCAATTAAACTTTTTTTTCTTTTTTATCATTCTTTTTCTTTTCATTCTTTTCCTTTACTTTTTATTTTTCATTCTTTTCTTTTACATTTTCTTTCTCATTCTTTTTATTTTTATTTTCTTTCTTGATCATTTTTCTCTCATTTTCTTTTGATATTCTCACACCTCACAAGGATTTAATGGTACAAGATTAATCTTTTGACCATGATGCATAAAAGAATATTTATTGGAGTGTCCATCATGATTGACTTTTCTATCAAATTGCCAAGGCCTCCCTAATAACAAATGACTAGCTTCCATCATCACTACATTAAACAACACCACATCCTCATATTTTCCAATTTTAAAACACACCTCAACTTGTTTATTAACAAACATTTCTACACTTTCATTAAGTCATTGGAGCTTGTAAGGCTTTGGGTGAGATTTTTTTTCCAAATTTAGTTTAGAAACCAAACGTGTGCTAGCAACATTTGTACAACTTCCTCTATCAATAATTGAATAACAAACCTTTTCTTGCACAAGACAATTTTTATGAAAAATGTTTTCTCTTTGACTTGTACCCTCCTTCTTGATTTGGCATCCTAACATTCTTCTCACCATGAGTAAGTCTCCACTAGGTATTTCTTCTTCATCTTCTTCAAACTCCTCATCATAATTATCATCCTCTTCTAAAAACATTTCTTCACTTTCCACCATAAGCATAATTCTCTTTGTTGAACATTGAGATTCAATGTTTCCTTGGCCTTGACACTTGAAACACTTGAAGTAGGAGTAACAATTTTATCTTTTTTTTCAAATGTTGCTTCCTTAGATGATGAAACGCCTTCCTTATTTGTTTTTTCCTTCCAACTTTGAGAATTGAAAGTTGTAGCACTTCTCCTTCCTAGGTCTTTTCTCTTGAGTTTTTGTTCTACCTTGATAGCTTGGTGCACCAAATCATCTACTTCCACATAGTGATGCAATTCTATTATGTCACTTTGTCATGATTTAGGCTATAAAGAAATCTCGTCATTGTTGCTTCATTATCTTATTCCATTCTGGCTCTTATCTTTGTAACCTCCATCTCTTTGTAATATTCATCAACACTTTTAGTATCTTGAGTGAGACACAGTAATTTACTATGTAAGTCCCCATGGTAATAGGAAGGAACACATCTTCTTCTCATAATTCTCTTCATCTCCTCCCAAGTGTCGATGACTGGTTCATTATTTTTCTCCTTTCTTTGACAGTTTGATCGTACCACACCAAGGCATATTTTGTAAATTCAAGGACATCAACCTGCACTTTTTGAACATTAGTATAAGTGTTACAAGCAAAAAAAATTTCAATTTTTGTTTCCCACTCTAAATAACCCCCTGAATCATTTTACCCTTGCAAAGTTGGAACTTTAATTTTTATACCACTCAAACCTTCAGGCCTTCATACCCTCCTTCTCCTTATTCTTTCCTCCTCCTCTTTATCATTTTGTACATTTTCTAATTGATCAATGCTCGCATGAATTGCCTTTATTTGTTCTATCACATTCTCTCTCAATTTAGCTGTGAGAGATTCAAATAATAACCTATTACTAGATTCTATTTGACGAGGGCTACCATCACCATCTGACATTGTTAATTACAAAAGTAAAAAACAATATAATCTTCACGTATTTACACTCAAATTTGGCTTTTTTCCATATGGTAAATCACACAAGAAAATAAAATTCAAATGGTAAATACTTAAAACACTGAAAATGAAAGGAAAATAGTAGAAAAAACAAGGAACTAAAGGAGAAAAATTTAAGACAAAGAAAATTAACAAGGTAAACTAGAATGTGGCAATAAATAAAACAATAAGAATAGTCACAAACTTAAATAAGACTAGAATACTTTTTTAATTTATATGATTTTTATATTTTTTTTTATTTTGTCTAATATTTGCAAAAAAAATTCCTATACGAACCGTGATACCACTTAGATTACTAACCGATTTGTAATTCAACAATCTTTGCCATGCTTGTTATTTTTATGAAACTTGTGATGCCTAATATTACAATATGAAGTAAGATCACAAAATATTATATATTAGATGAATAGGGACAAAATTGATTTAAATAGAAATTTAGAAAGAAATAGATGGAAAAGAGTAGAAATGGGACGCCACACACTTTTTATGCGTTAGAAAGGATTATAAGCCTAAGTGATGATCACCACAATAAATTTGGTTTCTTGATAAAATAAAAAGATGGTTCAATCCAAAACCAAACAAGCAATGTCTTAAAATCACACAAAGTTTTTAACAAAATTCATTTTTTTTCATTCAAGATTAGCTCTCTACTTATAAATAAAAGGTAGCATACAATAATAACTTAAGAAATCCTACAACTTCAGTCAATTAACCTATTAATAATGAATGATTTGGGAAAGAAAGGTCACACATTAAAAGTGGAGAAAGTGTATATTGATTGCCTTGATGAATAATTGCAATTTATAGCCACTCTGATTAATGCATCATCACCTTTCTCTTTCTCTCTCTTTCATGGCTTCGCCTATTCATTTCTTGAGTCCATTATTTAATTATATACCTAAAAGCCACGAAATTGCTAAGCTTTAAGAGATTTAGAATGTTTAAAAATACACCAAAAAATTAAAACAGATGTTTTGGGACAAAATTTGACAAGTTGGACCCTAACACATTTTATTACAACATAGTTGATTAAAAATATCAAAATGGGGGCAGCAAGCCCACATGACATGCACTCCTCATTATCTTGAATCAAAATGACAATTCTTGTTCCATTTTCTTTCAATTGATCCCTTACTTTCATTAGTTTGTTCTTAAATTGTATTAGAGCACCATTAACTCTCCTAGCACGTGCCCTTATCATAGGACCTCCCAAACTTTGTATTACTTTATTTTAGTCTTGGTTCACCATGTACTCATCACATTGTTGTGATATTGATATGAATTCCAATTTTCCTATTGTATTTTGCATTTTATGGCTATGTTAAACCCGGTACTATCTTTAATGTTGTCATATATTTTTGATTCTTGAAGATGGTATCCTTTCATTCCCTCAAAATAACATAAACTGTTTCAGCTGCAACTATCTTTAGAGTTTGTATTCTCCAACTTTTTTTTCTCTTGGATCAGCCAACCCTGCTCATTCTTTCACTTTGTAGGATTCTTCAAAAAAACAATTCCAATCTAGGATATCTTTCCATACCTGTTAGGGAATTTATCATTAAAAAGCCATGTAGTGTTTCTGTTTCATTATAGAAACAACAGGCTCCATTAGTAATAATCCCAATCCGTGCTACTTTGTCTTTAGTGGGTAATGTTCCATAAGTGCTAATCATAAACTGAACATCTCTGCTATTCCCACACTAATTTCCTTCACCAATACCTATATCGTATATGCCGTTCACCATGTTTATACGGTGAAAAATATTTTTTTTAATAAAATAATATTAAGTGGTGAATAATATTTGTGAACAATGCAAGTAAACAATATCGATGAACAGTGTTCGTGGATAGTACACTAATAGTGACTTTTAATAGTAAAACAAAGTTGGTTAATGAAGTGTAAATAATTGGTTAATAAAGTGATAAATGTGGTTAATAAACATCATGATATTTAAAATAATTTTTAGTAGTAAAATAAAGTTGGTTAATGAAATGTAAAACGTTGGTTAATGCAGTTATGAAGTTGGTTAATAAACTGTTCAGATTTTTATTAGTTATGAAATTGGTTAATGAAATGTAAATATTTGGTTAATTAAATTATAAAATTGGTTATTCACATAATTTTTTTTGTACTCTCTCAATCTTAAAAATAAAAGTAAAAAAAATTTAAAAAAATATTATTATTATTATAGTATTTGACTGTTCATCGTATAGGTGAACATTAAAATACGGTGTAGGTGTAGAGAAATGGTATAAGAATATCATTTTTCTAAAGTGAATATGGCATGTGGTCTTGCGTAATTGATATACATAATTTTGTTCTAGCTCACTTAAACTTTTTCTCTTCTAAGTTCCTTTTACATGGTTCATGTCATATATTTCTGATATTTGGTTTGGACCAACATATCCCTATATAACACCCTAAAATCCTGAAATAATATATTTGTTCACTTGCACTGCCTTTTTCCAATATTTGTTTGGACCACTATGTTCCTATGTAACACCCTAAAATCGTGAAATAATATTTATGAAAGATAAACAATTTTCAGTTCAAAATAGGTGGAATTCAACTTAAAAACATGTTTTATAATATCTCAACAAAATAAATCATTTGATTAATTAAGTAATCCAACAATAGCTCAAAAACACCGATTAAAACGTCCCAAACTTAGTGTTAAAGATAGAGCACCAACGAAAACTAAACAATGCGAAAAACAACGCCATCCTCTAACTCAATAAAAACTATTCATCTACCTGATTATATGTACTCCAAGAGAGTACACAACACAACAAACGAATAAGCAAGGATGATAATAATTTTACATATGTTAATGGGGCAATTAAACAATAAGGATAATTTTCAAATAACAATAACACCACTTATCATCCTCACACAATAATTTACAAAGAGACTAAAAATCACAAAGCAAATGAATAATGCAATGTACTCCTCCTCCATTATGCACGTGGTATTAAGTTTTTGGATGTTAGAGTTATGTTATTGAATTATCCATATCTTCGGTTCCTCTATGGAATATTGTTCTCTCTGAACATGAGACAGTCATTGGTTCTCTATAAACCGTGACCTCACTTGCCTATTTACTATATACATGAATGCATGAAGTATAACAATAATATTCAACATCTCATACTCAACAACAAATAACATTCATGTCTCATACTCAACAAGGTTCTCTCTGAACATCCCAATTTGCCAATGTAAGGCCAACACAGTAGTTCTCTCTGAACAACTCAACTTAACATATTTTGCCATTATATCTCAATCACATAATCATACAGTTTTTTACTGTAAAATCTAGTAAATAATAGCTAGTCTTCCAAATTAAATACTTTGGTAACTTACAAGATCGACTAGATTGATCCTAGGACATGTGTCTAAGTTTCTTATGATTACACTTGTAATGAAATTCATGTTTTTAAAGATCATTTCATTGACAAGAATGTTAAAACTATTAAGAATATGAACTGAAGTAAATTCAATTGAAAGACTTTAAGTGACTAAAATAAAGGCTTCGACTGGAATTTAAAGAAACATAAAGGACATATAAATAACTTTTAAAAGTAGAGATTTCGACTGAAAAGTAAAAGAAATACTAGAAATGTTTAAAGAACTTTGTATTGATAAAGTAAATAACTTGAAAAGTAAAAAAAAAGTGTTTCTTATACGTATATTCTCTGCAACTCTTTTCTCTAACACTTGGTACTTTGAGTATATTGAGTAATTTGTACAAAATGAACACCCTGAATCCTACCACTAAGACTCTTATTTATACTAATTCGACCTTAACGGTCTCTTCTAAGAAAATGCCACGTTCGAAGATTGCATGTCCTTCGAATTCTATGATTTCCACGCGTCTTCTATGGATAACGTTTCAATTTGAATTCAAACATTTTCCTCTTGTGAGTGCCAAATCTTCAATGCTTTCGAATTTGAATCTACCAACGAATAACTTGCATCTTTCAAATTTTCTATCTTTTGAACCGAATTACACAATTTGGGCTTTTGCTTAACTTTATTCAAATGAAGCCAAAGTAGCGAAATTACTTCAATTTAGTTCGATCCAACTGATGTCAAAATTACCAGCCAAAAAATTTCCCCTAAAAAATGTGTATTTCATTATACAGAGAAGTATTCATTTTTGAATCATACATTGAATTTCGACAATTACAAAGATCATCATGATTTTTCACTGTTATGACGTCATAAATAATAACCACTTTTTCAAAACGTCTACTTAGACGTGCGTGCAGTAGTTCCATCATTAACAACTAAAAATCAGTTTCCAAAATATAAGGTAACCTTCTTTTCGTCTCGTAGAAAGAAAACATGTGTCCTACTAACTTTTAAAGTATAAACTTTTCAACTGTTACCACTCTAAATCCTTCATCTTCCCAATCTTCATATTTTAGGTTATGCAACTTTTAACTCTCCAACAAATTTCCAGAGCAAAAACCCATTTTCTTTTTCCACAAACTCCAATCACACACACACATTTCTTCAACAATGTCACCACTCAAGAAACAACAATCATCCAAGAAAAAGAAGGAGACAAGAACATCAAAAGATTCTGCTTCTCAAACTGAACTTACTAGCCATCTCACGACTTCTAAAAATCAAGAGTTCATATCAACTCCAAAGTTTACTCCAGAAAAAAAGCTATTTAAGCTTCAAGGTACTCATTTCTTCTTCCCTTTCTGTTAAAACCCTAGGTTTTATGGGTCATTTGATTCCTACTGGAAATTTAGAGAAGTTTGTAGAATTCTTCGTTGTTTATAGTGAAAATAAACCCCTAGCTAATAAAACCAAACCTCCTAAGAAAAATGATGACGATTCTGCTAAGAAACTAACAAAACCTTCTAAGGAGAAAGTCCCTGAAGAAACTTCTGCAATCTCTGAGACCAAAAAAGAAGTTTTCCAGTTTGACTATATAACTCAGAATTTCAAACCCTTTTGACCATGCCCTTCATTAGACAAACCTTACTTAGCTTGGCTCACCCAGATTGAAAAGAAGAAATCTCAAGTCTGGAAAGATTTAGGTATTTTCGATTTAATCCAAATATCAAAGTTAGGCTTTTGCTATTGCCAACCCTTATTGTTAGCATCCTTGTACTTGTGGGATAGTACTTATAACACTTTCCACATTCCTTGTGGGATGGCAACTCCCACTCTCTTCGATATCACTGCAATCACCGGACTACCTCGTACTGGAGAAGCATTTGATCCCTACTTGCAATCAGACAATATCATTGACTCTCAAGTCAAGATTGCTAGCTTTAATGCTTACATAAATCTTTATCATGCTGAAGGAGATGAAGTGTCTGATTTTGAACATATAACTTTTCTTGCTCTATGGTTATCTAAGTATATTTTATGCTATAAATCCCTACAAGTAGCTAGGAGATTTTTGACTTTAGCAAATCAACTACACTCTGGTCGAAAGGTTTGCTTAAGTGAGCTAATTTTAGCTGGACTTTATGAAAGCTTAGGGTCTGCTACCTCCAAACTAAAAGGATATAAAGTTGGTACTAATTTGCTTCTTGCTGGCCCATATTGGCTTCTTCAGTTGTGGCTCAACACAACCTTCAAACCACCACTTAACACCTTTGATACAAAGAATGAAGAAGACCCTAACATCTTGAATCGAACTATCAAAGAAAATAGGCTTCTACAATTGACTCCAAATGATGATGCAGAAAATCTTCAGAGCTGTTTTACCAACTATATGATGATGTTTTTGAAACTTCATAAGTTCCCTCCTTCTATGGCCCCTTTTTCTAATTGAAATCGTGGTCCTGATTGGTTCACTTTGTCAATTGATGATGCTTTAAAGAATGTAAACCCATAAATTTAAGACATATGACATGCATTTCTTTTCCCTAGACTTCAGGTTTCTAGGATTATGCCAATGAAGAGCCATGTTTGCTTGCTAGGTTATCAACCTAACTTTGTGTCTCATCAATTTGGATTATGTCAACTCCTTCCTGAACCTCTCTTCAATAAAAAACGAGAGCTTTGTGTTGTAGGAGTGGACTACACCTTTCAAGACATTGCGAAGTATCAAAACTATCATGCCAACTTTGCTGAATTCAAACTCATCCCATTATAACCAGCTTTCTATATGACGAAAGGCTTTCATACTTGGTGGACTGAATTTTATACGAACAACATATTTGATACTATTCAAATGAGCAAGCATCTAACAAAATCTTTTTCACTCGTTCAGGAACATTTACAGAAAGGTAAGCTAACACACATCAAGGAAATCTAAGCGTTCTAGAAATACTTTGAAACTGTCTATCATACAACTAATCTTAGTCAAACCGTTACTTATGCAGCAAAAAATTTGGAAGAGAAATTTACTAAGAAACTTCCCAGCCTAAATATTCCATCTTCTGCAAAACCTGAATACAGATATAAATTGGCTTTTCAATTACAACACCAAAGTTTCCAAACTTACCCAATTTTGACCTTGGTTTAGCATTTTTTTCCACCCTATCCAAGCTGGTTTACTTGTGGAAACATTTTTAACAAACGAAAAAATGATTCTCAAAAACCTGCTCAAAGGGTAACTTCGACTAAGTACACTCTGGAAAATTTCAAAGGTTTCCTTCACTATGGTTTGTCAGTTGTCTCTATTACATCTCAAACATGTGAAGGTGTAGAACCAAAGGATTCCTTGATCCTTTCCATCATCCTTTCAAATTGCTTCGATATTGAATGTTTTAACTAACCTCACAATATATATTTCTAGATGTTAAAATAAAAGTAGCCAAGAAGGAAAAAATTGCATCCAAGGCAAGTTCGACTACTTCCTCCAAACAAACAACCACTTCTACCAAGGACCCACCTTCTACACAGGACAATTCTCTAGACAAACAGTAATCGAAAAAGGTACCACCTTTTAGAAAACTCTTATTAATTTGTTTCTATTTTTTTTACCCATAATGTCTTTCAGGCTAATGGCTTACCTCCAACGTCTCTTAAGAAGAGGAAGACCACTGATGCAAACTCAGTGGTCACTGAAGAAGACAAAGATGATTATGAGGATGTTCCTTCTCCTCCCTTTAAAACTAAAAAGAAAAAGAAGAAGACTAAGAATTCTGATGAGGGCTACAAACAAACAACCCAACATGATGTCAAATTAAAAGTTCTACCTCCACCTCAGAAAGAAACTCAGCCTTAACCTTCTAGTAATTTAATCCTGGAGCATATTGGGAACAATGCTTCGAATAATGATGACCCAAAGGTATAATTGTATTTCATATACTTTTTCATCTCTTTGAATACCTTGTCAATCAATCTAGTGTTTTCCTATTTACAGTACAAATAAATAACTCTTCTTAATTCTTCTACCAACATTTGCACTGCTTCGCCTCAGCCTATCTCAAGTGGTGCAATCCTCAACAAAGGTTCTTTGACTGGTGCCAACCAGCCTGACGCCGGTGATGCTCAAGGAGAATAAGAAACTTCTTATCCCAATGAAGATGCCTTAAAGAAGCTTCAACAAATTGGCAAGAGGATAAGTGAAGATAAAGGGCCAAACGAAGACAACCCTAATGACTCTTCTCCAAAAAGAGCTAAGTTTACTGAAGACTCTCTTGAGGATGAAGACCACTTTACAGAGACCATTGAAAATTATTTTGACGATGAAGGTGGGGACGAAGTGGAGCGGAAGAAAGAAATGAAGAACACCAACGAACCAACTCCTGCTGCAACTAAGACACAAGACTTCGTTCGTCCACAAACTTAAGAAACTCAAAGTCAAATTTCAATGCCACTTATTGAAGAAGAAAAATAAGCTTTGAAGAAAACTAATCCTCTTGAATATGTCAAGATAATGATGGCGGAGAGAGGATCTTCCTCTGAAAAAGGGTCACTCCGATACTTTGACTCATTCAAACACAAGGGCAACTGAAGCTTCCTATGATGAACTTCTTCAGTAGGTGAAGAAAACTATATTTGAAGTTTACCTATTTGATGTTGACCTATTTGATGTTTTGAAGAAATATGTCACAACCTGCTATTGAATGAAGAAATTAATAAGTCGAATATACATCACTACTTTCTCCACTAACACATGTGAAGCTTTGAATGATATTTAGAATTTGATTGACTAAATTAGCGTTGAGCATAATAGGGAGAGGGATGCTGCATCAAAGATCCAAGCGAAGAGACAGGCTCATGCTACTGAATTTGACAAAGCCCTCAAGACTTCCCAAGAAGTTGAGAAATTAGAGGCTTTGTAGAAGGCAGCACAAACAGATTATGATGTATATGCCAAATCTATTTCTCTCAGGGAATCTCACATCAAAGAATCACAAGAGAAAATCCTTGAAGCCAAAGCCAAACAAGCCTACATCGAAGGGTTGGATAGAACCAAGATCAATGAACTAGCTGCGAAGAGTGTGGAACATATTGAGAAAGTTGATCGAATGAACGAAGAAATTGCCAATCTTGAGGGTCTCCAAACTGCTGTCAACTATAAGTTGAACTTGGCAAAGATCAAGTTTGACAGACTGAAGACTAACTTGACTTTTTGATTGATGTGTGATGTTGGATTCATTTCATGTTATGTTTTGTTTTAATATTGTAAAAGTTTAGAACAAAACCATTTTGGCAATTTTAAATTACTAGTGCCATTTTGGCCTCGAATGAATCTTGTTTCACATTATTCTGTCATAATTTTGATTTCTTGCAGGCATGGCTTATACTTTTTCAATTATTTCCCGTTTACCTTTAGGATCCTTCGATCCTCTACTAATTCTTCAATTTCATAAGCATTGTTTGAAAATGCTTGCAGGATTCGAAAAGGCCCTTCTTAATATGGGGACTATTTCCCTAATGATTTATTCTTTCGATCCATAGGCAATATTACTTTCCACACTAAGTCATTAAGTACAAACATCTTACCTTTAACTCTTTTGTTGTATGCTCTGGCTACTCTCTCTTTCTGTCTTCTTAAAACTTCCAAAGCACGGAACCTTTCTTCATCCAAATCTACAAACTCATTCATCATCATTTCCCAATAACATTCAGAAGGAATTTCATCTTGCCTTTGAATTCTTATTGACTGTAAGTGGATTTCCATCGGCAAACTGCATCATGTCCAAACGTGAGTTGAAATGGTGTGGTATTAGTTGCTTCCTTAGCGGACGTTCGACAAGCCCAAAGAGTTTGATCTAAAGTTTTATGCTAATTCTTTGGCTTTCTTCCCACATGCTTTTTTACCAAACCAATTATCACCTTATTGGCTGCTTCGACTTAACCATTTGCTTGAGCATAATATGGTATAGATGTCAATAATTTGAAACCCATTTCTTTAGCAAACTCTTGCATCTTTCGACCAGTAAAAATTGATCCTTGGTTGAAGGTGTGAAGAAAACACAAGAAAAAGGGGGTTTGAATTGGGTTTTCACTCTTTGATAAACTTTTCGCTTCTTACGCATTTTAGCGTTGAATCATGCTTCTGAATTCTGCTTCTAGTAATTGCTTCTTACAATTACTTCTAAACGTTGCATCTAACAAATTATATAAAACACAAACCATAAAGCACATGAAAAAGTAAAAAACCCATGATTATATCCTGGTTCACTTGATAACCTCAAACTATCCAGTCCACCCTTACAAGGTGATTTCGCCTTGAACTCAAGGTCTTAATGCATTATAATCAATCTTGATTATAATCTATATAGACAATCGATGTGACTAACACCCACTAAGAGTCCATCTTAGTCTTGTCAGAGCTTCTGACCTAATCGGTCCTCTATAGAACACAATACCTTCTTAAGCTTCAGACCCAAATGGTCTTTTAGAAGAATTGTCAAAAACCTTCCTAAAGCTTCTGACCAACTGGTCCTTTAGAAGGAACAAGCAACCGTTTGTTTTTACAAGGCTTGCTTACAAGAGAATGCTTCTACACAAGCAGGTGTAAACTGAATTAAGTACATCAGAAGATCCTAATACACACTAAGAATATTACATTGTATTTTATCTCAAATGTGTGATCTTCTTTTCTTCAAGTAGCTTCTTCATGGACAACAGCCCAAAGTACTTGAATGATTGAAGGCTTCTTCTTCATAAGATTCTGAACGCTTTGTTGATCTTAATATAATAAGGAGAAGTACTTCTTCATCTTGATTCATCTTAGAACATTCTTAACAACAACCCTATTTCCATACTTTCATGTAAATTTAAGCACGATGTGAATCAATGATTGCTTAGTTTGAGATTATCAAATAACATGATTCAAGATTACATATTTTTCTTCATGTTTAATATACTGATTGATAATCTTGTTTCTTTCTTCTATCAACAATAAATTTCGTTATCCTTGTATTTTTGGCATGCAGCAACAACAACTCAAACTTATGGTGCTTCCATTTATATAGCCAGTTAAAATAAATCTGTCGGCCATTTATAAAATAGAGTCGTTACATAATAGTACTTCTATGTGCGTTTCTATTCCACACTTTACACTGATGGACAGATATTGGGATAAGGCTTTTTCGTACTATGTACTATTTGTACCTTGTTAACGTTATCTTCTTTCTTTTGCACTTCAGAGGCTTCTGCGAGCATGAGTTTAGAAGTGGGAATATAACATCTAGTTAATCAAAACTTCAAGTCTTCAGAGTCTTCAGATCTTCCTCTTCATAGTCCTTAGCACTTGGTTTTAAAGAACCTTGTATCATATCTTATGGTTATAATAACTTCAAGTGTTCAGAGTCTTCAGCACTTGGTCTTGTAACTGCTATAACAAGATTTCGTTCTGCAAATATGTCTCTGAGTTTTGATGATAACAAAGAGTATATTTGAGTGAAAAAATTTTGTTACTCTAATGTTTGTTGTATTTTTAAGATAAATAAACAAGTTCTGCTGCTGATGAATGGCGTGGCCAAGACATTAGAAGAGAAGATGTTCTGCTTCTAAGCTACAAAGATTCTGATGAACAAAGTAGCGAGGAAAGCTTCAGAAGGCTCTGAAGTTTAGTTACTCTGATACGTTCATCTGAAGAAACCAGTCAAAAGATCTAAAGACGAAAGTGTGACTAATGTCAAGATGTTGAAGACTCAAGTTTCATAAGACAAAGGGTTCTAAAGACCAAGTGCTTCAAGACTCTGAAGACGTGGTTTGAAGATTCAAAAGACTTGAAGTTATTCTTAACTTAGGTTACGACACAAAGGATTCTGAAGACCAAGTGCTGAAGACTATGAAGAATATGATTCTAAAGATTCGAAATAATTGAAGTTCTTCTGAACTTAGGTTAAGATACAAGGTTACAAGACCAAGTGCTAAAGACTCTGAAGAATGTGATTCTGAAGGTTCTAAGACTTGAAGTTCTTTTAACCTTTGGTTACAATACAAGGTTCTTCAAAACCAAGTGCTGAAGTCTCTAAAGAGGAAGATCTAAAGACTCTGAAGACTTGAAGTTTTGAGCAACCAGAAGTTAGATTCTCCACTTCTAAACTCATGCTCGCAGAAGCCTCTGAAGTGCAGAAGGAAACAAGATAACTTTAACGTGGTACAAATAGTACATAGTACGAAAAAAAATTATTTCACTATCTCGTTACTAGCGTAAAGTATGGAATAAAAAAAGGACATGAAAGTACTATTTTGTAATGGCTCTCTTTTTTCAAATGGCCAACGGATATATTTTTATCTGACTATAAAAAAGGAAGCATTATGGTTTGATATGTTGTTGCTGCGTGTCAATATGTAACAATAATGAAAGCTATTGTTGATGAAAGAAAGCAACAAAATTATCAATCATATATCAACATAAAAAAAACATGAAGAAGAATATGTTATCTTGAATCAAGTTAATTGATAATCTCAAACAAGAAATTATTGATTCACACGACGCTCAAATCTACATGCTGCAAGAAAGCTTATCAAGCTGCAAAAGACAATGAAGAAGATCATGGAAGCTTGATTCGCATATCTACAAAGAGGACAAATCGCTTAATAATATTTGAGAACAAGGGCTGTTGTCCAGAATGTTTCAAGGTGAATCAAGATGAAGAAGCTCTTCTCAATATTATGTCAAGATCAATAAGTTGTCAGAAGCTTATGTAGAAAAAGACTTCAGTCATTCAAGTGCTCTGGGCTGTTGTTCGTGAAGAAGCAACTTGAAGAAAAGAAGATCACACATTTGAAGATAAAATACAATGTAACATTCTTAGTGTGTATTAGGATCTTCTGATGTATTTAATTGAGTTTACACTTGCTTGTGTAGAAGCATTTTATTGTAAGCAAACAATGTAAAAACAAATAGTTATCTGTTCCTTCTAAAGGACCAGTTAGGTTAGAAGCTTTAGGAAGGTTTTGAAGAATTCTTCTAAAGGAACAGTTGGGTCTAAAGCTTTAGAAGGTATTGTGTACCTCAGAGGACCAGTTAGGTCAGAAGCATTGAGAAGACTAAGATGAACTCTTAGTGGATGTTAGTCACTTGTAGGAAGCTTGTGCTATGAGCGTTATATCCGAAATGGATCCCTGAACAGTTCATCAGATGTTATCACCGAAGTTTCCCGTGTAAATGTAATTGGTTCGATTACATTGGATTAAGACCTTGAGTTCAAGGCAAAATCACCTCGGAAAGGGTGGTCTGGAGTAGCTTGAGGTTATCAAGTTAACCAAGATAAAATCACGTTTTCTTTACTTTTCATTTATAACTCTTAGCTTATATTTCTACAATTTGTTAGAAGAATTAGTTAGATAAAATCATAAGATGCAATCTTTGAGAAGCAAAGTTCAGAAACGAGAATCAATATGGAGCAGTACAACATGCGAAAAGTTTATCAAGAAGTAAAAACCCAATTCAAACCCCCCTTTCTAGTGTTTTCATCACACATTCAATAACCTTGCATCGTAACTAAGTTCAGAATAACTTCAAGTCTTTAGAGTCGTCAGAGCCACGCCTTCAGAGTCTTTAGTATTTGGTCTTCAGAACCTTTGTAGAACACTTAGTCTTTAGAAACTTGAGTCTTCAGCATCTGGACATAAGTAACACTTTTGTCTGCAGATCTTATTACTTGTTTCCTTAGAACACATATTTCTCTTGATGACAAAGTCTTCAACATCAGAACAAGAGAAATATGAAGACTCTGTCATCATGAGTCAAAATGCTTCTGGCCCTGGCATAAGGACGAAGATTGGATAACATGAACATAAACCATATTTGAGGAGTTGGAAAGAGAGTTTTAGGGTTCACTGGTTCAAAGGGTGCAGAGCTATCATGAAGAATCATGAACATTTCTACCAGTCCAAGATCAGACTGATAGTTATCAATTGTGACTCTAGAGGAGACACACCTAGTGACTTTGACCATGGAGGAGAGAGTGATAACGAAAGGAATTTTAAAGATTTCAGAACAAATGGTATTACCATCGTCGCTGATTCTGGCATACTTTCATAATTCTTTAATGAGAACAAGGAGAATAGGTCCATTGAGCAGAGAGTAGTAACCAGACAAGGATTGAATATGCACACTCCTTATAATTTCAAAACCTTAGTATTTAAGACGAGCAAGGATGGGGCATTTTTCTTGAAAGAGTTCAAGGGTTTTTTCGTTGCCATGAAATGTTAGGACGGCCATTATAAAGTGATATAAGGATTCAAGCAAATAAGGGTTTGAACCGACATAATGAGTTAAGGATGAGAGAATGTGAACAACGGTGTAGCGGCAAAAATTGTGAGTATAAGTCATTGAATTGACTTAACTCAAAAAATAACAAGAGTCACCACCACGCTTTTATTATATCCAAAGGACTAGGAAAAAGAGCGAATAAAATCCTAACAAAAAAGATTAGAGATTTGGGACTGGGGGTTAGTTATGCAAAGGGAAAGTGTTAGGCACCCAAAGCGTCTATGGTACTCCGTAACCTTTATGAAAATTCGTATATGTGTGCTAAAAAAGAGTATATGTACAAAATAGATGGTGGGGGTGAGAAAAAGAAGTGTTTTTTTACAATTTTTGGTTTGATAGAACTTCCAATGAGTTCCAGGGCTACATACCAACAATATTCAATGTTGAAATCAAAACTCAATGTAGTTAGGGTAAAAAAGATTAAAATTATGTGTTGGTTAATTTTATGAAAATGGTTTTTAGAAAAGTCACAAAGGGCTCAAAAAGTTTGAATGAGGTTAGGTGTTTTTTTAGTCTTAACAAAAGAAAAATCAAAGTATTATTTAATGAATTGAAAGTTTATTAAGAAAACAAGTTTGAAAAATACATGGACCTAAGTCCAAGTTTTTTTTTGTGAAAGCGGTCCGAGTTTTGAAAACAAGAATCCTTTGAAAAAGAGGGAAGATTTTGAAAATTAAAGAATATGGGAGGAGATGAAGAGGCTAACCTAAGTGCATAAAGTAAAAGGTCAAGGGTAAAGAAAGATCTAACTGGGTGAGAAAAAAGTACTTGGCATCAAGAGCCAATACCATATCCCATCCTTTGGACTACCACATAAGCAACAAATAACCAGACAAAAAAACAAGCTTCAGATAAATCAATGCCTCGGATGGATTCACGTTACAAGAAAACAAACGGACATAGTAACAACTGTATTTTGAGGAAATCCACTCTAAATCAAGTATAACATAATAACCTGCACACAAAGATAATAACCAAGCAAGATAGAATGACACCAAGGGCACAAAAATCTCCAAGTTGAGGTAAAGGTCCTAATCCTAAGTCCAAAATTCAAACTTTGAGTATAAGGATAGTAACCAAGTCCAATTAAAAGTTTTTTTAAAATCTTGAGAATTGAGGAGAGAAGGCATGGAAATAAACACATGAACCTACTGACTCCTTGAATAAGAAACTTGTGCACCATTCACCTACAACATTTAGAGAGCAAAGTGTACATATATCATTGTTAGCCAAGTATCAATTACCACACACATTCAAAGGTGCTTGGTGTTCTCCCAAGAGAAAACCCAAAGGTAGGGAAAAAGAGAGGGAGAGACCATTTGTGATCTTTGTGAAATGCAATGGTATGAAGTATTAGAGAATCTTAGGGGGGAAAATTGGGGTACAATAGACGGATAGTGCTATTTATAAGATATTTGATCGAAGAGAGTTTATGAAAGACAGTTGAGATTTCCTATGTAGGTTATTATTATCTAGAGTAGACTAGGGAAAGTAGGTATATGGGAAAAGAAAATTAATGATTATTTGCATGTGAGGATATTACCAATTTAAGAAGAGAAGTTCAACCAACTACTTTCTAAAAACGTGGGAAAACTTACTGACATACATTAAAGATTTGATATCTTACTGACATACATTAAAGATTTTAATTAATTTAAATTGTTTAACTACCTAGTCATTTCTAGCATTTATATCCATATAAAGTAAGACTAGATAGTACTAACAACAAGTAAACAACTTCATTTATTAATTAAGAAATAACATACATAATTTTAAAGACATGACTAGATAAATGACACGACAACACAAATAGCCACAATTGGAGAAACAGGAAAATATTCCTCTAACCACTAAAGACTTTGCATTTGGTTTTCAACAAATAGTCTTCAGGGTGATTTTCTGGACCATCTTCAGCCACCATTTCCTTAATTAAATCCATTATTCCATCTTGAAAGAAAATTTTAGACAAGACTCTTCCATAAGGGATATATGATTTGACATGATTTTTGGATTCAACAATGGATTTCCACAAGTGATTGAAAATGGTCTAAGGAAGACTAACTCTAGTTTCATTCAGCAAAAGACAAATGAAAGCTTTGTCATCATATCTAAGAAGGTTTTGATTTTCTCCCCTGGGAAGAAAATTGGATACAAAGAGTTTGAACCATGCTTTGGGAACAGGAAAGAGGTTCCCATGAATCATGGGTTCATAACCAGAAGACATGTTGTGAAGAGATGCAAATCTCTCAGACATGATGAACAAGCTTCTTGCTAAGGCAACAATGACTTCGATGTCTTCACATCCAGTAGCCAAAGTGATTGAGAAGAGATTAATGGTTATGGGACAGTCCTAGATGTAAGACTCAATAGAACATGTTTCATAATCAAGAAAAGCATGCTTCAAGAAGTCCTCAACAAGATTAACATAAATGGGCTTTTCAAGCATGGTGAAATACCGAGACCATTCTTGGAAAAAGGAAACATTTGCAATGCTGCTCTCTAGAGAAGTGAATTCAATTCGCTTTTCAGTGATAATCTCAAGAAGATTTTCATCACCAAGAAAGGTTACTGGAGGCATGATATTTGAAGTTCTTGAACGAATGACTATATAAATGACGTTGGTTACAGACAAGAAGAAGACAATATTATCAAGAAAAAGGAATGGAGTGACCCAGTCTCCAAAAAGAGCAGAGTGCTAAACATAAGTCATATAAGTCTAGAGGGAATCAGTCATAGCAAATTTGATCCTGACAAATGACGATATATGTTGAAATGTTGACTTATATTCTACATAAGAGTTTTCATTAAGTAATTGGAATATTTTTGTTCAAAAGAACCTCCTAGCTCGTAGAACTATTTTTATCAGAAGTCATAATAAAAAGAATAGAAGAAGACATACCTTTGAGAATCTGAAATATTTATCAATATTCTTCTTCTGATCATGTTTATTTGAATTTGACTTTGCCAAGCCCTTTAGTAGATGATGTTCTCCTTATGCTTCTTCTATGATGATCCAATCAGAGAGTTTAAGCTTGAACACGCTGGTTCTTCTTGATTTCTGATATTTAATGAATATATGTTCCTTCTGAACTTCATTCACTATACTTGTTTTACTTATTTTTCAATATTAATGTTTAGAACATATATATTCTGATCGCTAAATCATTAAAACACACATCCTAACATTTGTGAGAGACAATCTTGGTCTCACATTGCTTACCTAACTATGCTTTAGAATTCTTACTTAAGAGATCTATTTCCTCGAGCTTCTGTTCACCACTTATGACATTTTCCTCATAGATTTTATCATGAAGGTTCTTGTAACTAAGAAGACAATACTTCTCTTTTTCTATCTAAAGGAGCTTCTTAATAAGATTTTTATGTGAAAGTCAAGGATGAACAAATCTGTTTCTTGAAAACATCTAATTCTTATTTAGAAATTGATCCTTTACAACTACACCAGAATTTCTTCTCTTGGTAGATCTGAGTTATCAGTCAATCCTTTTAGTTTTTTATTTTGCTATTGAAAGTATTCCTCCAGAGTCAAAAATTATGATCCTGATAGATGTTCAGATCATTCTGAGGAAGAAATAACAGTATCTGAACAATTTATCCCAAAGAGTTTTGAGAATACTTAAGATAATTTGATACGATCATTATCCTCTGGATGACGAGATAACTATTACCAGGATCATTTCTTCACACACCATCTTTATCTAACACTGTTAGGTGTTTGATCTTGATTAATAATAGAACCAGAGCCCTGATACCAATTAAAGGTGTGAAGAAAACACAAGGGGGGTTTGAATTAGGTTTTCACTCTTTGATAAACTTTTTGCTTCTTACACATTTTAGCGTTGAATCATGCTTCTAAATTCTTCTTCTAGTAATTGCTTCTTACAATTGCTTCTAACCGTTGCATCTAACAGATTACAGAAATCACAAACTATAAAGCATACGCAAAAGTAAAGAACACATGATTTTATCATGGTTCACTTGATAACCTCAAGCTACTCCAGTCCACCCTTCCGAGGTGATTTTGCCTTGAACTCAAAGTCTTAATCCACTATAATCAATCTTGATTACAATCTGCACAGACAACCACTGTGACTAACACCCACTAAGAATCCATCTTAGTAATCTCAGAGCTTCTGACCTAACCGGTCCACTAAGGAACACAATACCTTCTAAAGCTTAGGACCCAACTAGTCCTTTAGAAGAATTGTCAAAAACCTTCCTAAAGCTTCTGACCAACTGGTCCTTTAGAAAGAACAAACAACCGTTTGTTTTTACAAGGTTTGCTTACAAGAGAATGCTTCTACACAAGCAGGTGTAAACTCAATTAAATACATAAGAAGATCCTAATACACACTAAGAATATTACATTGTATTTTATCTCAAATAAGTGATCTTTTTTTCTTCAAGCAACTTCTTCATGAACAACAATCCATAGTGCTTGAACGATTGAAGTCTTCTTCTTCATAAGCTTCTGAACGCTTTGTTGATCTTAATATAACAAGGATAAGGACTTCTTCATCTTGATTCACCTTAGAACATTCTAGACAACAACCCTAGTTCCATAATATCATGAAGCAACATACCCATAGAGTGGATTTCTTCAAATAGAGCTTTCATGACTTTCTTCGTTTTCTTCTACAACTTAATCAGCTTCATTGCAGCATGTGATTTTAAGCACAATGTGAATAAACGATTGCTTAGTTTGAGATTATCAAATAACATAATTTAAGATTACATGTTTTTCTTCATGTTTAATATACTGATTGATAATCTTGTTTCTTTCTTCTTTTAACAATAAATTTCATTATCATTGTATTTTTTGTATGCAGCAACAACAACTCAAACTTATGGGGCTTCCCTTTATATAGCCAGTTAAAATAAATTCGTTGGACATTTGAAAAAGAGAGCCAATACAAAATAGTACTTCCATGTCCTTTTATATTCCACACTTTACGTTGATGGAGAGATAGTGGGATAAGGCTTTTTCGTACTATGTACTATTTGTACCTTGTTAACGTTATCTTCTTTCTTCTACACTTTAGAGGCTTTCGTGAGAATGAGTTTAGAAGTGGGAACATAGCATCTGGTTAATCAAAACTTCAATCTTCAGAGTCTTTAGATCTTCCTCTTCAGAGTTCTTAGCACTTGGTTTTGAAGAACCTTGTATCGTATCTTAAGGTTGAAAGAACTTCAAGTCTTCAGAGTCTTCAGAACCATGTCTTCAGAGTCTTCAGCACTTGGTCTTGTAACCTTGCATCATAACTAAGTTCAAAAGAACTTCAAGTCTTTAGAGTCGTCAGAGCCACATCTTCAAGGTCTTCAGCACTTGGTCTGCAAAACCTTTGTAGACCCATTAGTCTTTAGAAACTTGAGTCTTCAGCATCTGGACATAATTAACACTTCTTTCTTCAGATCTTATTATTGGTTTCCTTAGAACACGTTATCCTTAGAAACATGAGCCTTTTAGCATCTAGACATAAGTAGCACTTTTGTCTTCAGATCTTATGGATGATTTCTTCAAACTGACGTATCAAAGTAACTTAGCTTCAGAGCCTTCTGAAGCTTTCCTCGCTACTTGTTCATCAGAACCTCTATAGCTTAAAAGCGGAGCATTTTATCTTCTAATGTGTTGGCCACACCATCCCTCAGAAGCAGAACTAATTTGTTTATTCTTAAAAATACAACAAACATTAAAGTAAAAAAGTTGTTCACACAAACATACTCATTGTTATCATTAAAATTCAGAGACATAATTACATAACCAAATTTTGTTCAAACAATCTCCCCCTTTTTGATGATGACAAACTATGTATTTTGATGACACAATTTTTCATAGCATCAGAAGGAAGTAGAAATGGAAAAGGTAAGGATTTCTTAACCTTTACATAGAAACTCCCCCTGAATCACAAACTTGGGAAAGATCAGAACTTTTGAATAAGGACCTTCTGAGCAACAACTTCCCCTGGTTCCAACAGATCAGATAGAAGGATCTTGAGAGTCTTGATTCTTGAAGACACAACTACTTAACTGAGATCTTGAACATAAACGTCCCTCAGACAGGTTCCAGATTCTCCAGTTAGTACTTGACTTCAAACTAACTCTTCCAGAGTCTAGTTTTAGGAGACTGATGCATGACTTTCTTCATATTCCAATTTTCTGCTTGCTTTCTTCAGATTCCAATTTCCTTAAGCTTTACCTTTCAGATAACTTACATTTTAGTTCTTAACTTGTTTAGGATGCCTAGTGAACTTTTTTAGAGTTCCTTGGTTGATTATGAACAGATAAGCACACGTTAGTGGTAAATGCATGTTTACATGTTACTCTATCAAAATCAACATTTATACCTCTCACCCCTTTTTGTCATCATCAAAAAGTTAGGTTCCAGGGTAGAGTCATGATAATGAAGTAAAATATAATTTCATTAATAAATGGACATTACATAGGATGAAAACATAAATATCAAATCAAAACAAAATAAAACAGAAATAAAAACAACCATGATCTTTTAAGATCATTAATCACAAGACTCTAATCCTCAAATTCCTCTACATAATCTACCCTAGCGCATCTATCCTCAGCAAGTGCTCCTTCTGGTCCATTAATCCTTATTGCTTCCCAAATTCCTTCTCTGACCATAAGTTTAGATAGAATCCTTCCATATGGAATATAGGATTTTGGTTGAGCTTTAGAGGCTTCTGTCGCACCCCAAAATTTACCCTCCTTTCCATAATATTTCTTGGAACATTCGTTCGTGCTTTTTCTTGTATCCACCAAAATTATTTAAAACGAATAATTTGTCAAAGATTCGTGGTTCTGAATTTCTTGAAGTTTATGATTTATTGGTCAGTTATTCCATTTTTTGGGATTTCTTTTAAGTTCGTTTGAAGGTCTATGGTCTATAAAAGTATTTGAGTTTCTTAGACCATTTTTGTACATCCAAGTTTATATCAATTACAAGGTACGATGATTGTGGTTGATGCAAATCCATCTGGATTCCGATTCACAAAATTGTAAATTTCTCAAGCCCAAAAGGAAGTTCAAAGTTTTCGAGCCAATTGGGATGTTGGTTTATGATTTAACAAGTTGGTCGTAAGTGTGAGTTCAAAGGAAATTTTGAATTCTACTTAAAGAGCAATGCAAAACAGAATTATCGGATTTTCACAACAACTCGAATGTTCAAGGTTATAAGTTCAAATTCTAAGTCTTAAATTTACACCAACATTGGCAGATTGAAATTTCGAACACCGTTCAAATGCGGATCTCATTCAAATGTTCGAAAGCGCGTTACAAATCCGTTCAAGGCTTCTTGCAAGTTTTGGAAAATTTTGCCAAGACTCATTTATTCAAAGATCAATACGAGAACTATTTCATTAACATTTCAAGACTATTACAAGTAGGGAATAATTATATTATGCAATTCAAGATTGTTACAAGCAATAATAGAATTACTCAATATCTATTCAAACTCAATTGGTTTACATTGGTATCCATTCCGAACTACAAGATTTGTTACAAGTTCATGGTGTTTCATCTCAAATTCATAAGTCCTAAACTATTATCGACATTGGTAGTTTGAACTTGGAATTTCATTCATTCAAGTCTTATGATTGAAAATTACAAAAGATAATTGCTATGAGTTTGCCTTTAGTTTACAATGTTCTACAAAAAGCAATCCTAAATATTACAATTCTAAAATCTACAAAGTTGCTAAAGTTCCCTAAACTGATGCTACGATCTCCGGGTGTTTCGAACACGTTGTCGTCCTCCGAAGCGTTTCTTCATGAGTAGTTATTCCTCTTCATCTCCGTGCCGTGTCGTCCACCATTCCTTGCCACATGAAAAAGAAAAGGAAAGTGTAGTTAGAAGCAAAACATAACATAAAATAGTGCAAGAAATTAAAAGGATTATGTTTTGTCGAAGGTCATCATTAGGCGTTGGCGGGAATCAGGTTTTGAAACGATAAGCCTCATAATCAAAGATTAATCATCGGCGAATGCTTGCTCGCAAATCACGGGCTAGCCCGGTTCACGAACAAGTAATCGATTGCGACATTTTTCGGGCTGCAAGCATACAAAATGACATTTTCCGATAGCATACTAAGCGACAATGATTCTACAGGCAGCAATAAGAGTCGAAGCGAGGACAATTGAGAAGAAATCGAGAGAAAAGAAACGCGGCAGTTTAAAATCCGGACAAGTATATCAGGCCAAGATACGTACATGGGAAGTTGAGAAAGAAAATGAGCCTCAAAAGTCAAAAGTCGACAAGAAATCATCACAAAAGTAAAGCTACCAGCAAGTATATCAGCCAGATACGACATGGGAAGTTGAGAAAGAAAATGAGCCTCAAAAGTCAAAAGTTGACAAGCAATCATCACAACTTTGAGCCCAAAGAATAAGCCACAAGGGTCAATATTCAGAGCAAGAGTACAAACAGATGGCCAAACAGAGTCGAGCAGAAAAGCATGGTGTTAAGATCGACACAAGCAATTGGGACAGGGACAAGCTAAGATCGAGTGCATATCTGGGACAAGGCTAAGAGAAAAGAGAGCAGATTGTTTTAAGAAGAGAGATAACACAAAACAAAAGAGAGAGTGTAGTATCTTCCTAACCATCACCAAAATCCCGGAAAAACACAAAAACAATAGCAGAAACCATCTCAAAACAATAACCCAAACGAAGACACAAGAGAGTATCCATTTTGTTCTTATCAAAAACACCGACATAGCCAACCGAGCAAGAGAGATAGAAGACAAGAAAACATAACATAGCCGAAATCCCAAAGAATTAACAAACACAAACGTAAGCATACAACACAGCCAAACAACAATCATCATTTTCGCCGCTAACCACCTTCGATTATATAGTTTTTAGAAAACAAATTCGCATTCGAGAAAGAAGAAGCTTAGAAAGGTCTCACCCGGTACCCAAATTGAACCTCGCCATCACCATCCTCAATCATCGACCTAGGTTCCTTTGTCCCTTTCCATTCAATCAAGCACATTCAAGAAAACAAACAATATCGAAATCAAACAAACCGAAACCAACCCACATGCAAACCAAATCGGTGAGAAAAGAGAGAAGACAGGACGATCGGAGAAGAGGCGACGGAGAAGGAGAGAGGAACAGAGAGTCCGAGAGAGAGATAAGGAGCGGAGTTAGAGAGAGAAATCGGTGAGGGTTTGAAGAGAGAAAGCCCGGTTCGAGAGAGATGAAGGAACGATGAAGACAAAACATGGGTTTTGTTCTTCTAGAATTTCCCTTTCCTTTTACTTTTCTTTTTTAAAATAAATATTTTGTTTCCATGTAGGTGTCTGTGGTGACAAGTGTCACCACCGGTGTTTAAAAAATATATAAATGAAAATTTCTTTTATTTTCTTTTATTTATTTATTTCATTTTGTTTAATTAAAAAAATGTTAAATAGGAGAATTTGTAATAAATGTAATACATCAATTGGATCATTAGAGTATTTTCAAGAGAAAGATCTGATCGCCAAGAATACGCTGAATTCGGTGGAATATTCAAGTTCGATGGTTTTCTTCGCACAAATCCGTCACCGTGCTATTTCTAAACTTATCTTGTCAATTAATTATTTTTATCGTAAATAATATTTTGTTGCGATGTAATAAATAATTGTTGGATCTGATAGTTTTTATTTGATGACTTATCGATTAAACTATTAGCCGATTTTTCATCAAACAGAAAAAATCATCTCTAATAATTGTTTAAATTTCCGATTGTATTGTATGGTATTTGGTATGTTTATTTACTCGTTCAGTATTTATTCACCATTGTACACTGTGCACACAACTAAATTAAAATCAATTCGATTTCATCCTGATTGGCTCATACGCCGATTTCTTAAAGGGTCTCATGGTTGGGGATGGGCATGGCCATCCTCACGAGATTGGTTAAAGCCCTTGTTGCTTTAATCGATCATAACCCGAAAATAACATTGGTCTACACCAATTACCATGCACCAGGGTCTCATGGTTGGGGATAGGAGCACCTATCCTCACGAGGTTAATTAAGTCCATATACTTGATTAATCATAACCCGCTTCCATTTTCTCTCAGCATGCGCATCAGACTGCTTTCATAATTTAAGGTTCCAAACCTCGATCCAACGTCGAGTTTCATTTCAAGATATTTTCTTAAATACTCTACTTCTCCCTCCTCCCAAACATATGGTAGTCAGTCCAGTATCGACCCTCGACCGTATGTTTGGTGTCTTAATTGAATTAATCAACGTGAACCATACTTCACTTCACCTTTTCTTAACAAAAGCTTTTGGGTAGAAAAAGATGATTCGGATGTTTCTGTCCACTCATCCGAGTAATTGGGGCGTTAGCCGTTGAACGCTTATGGTCCAATACTCGTCTCCCACATAAAAACAATTCAACTCACTCAAAACTCCTTTTATCGCTCATACGCGATCATCAAACTCTTTTCAGATAAAGAGGGTGCAATAGTCTTTTCTAATGCGAACGAGGACTTAAGCTTTTCAAACAAACAAAACAAGTCCTAGTTCAAAGCATTTGAAACGTCTAAACGCACGATTTTTCAGATAAAATCAATGCAACCAATTTAAAACCTTTTTAAGAGGAACTACAGAGTTTTGACTTTCCCATTGCACAAGGGAATATGTAGGCACACGGTTCTGAAACCGTGCCAAACTCAAAATAATAATAATCAAATTTATTTTCTTTTATAACTTAGAGATTAGCGAATATATACACACACGTAGAACTAAATGGGTCCCATCGAGTACGATGGATGTAAGAGGTGCTAACACCTTCCTCTTACATAACCGACTCCCGATTCCAATTTTTGGTCGTAGACCGTCTTATCCGTTTGTTTGAGGGTTTTATCTATATTTTCCCTTTCCTTTTGGAATAAATAAAATTAGGTGGCGATTTCACTAGTTTTCGAGAATTAAAAGATTTTTGAAAATCGAGTTGCTTCAGTTGGCGACTTCACTGGGGAATATTGACTAAGCGTGTCAACCCTAGTTTGGTTCTTCGTATGTGTGTTTATTTTCGCTTTCTTTTATCACTCTATTTTTGTGTTTAATTTCAGTCGTTCATTTCCTTCGCTTTAATTATTACCTTGTTGATATATTATTGTGTGTGGGTATGATGGATGGGACTATAGGAAAAGCCCATTACCAAGGCTATAGAACACATAAATTAGAGTGGTTGCGTAGTATTGATTTGCTAGACGGAAATGTCTTGTAAGTTGGTGCGAAGACCACACCTAGGGGAGGTTCTTTCGAAGACATTATCGCCGATTGCAAGTTATTTTTGCATTGACGATAGTGTTGTTAGAAGGGATTTTTCCCCTAGTTTTGACCTTTAGGGAAAACCTAACCTGTAGGCTTTAAGAATGCTCAAATGAGACGTTCTTGGATATATCATCTAATCACAAATTTATTTGCGATGAAAATGATACACCTAAGTTGGGATCAATGATTTTGAGCACCCCGTTCAGATCCCGGTATTGAGGGTTACGTTTGTCAGATCGTTAGACCTGCTTTGTCTATTCGGTTAATACGTAACTCTCCCTCAAACCCAAATTCTCTTAAAAGAGTATGGTAGCGTTGCAAGTATCTTTTGCGATGCACGAGAATTTGTGTTTGTTGTATCAAAAAACCCTAAGAGCCATCCTGTGGGGAATTGTTGGGTAGACGTCGAAACCATGTCCGGCCGTCCCTTTTTAAACCCATGTCTGTTTAACTTTACATGTGATTTTGCGCATAGCATCAATATGTATCGCATCACATCGCATTCTTACATGCATTACCATCATGTTGCATTCTTATATGCATTACCATTACATCGCATTCTTACATGCGTTACTATTACCTTACATCACATTCTGACATGCGTTACCATTATATTACATTTGCATTCTTTAATGCATTATCGTGCATTTCGTCTTCGTCAGAAAAGCTCATTTCATCTCTTCTGTCCAGAAAATATCAAACTGTCTACTCAACGCACGTTCAGAACTCCAAAGATGTCTCAGAAGACTATAGACGAGCTTCAGCGTGGTCAGGAACTTTTGAAGGCAGAAGTTAAGCACTTGAAGGGTCAGATGAGTCTGGTCATGGATCTCTTGCAAGTTGTGTTGAAGAGAGAGTACAACACCACACCAATCTCCGCAAGTTTGGTTGCTGCTCTATCATCTGATGTCTCCATGAGTCAAGGACATCCGCATGTGGCGAACTCTCCAGTTCGAAATTCTCCTACTGAGTATCATCCTCGGCCTTCACCTTTGAGGATTCCTCGACAACAGCAATTACTTGCTCCCCGGTCGAAGAAGAAGGATCCAAATCAGCGTATTAATCCGCATTATCGCCAATATGCTCCACAGGATATTCAGCCAATCCCGATATCATATTCTCAACTATTGCCTTACTTGATTCAGAGTGGTGTTGTGATACCAAGGGAGTTGAAGCCAGTGCCAGGGGTTGCAAAAGCATGGTTTGATGAGAAAGCTAAATGTGCTTTTCATGCTAACTCTGTAGGACATGAAACTAAGAATTGTTCGGCCTTCAAATGCACCGTTCAAGAGCTGATTGATGATAAGATTCTGTTTTTCAAACAGAATGGACCGAGCTTAGACATTTTGCTTGCAAGGTCTAATCATAGCAATTTTGAGAAACTTCCAAAACTCATTGGGACAATTGCTTGCCAAAAAGAAGTTGAGACTTTGAAGAGTAGTGTTGAAGTAGACCAGATGTTCACTTCAGAAAAGGTGGTAACCTTCAGCAAAGATATCTCAAGTTCTAGCAAAGGGAAGTCGGTTGCAACACCAACTCATTATCCTCCATTACCATCTTTCGAGTCTTTGCATCAACAACTTTTGTCTGATCTTCCTCAACTTCAGAGTCAGAACTCTCAAAATCAAATTGTGCCTCGGAATAATTTGGAAAGAAGGAATGCTCCTCTTGATCCAATTCCAGTAACCTACAGTCAACTTCTGCCATATCTGGTTCAAAGCTCATTGGTGGTTCCTAAGTTTCTTAACCCACCAAAGGTATTCCCGCTTGGTTATGATCATAACGCGCGATGTGGATACCATGCTGGTACGGTAGGACACTCAACAGAGGATTGTAATCCTTACAAAGCCAAAGTTCAACAGTTGATTGACCAGAAGTACTTGACTCTTCAAGGAGGGAATCTGTTTGTGAATGGAAACCCGATACTCAAGTGATCACCAAGACTACTGAAGTTCATCTTAATTAACAAGTCAAGACGGAGCTCAAGTCTCCTCAACAATGACAATCTTGTATCTTCTTTACTGCATTTTCATGTGTACCTTGTTTAATTGTTTAAACTTTGTTTGCATGTAGAAACTTGTTTGTTTTTATCTTAATGCAATGAGTATGTTTGTCTTGAAGCAATCCATTTGTTATCACTCAATCCATTCGTTGTCACTCTTTAATTGATTTGCGAGCATTTTGATACCAACGTTACCAATCCTTTCGCCTAGGCAAAGATTGGAGGGAGGATGACGATAATTGAAAAAATGTCAGGTCTCTAGTCATGTGCTTTTGAGTAGAACCCTGCTAATGATGTACAGGCCTTGTTTCAAATCCCTAAACACCGGAGTTATAAGGGAGATAGACCCTCGTTAACCCCTTTGAGCCTTGAAGTAGGAGTTTCCTTTCTGTTCAGAAAAAACCCTCATCATTTTACCCTGTGGGCAGGTAGTGTTCAGTTAATCTGATCGAGCGTTCAGAACTCATCAAGAGAGTGTGCATCTAAGGATACAACAATGGTTATCCTTCAGAAGGTTGAGAAAGGTCAAAACCACAGTAGTCGACCTCCATCTATCAATAGTGTGCATCAAAGGAGAATGATACCATGTTGGGTATCTCTCGCACATCAGAAAGGTCAACAGATGACGACACCATAACAGTTATCCCTCATCTACCTAAGGACTCAGACAGTCACCATCACTTCTAACAAATCAAAGGTTGTGCATGGATCCCCGACTTGTTAAAAAAATGATGAATAGAAAAAGACAAAAAGCCCGCTAAGTCGGAATTTAGTAATAAGTCGCTTAGGCAAAAGTCAGGCAAAAGTCAGAAGAAGAAAAAAAGAAGAAAGAAAATCTTGAAATGCATTGTCAAAAAAGATTTTTCAACAAAGAACAAGTCGTGTGGTCAAATACCAAAAGACAAAATGTGAGTGACTGTCGTGTCCAAAAAACCTCGTATTGGTTCCTCAACCACCATAACTCCTCTCGAGAGATGAATGCTCGTATCAGGATAGTTGAATTTAGGACTGAAGAACATCACGGAGAATGGGCGGGCACCAAATATTTTGAGCCTAAAAATCTTTTTTCTAAAAACCCGTGAACCAGACCACGTTACAACCCTTAAAAGTCCTAATTGAAGCGTGGGTTAATTCAAAAGCGTACAACGAAGAGATCGCGTTTACCTGACTCCTACAGTGTGTGTTAAGTACCTGTGTTGGTATCATGTGCTCGTCTTATCTTTCAAAAAGAAAATTTTCAGTGTTGCACTCCAAAAGTGTTTCACTCACAAAAAGTCATGTTTTCATACAAAACTTCAAGACGCATAAACGTTGCATTAATTGTCACAACAAACATTCTTCTACATGTAAAACATTTGTTTGACATTGAAGAAGTTCCCATAATGAACATCAGTGAAGAGTTAAACTTTGTCCAAAGAAGAGATACTTGACTATTTTGTTGAGCCAACAGTTATTTGTATCAAGGGGCAAGACGCTTAATCATCCTTTGGGCATATCACAAGTTGTCTTCTCAAGATTCTGTTAATTTGGGGGCAATCAAATCGAAATTCAGCTCCTCGAATTTCTGCCAATCCGGGGGCAAATCCTTAAAGAGTAATCATCAATTGAGTTAGTCCTTCTCAAAAGAGCGGTTAGCCTGAGACAACTATCGTTCCATGTTTCAGTCAACTTGAAGCAATCACCTCGAGACATGGGAGTCTCTCTAAGGCTGTTTACTTTGGGACATTTCGAACTAATCGTTCGGTTCCAATCAATCTAAGATAATTACTTCGACGCGTGGAAGCCTTCAAAAACTCTCATTCCACCAAGATAGTCGCTCACTTGTTGTTGATCTGAAGCAGTTACTTCATAATGGTGAAGCTCTCTTAATTGGAGCAAGTGTTCGTTCAAGAATCAATCGGTCTGAAGTAATTACTTCGAGACGTGGAAGTCTCTCTAAAGCTCGTCCTGGGGCAGGTCTTCCCAATGCTCGCATATCTCCTTTTTCAGATGCAGTCAATCTGAGGAAGTTATTTGACACGTAGAAGTATTTCCAAGACTCATTCTAAGAGCAAACTTGCTGAAAAGACTCATCTGAAGAAACTACTTCGAGACGTTGGAGTCTCTCCAATGTTCATCCCGGGGCATGTCGTCTGTCTATGCAAAGTCCGTCACTCTAAGATTTGATAAATCTAAGGAGGTTATTTTGAGATGCGGAAATACCTCCAAAGCTCCTATCAAGGCATGATATTCCCATATCAGAATATCCAGTTCCTTTGAAATACTGATGATCAGTAAAGTATTGCGTCAGAGTACAGGATGTCGGGGCACCCCTTTGTAGGAAAGATTTCTAGAAAGTCTAACAGACCGGGGCATATTGAGATTCTGAAGCGCAAAATCTAATGAAGCTGCATTCCCATGCATGGGGCACGCCTCTAATCATCATTATCTGATCAATTCAGGAGTTTGCTATTCTTCTTTCTACAAGAATTAGCATTGCAGCCCTTCCAGCGGCAATTCAATATTTGGAGTTTGGTCAATCATCTTATTGTGCCATGTTCTTTTCATCCTCCGGACTAACGGTGTCGAGGATTCAGTTGGATAACCAATACATCAACCAGTATTTTCATGCATTCATTCATTCATGCATTCATATCATGTACCACATTCATTCATAAACCTCATCCAGTACTCGGGTTATTCCAAGATCGGTTATTGATTGTTCTCAGCAGAATCATAATTTGAAGACTATTTCGAATGACAAACTCAGTTCTTCCGATCACGAGTTTGAGGGCTCGACCATAATTGGTCTACAACGATGATGATTCCAAAGTCGAATCTGTTCCAGAGAGATTGGGTTTCCCCAAGCGAACTCTTGTATCATCAGAACTTCTTTATAGAGTTTCTTTTGGGGGTACCCCATTAAAAGCAGGAGACTTTTCTCAAATGACAATCTAGCCTTTCTCCCCAGTGCCAGGAGAACGCTTGGGTGAAAGACAATCGACAATAGTGTCAACTCCCCAATGAGGTCTCTTCCCCAGAGAATCGATTGATCATCCCCAGTGAACTCTTATGACGACAAGATCGTTCAATTGGATTCCCCAGTGATATTTTCCTTCTCCCAACAGTCAGGAAATCATGCATCATTTGCATTAAAAAAAAATCACATCATGCATATCATATCATGTACATCATACTCATGCATTAGCTTCGGCTATTTGTTTTGCAGGTTTTCTCAATAGAAGCCGCAGATATCCTCGTAAGGATCAAACTTTGAAGGAGTAGTTCTCAGACGATAAATTATCCTCTATTCTCCGACACAAGTTATATACTTGTATGGATCTTCACAACTGATGGTTTCTCCAAATCGAGATTTATTCCCCAGTGAAACAGTTGTATCTTTCAGATGGACTCTAATGTCAACAAAATTATTCAACCAGGGAATTCCCAGCGAATTTTCCACACGGTTTTCTTACTAAGTTTCCCCAGCGAAGCTTAATTCACTCCCCAAGTGAATCTCCTTCAAAAAGGACTACTACAACAGTATTCTTGGTATGTTCAAAGATTTCTTTCAGACAAGAATCTTCTCAGCAAATATTATTGGCGGTGGCTTCCACAATATGCTCCCCCAAGCCGTTCTCGGAAAATTACAATCAAACTTCTGGTACGTTTATTTCCCCAGTAAGTTATCAACTACTCAACAAATAAATATCCACCCGGCGGGATGTTTATTCAAATCTCAAGATATTTTCTCCAAACTCAGACATTGATCTACATATCCACTTGCTGCAACGCATTGTCCATACAATGTCAGCAAATTGAAGCTCATTACCCTAGAAGTTTTTCAGTCACAGGCGCTGAATCTGATTCTTCTATCAACGGTAAAGCTATCTGCATACAAATTGAAGATCTTGTCAACTCGGTTGTTCAACATGTCCGTACATGTTCAAGAATCTCTCATCGTGAAACGTCGGAAACAAGATTTACCGACCTCATAAACATCTATATCACGCCGGTGTGCTGGATATTATTATGTTTATCCCCAGAGAATTGTATTCTTGGGTGCGCTACTGATTTTGTTCTGCGGGTAACTCGGAAGTTACACGGTCAAAGACATTCAGCATGCCATGGCTCCTCGCACCTTCGTGCACCAACAATTCCGATATTGTTTTAAGCCATCTATTCAGATAACTCTTTGTTAAGTTCTCAATCCTGTCAATCAGGGAACTCTTTGTTAAGTTCCCAATCATGTCGTTTTTCAATTCTGTTTAAGGTCTCCAGGTAGTCCTTAGTCAATCAGAGAACTCTTTGTTAAGTTCTCAATCATCTGTTCAGAGGACTCTTTGTTAAGTTCTCAACCATGTCATTTCAATTTTGTTTAAAGGTCTCCAGGTAGTCCTTAGTCAATCGAGAACTCTTTGTTAAGTTCTCAATCATCTGTTCAGAGGACTCTTTGTTAAGTTCTCAATCCTGACAATCAGGGAACTCTTTGTTAAGTTCCCAATCATGTCGTTTTTCAATTTTGTTAAAGGTCTCCAGGTAGTCCTTAGTCAATCAGAGAACTCTTTGTTAAGTTCTCAATCATCTGTTCAGAGGACTCTTTGTTAAGTTCTCAATCCTGTCAATCAGGGAACTCTTTGTTAAGTTCCCAATCATGTCGTTTTTCAATTTTGTTTAAGGCCTCCAGGTAGTCCTTAGTTCAGAGAACTCTTTGTTAAGTTCTCAGTCATGTCAAATTTCTCAGTATATTGTTTTTCTCATTCGCTTGAGAAGTTCGTTTCTTTTCTCATAGCATTTTCATTAAAATTGTTGTAAAACTCATTACGGTTACACAGGTTATCCCCAGTGTTGTCGAAATCTCCTAGTTATTTCTCACTGTGTACTTTTGTGTTAAAGCATTCCGTTAATGCTTAGTAAGTTTTCTCTTCAAAGTGTTTTTCTTGGCTCCGTAACCAAGATTTGTTATCTGTTTTCTTTCGTGGCTTTGGTTTCCCGCGTCGGGCAAATTTCAGTGTTCTCTAGTATTCAATCCTCTTCCACCTTGTACGTTCAAAAGCCGTCAATCTTTCTCACTTACCAGGTCTAAGATGATTGAATAGGGGCAACTGTCGCACCCCAAAATTTACCCTCCTTTCCATAATATTTCTTGGAACATTCGTTCGTGCTTTTTCTTGTATCCACCAAAATTATTTAAAACGAATAATTTGTCAAAGATTCGTGGTTCTGAATTTCTTGAAGTTTATGATTTATTGGTCAGTTATTCCATTTTTTGGGATTTCTTTTAAGTTCGTTTGAAGGTCTATGGTCTATAAAAGTATTTGAGTTTCTTAGACCATTTTTGTACATCCAAGTTTATATCAATTACAAGGTACGATGATTGTGGTTGATGCAAATCCATCTGGATTCCGATTCACAAAATTGTAAATTTCTCAAGCCCAAAAGGAAGTTCAAAGTTTTCGAGCCAATTGGGATGTTGGTTTATGATTTAACAAGTTGGTCGTAAGTGTGAGTTCAAAGGAAATTTTGAATTCTACTTAAAGAGCAATGCAAAACAGAATTATCGGATTTTCACAACAACTCGAATGTTCAAGGTTATAAGTTCAAATTCTAAGTCTTAAATTTACACCAACATTGGCGATTGAAATTTGAACACCGTTCAAATGCGGATCTCATTCAAATGTTCGAAAGCGCGTTACAAATCCGTTCAAGGCTTCTTGCAAGTTTTGGAAAATTTTGCCAAGACTCATTTATTCAAAGATCAATACGAGAACTATTTCATTAACATTTCAAGACTATTACAAGTAGGGAATAATTATATTATGCAATTCAAGATTGTTACAAGCAATAATAGAATTACTCAATATCTATTCAAACTCAATTGGTTTACATTGGTATCCATTCCGAACTACAAGATTTGTTACAAGTTCATGGTGTTTCATCTCAAATTCATAAGTCCTAAACTATTATCGACATTGGTAGTTTGAACTTGGAATTTCATTCATTCAAGTCTTATGATTGAAAATTACAAAAGATAATTGCTATGAGTTTGCCTTTAGTTTACAATGTTCTACAAAAAGCAATCCTAAATATTACAATTCTAAAATCTACAAAGTTGCTAAAGTTCCCTAAACTGATGCTACGATCTCCGGGTGTTTCGAACACGTTGTCGTCCTCCGAAGCGTTTCTTCATGAGTAGTTATTCCTCTTCATCTCCGTGCCGTGTCGTCCACCATTCCTTGCCACATGAAAAAGAAAAGGAAAGTGTAGTTAGAAGCAAAACATAACATAAAATAGTGCAAGAAATTAAAAGGATTATGTTTTGTCGAAGGTCATCATTAGGCGTTGGCGGGAATCAGGTTTTGAAACGATAAGCCTCATAATCAAAGATTAATCATCGGCGAATGCTTGCTCGCAAATCACGGGCTAGCCGGTTCACGAACAAGTAATCGATTGCGACATTTTTCGGCTGCAAGCATACAAAATGACATTTTCCGATAGCATACTAGCGACAATGATTCTACAATAAAAGTCGAGCGGCGGGGACAATTGAGAAGAAATCGAGAGAAAAGAAACGGCGGCAGTTTAAAATCACGGACGCAAGTATATCAGGCCAACATACGAGACATGGGAAGTTGAGAAAGAAAATGAGCCTCAAAAGTCAAAAGTCGACAAGAAATCATCACAAAAGTAAAGCTACCAAGAAGTATATCGAGCCAACATACGACATGGGAAGTTGAGAAAGAAAATGAGCCTCAAAAGTCAAAAGTTGACAAGCAATCATCACACTTTGAGCCCAAAGAATAAGCCACAAGGGTCAATATTCGAGCGAGAGTACAAACAGCATGGCCAAACAGTCGTCGAGAAAAAGCATGGTGTTAAGATCGACACAAGCAATTGGGACGAGGACAAGCTAAGATCGAGTGCATATCTGTTCGGACAAGGCTAAGAGAAAGAGAGCATTGTTTTAAGAAGAGAGATAACACAAAACAAAAGAGGCGAGAGAGTGTAGTATCTTCCTAACCATCACCAAAATCCCGGAAAAACACAAAAACAATAGCGAAAACCATCTCAAAACAATAACCCAAACGAAAGACACAAGAGAGTATCCATTTTGTTCTTATCAAAACACGACATAGCCAACCGAGCAAGAGAGATAGAAGACAAGAAAACATAACATAGCCGAAATCCCGAATTAACAAACACAAACGTAAGCATACAACACACCAAACAACAATCATCATTTTCGCTAACCACCTTGATTATATAGTTTTTTCGAAAACAAATTCGCATTCGAGAAAGAGAGGAAGAAGCTTAGAAAGGTCTCACCCACCCGAATTATTGAACCTCGGCCATCACCATCCTCAATCATCGACCTAGGGTTCCTTTGTCCCTTTCCATTCAATCAGAAGCACATTCAAGAAAACAAACAATATCGAAATCAAACAAACGAAACCCAACCCACATGCAAACCAAATCGGTGAGAAAAGAGAGAAGAGGGACGATCGGAGAAGAGGCGACGGAGAAGGAGAGAGGCAGAGAGTCCGTCGAGAGAGAGATAAGGAGGCGGAGTTAGAGAGAAATCGGTGAGGGTTTGAAGAGAAAGCCGGGTTCGAGAGAGATGAAGGAAACGATGAAGACAAAACATGGGTTTTGTTCTTCTAGAATTTCCCTTTCCCTTTTACTTTTCTTTTTTTAAAAATAAATATTTTGTTTCCATGTGGGTGTGTCTGGTGGTGACAAGTGTCACCACCTGGTGTTTAAAAAATATATATAAATGAAAATTTCTTTTATTTTCTTTTATTTATTTATTTCATTTTGTTTAATTAAAAAAAATGTTAAATAGGAGAATTTGTAATAAATGTAATACATCAATTGGATCATTAGAGTATTTTCGAAGAGAAAAGATCTGACGCACCTGATCGCCAGCAATACGTTGAATTCGGCGGAATATTCAAGTTCAGATGGTTTTTCTTCGCACCGCTCAAATCCGCGTCACCCAGGCTATTTCTAAACTTATCTTGTCAATTAATTATTTTTATCGTAAATAATATTTTGTTGCGATGTAATAAATAATTGTTGGATCTGATAGTTTTTATTTGATGACTTATCGATTAAACTATTAGCCGATTTTTCATCAAACAGAAAAAATCATCTCTAATAATTGTTTAAATTTCCGATTGTATTGTATGGTATTTGGTATGTTTATTTACTCGTTCAGTATTTATTCACCATTGTACACTGTGCACACAACTAAATTAAAATCAATTCGATTTCATCCTGATTGGCTCATACGCCGATTTCTTAAAGGGTCTCATGGTTGGGGATGGGCATGGCCATCCTCACGAGATTGGTTAAAGCCCTTGTTGCTTTAATCGATCATAACCGAAAATAACATTGGTCTACACCAATTACCATGCACCAGGGTCTCATGGTTGGGGATAGGAGCACCTATCCTCACGAGGTTAATTAAGTCCATATACTTGATTAATCATAACCCGCTTCCATTTTCTCTCAGCATGCGCATCAGACTGCTTTCATAATTTAAGGTTCCAAACCTCGATCCAACGTCGAGTTTCATTTCAAGATATTTTCTTAAATACTCTACTTCTCCCTCCTCCCAAACATATGGTAGTCAGTCCAGGATCGACCCTCGACCGTATGTTTGGTGTCTTAATTGAATTAATCAACGTGAACCATACTTCACTTCACCTTTTCTTAACAAAAGCTTTTGGGTAGAAAAAGATGATTCGGATGTTTCTGTCCACTCATCCGAGTAATTGGGGCGTTAGCCGTTGAACGCTTATGGTCCAATACTCGTCTCCCACATTAAAACAATTCAACTCACTCAAAACTCCTTTTATCGCTCATACGCGATCATCAAACTCTTTTCAGATAAAGAGGGTGCAATAGTCTTTTCTAATGCGACGAGGACTTAAGCTTTTCAAACAAACAAAACAAGTCCTAGTTCAAAGCATTTGAAACGTCTAAACGCACGATTTTTCAGATAAAATCAATGCAACCAATTTAAAACCTTTTTAAGAGGAACTACAGAGTTTTGACTTTCCCATTGCACAAGGGAATATGTAGGCACACGGTTCTGAAACCGTGCCAAACTCAAAATAATAATAATCAAATTTATTTTCTTTTATAACTTAGAGATTAGCGAATATATACACACACGTAGAACTAAATGGGTCCCATCGAGTACGATGGATGTAAGAGGTGCTAACACCTTCCTCTTACATAACCGACTCCCGATTCCAATTTTTGGTCGTAGACCGTCTTATCCGTTTGTTTGAGGGTTTTATCTATATTTTCCCTTTCCTTTTGGAATAAATAAAATTAGGTGGCGATTTCACTAGTTTTCGAGAATTAAAAGATTTTTGAAAATCGAGTTGCTTCAGCTTCAATGGAATCTTTTAGGTGATTGAAAATGGCCTTGGGAAGGTTGATCTTGTAGTGATGAACCAAGAGAAATATGAAGACTCTGTCATCATGAGTCAAAAGGCTTCTGGCCCTGGCACGAGGACGAATATTGGATAGCATGAACCTGAACCATATTTGAGGAGTTGGAAGGAGAGTTTCAGGGTTTGTTGTTTCAAAGGGTGAAGAGCTATCATGAAGAATCATGAACTTTTCTACTAGTCTAAGATCAGACTGATAGTTATCAATCATGACTCTAAAGGAGACATACCCATTGGTATTACCATCTTCGTTGATTTTGGCATACTTCCTGAATTCTTTAACGAGAGCAGGGAGAATAGGTCCAATGGATAGAGAGTAGTAACCAGACTAGGATTGAATTTGCATACTCCTTACAATTTCCAAACCTTAGTATTTAAGACGAGCAAAGTTGGGGAGTTTTCTTGAATGAGTTCAAATATTCTAATATTATGTGCCTGCACATCCGAATGAGGTGTTTCTGAGAGGCGTTGGTTTTGATTCGGTTCTCAAGATGAGTCTGTTACAAATGGTTTATGCTCAATTTTTATTTTTCACATACGCTTATTCCATTATGCATATCACATTTTCTTTTACCGCATATGTTGTTTGCTCCCTTAGGATCTTTGGTTTACTCTCGAATGAGTGTACTCCAAATAGTAACTAGGTTGGTTCATTCTCAGATGAGTTTGTTCCCTGATTACCTTGTAGTGACAAAAACTTTGAGACTAAGCCATTGAATTGACTGAACTCATAAAGATAATAATGAAGTCGCCACCACGCTTTTATTTTATCCAAAGGACTAGAGGAAAAAGAGCAAATAAAATCCTAAAAAAATGAGATCAAGGTACAGGGGTTAGTTATGCAAAGAGAAGGTTACCCTAAGCATCTACAGTACTCCACAGTAACCTCTTTGAAAATTTGTATATGTGCTAAAAAAAGATTTGTACAAATTGGATGATGGAGGTGAGAAAAGAAGTATTTTTTACAATTTTTGATTTGATAGAACTTCCAATGAGTTCTAGGCCTACATACCAACAACGTGCAATGTTGAAATCAAAACACATGTAGTTCGGGAAAAAAAGACTAAAATTTGTGTGTTGATTGATTTTAAGAAGAATAGACATCATCATCGTATCCGAGTGGTAAACATGCCCACTACCCACAATTATGAGAAATGAGCGTTTTGTTAACTCAAAGTGGAGAATTTAAGCTCGGATTTTCATCAACAATCATCCTCGACACCAAGTGGAAAACGTCTCTCTTCACTACATATTTTATAAGTACAGTGGTTCGCCTCACTACAAATAATTGACAAGAGTCTTATCTTTTGAGAAAATGGTTTTTTGGGAGGAAAGCCACAAAGAGCTCAAAAAAAGTTTGAGTGAAGTTATTTGTTTTTTTAGTCTTATGAAACATGGTCAAAGTATTATTAAATGGATTAAGAGTTTATTAAGAAAAAGACATTTTGAAAAATGCACGGACCTAAGTCCGAGTTTTTTATGAAAGCGGTTCGAGTTTAGAAAACAAGAATCCTTTGAAAAAGAGAGGGGATTTTGAAAATTAAAGAATATGGGATGAGATGAAGAGGCTAACCTATGTAAAAAAATAAAAGGGGAGGGTAAAAGAAAGATCTAACTGGGTAGGAAACTTAGTACTTGGCAGTAAAAAGCTAATACGATATTCCTTCCTTTGAATTACCACACAAGAAATTAATCGGACAAAATACCATGTCTCAGATGAACCAATGCCTCATATGAAATTCATGTCTTAAAAAAAACGGGATGCATAACAATTGTATTTAGAGGATATCCATTCAAATACGAGTACAAATGGAAGAACCTCGTACAGACAAAAATACCCAAGCCTAGACAGAATAACAACAAGATCGCAGAGTCTCCGAGCTAAGGTTGAGGTCCTAATCCTAAGTCCAAAGTCAAACTCCGAGCATAAGGATAGTAACCAAGTCCAAGAGCAAACAATTTAGAATTTGTTAGTGTTTAAGTTGGATTATTAAGTGTTTTCAAAAGGGAAAATAAAGCTCAAGTGAGCAAATTCAAAATGACAAGAAAGTAAAATTCTCAAATGAGCAAAGAAAAAATGACATGAAATGCTAAAATGAAATGCATAAAGTAAAGGGAATAAAAAAAAGGCGTAAAATAGAGGCGGGAAGTAAAAAGCATAAAAATAAAGTTAATTGTTAGTAATTAGTAAGGTTAGCGGAATGATCATCTTGAAGCTTGCCAGAAGCTTGATAGAATCATAGCGACCACACGATAAGTTTCAATTGCTTTTTGTCAAGTATATCATTCATTTTAGAATAATCAAAGATCTAAACACTTGATCAAAGATGATTGAGAATTTCAATTGGACAATGTTAGTGAAAACATATTAGAAGCTTGATTAAAAAATCATAGCGACTACGCAAAATTAACAATGCGTCAAAAGTATTTACCCGGTCTAACTTCATCAAAATCAATCAACTATCTTGGTGGATTTGGTATGGAGACCTATCAACACCCAATTTCCATTGATGTTGAGGAAATTTATGACTCAAAATAAATCCAAATATCAGAAACAAATATTGAACAAATAAAAATAATAATAATAATGGAAAAATGAGTTTGAAAAATGGATTATTAAATTAGATTTTATTGATGAAATACATAATGGTATTCATACATCAAAATAAAATTCCAAGAAAATCGTCCAAGGTCAAACAAGAGTCGACAAGTGTTGTCAAATTTTTTTAGAAAATTTTAAAGTCAGAAACTACTTATTTTTAATAATGAAAGTGGTAAAAACAAATCAAAAATTGAAAAAAAGAAGTAAAATCAGGAATACAAATAAAGTGAGGTCACCAATATTTGTCAAATGACCATTGGATCCTTCCATAATTTTTTCGGAATTTAAAATTGTCAGAAAGTATTTTTTAACAATTAAATAACTCAAATAAAAGAGAAATATCATAAAAAATATCAAATCTAAAAATAAAATTATGAAAAAATAAAAATTAGAAAGAGAATAATTGAAAATATTTTTGTGATTTTTTTCCATAATTTTTGAGCCAAAAATGAATTTTCTATGATTTTTTGAAGTTTAAACAAATAAAATATAAAATTAGAATATAAAATAAAAGCCAAAAAAATACGGACCATTAGATCACAGTCAAAACACATGATTAAGCATATCCAAAGAATCACCGGATCATGTTTTTTAAAAAATAAAACAAGAAAATATTTGGCGCGTTGGATTGATGCTGACTTACTTAAGTAATCATATCCAAGGGCTAAAAAAAAGCACGTATGGCAAAGCAAACACATCAGATTAAATTCAAAAAAATTACACGGCTTATTGTCATTGGTTGAAGACAGACATGTCATCGTCTTCAACCTCCAACCTCTCAGAAATTGGAGTTTCACAAATTGTAAAATTAATTCCTCACACCGGTAACATTAGATTCATCTCTTCAAGATGATTCTAATGGTACCCTCGCAAAAATTTGTTTAAAACAAGCGAGGCTTGATTTGGGAAAAACTCAAATAATAACGAGCACTTGTTTTTAGAATGTCAAATTCAATTCTCAACGAAAATAGAAATGGTGAAGACCACGAGGATCTGGGAGATAAGGAGAATAAGTTAATGCTTTGTTTGAGGTGATTTGGTTAAGAATTTTACTTGAACAAAGTACGTTTTTAGAGCTCTGAAATTGGACTTGGATAATACGATTCAAGGCACGTTTCTTCTTGCTAAGAGTGTGGTTAGCTTCAGGGAAGTTCAAGGAAGAAGAATGAGCAAAATTTTGGAATTGTGAATGCCTTAAGCAGGGATTTGAAGTTGCAGAAATTTGAGGTATGGAGGAAGTTTGGCAGAGGTTTTCTTGCTCTCAAAGCTTGAGGAAACAAGTGAGGGATGGTCCTCTATTTATAGAGAAGTGAATAGTGATGAAATGGAGGGTGGATAATGTAAATTGAGTGGAAATCGTGCACACTCGACTTGTAACACCCCTTCTAAATAACCCGTGATTATATTAATTAAATCAGAGTAACATGCAATAAGGGATGTCACAATTCAAATTAAATATAAAAAAAATCTCATAACCAAACAGTAATCATGCTTTACTGAAGGAATTATTAAAATAAATTATTCCATTTAACATCATGTTCTACACAGCGGAAAATATCACAAAAACCAGAATAACTTTAATTAATAAGTATTCCCAACATAAATCAAAACCATTGGTGTATAAGACAAAACTCTCCTCTAGACGTTTCCCCCAGTGTTACAACTACCAGAGCATGACACTGACACGAGGATAAAAATAAGACACAACTCTATAAGCCATCCTCACCGACTCCTGAGCTGCTAACTTTAATCTGAAATCATTAAAGTAAGGGTGAGATTTCTATCCAATATAGAATGCATTATACGTTCTTTAAATACAACAGAACAATTCAATATATTAGTCCACTATCATTCACATAATCATAGTTCAGTTCACAATTGCATTTCACACAATCATTATGCAAATATAACAATCAATGGAAATTGCAACACTGGAAACCATCCTAGCATGTTACAATCCCATATACAATGCAGACTCTATGCATGTGGTACCAAACGTGAACCAAGTCACACACACTGATCCATCATCACCCGGATACAGTAATCATCGATTCGTCCATAATCACCCAGACACGAATCCAGCCTCACCACCCATCATCACCCGGGTACGGTTATTGGTAATACAAGTCAAATTCCACACAATGGGAATTAACTTCACCAGAATGCATATGCATGCACAACACCAGCATGCAACATTCAACACAGGTTATGACCACATCAGACATCATAAGCCATCATCAACCACAACATGATATCATCACAAGCATAAATATGCCAAACGCTTACCCTTCAATTGGTAAGACTATCACCAGTATACACAACAATAACAACTGAGATCATCAACCATCATGAATATACAACATTGACAACAACACATGATATCAATACACTCATGAATAAACAACATGGAAAACAACACATAAGCATCAATCTTCGTTCAACCTGTAAGAACAGTCTAAACCAACTCATTCACCAATCCTAAAACTACCGTAGTTCACGAATCGGAAAAATGGCTCTTTTCAAAATAAAATCCATTAATTATAATTTTTTTCATTTTATAAAATAGAGTATTTAATTTAAGAAACAACGTCCAAAACGGCGACTAAAACGGACTTACGGTTTGAAAGTTATGAATTTTTAAAGTTTAGAATGTTTTTCAAAAAGTAACAGTGGAACCTGGTTCCTCCATATGGGGAACCGGTTCCTGCGTTCAAAAATGCAATTTTTAGTGATCAAAACACTGGGAACCTGGGTTCTCCCACATGGGAACCGGTTCCCACGACCCACAGTGGCAGAAAACACTAGTTTTGATAGCAGAATGTTTCCCAATTCACTCCTATTCATTCCCATACGAATTATAGCATTAGGAACACCAAAATGCAACCAGTACACATCAATACAACATCATAAATCATAATTCCATCATTCCTATTAATTATTTAACGCATTAATGGTTCCAATTCCTATAATCCGACACAATTAGGGATAATCCTACAAACCTAGATTCTCCAATTCAAGTTTCCTAACATACCCAACTATTCAATTGTATCCCAAAACCCATAAGGCATTATAATTGAATGAAATCACCCCTTACCTCGCGATGATCCTTCGTATTCCCGACGTTTGGCTTTTTCCCTCTTTGTCTTCTCTTCTCCCATGTACGTAGAGTGAAAACCTCAATTCCTTTTCTTTTTCCCTTTTCCTTTTATCATTCCTTTTATTATTCCAATAAATAAAATAAAATAATAATTAGTATGGGTAGAGTATTTTACTCCTCACACCCTCTAATTACTCCTTACACCACTAACCTTCCTTCCTTAATTAATTAATTAAACCTTTTAATCCAAAATTCCAATAATTAAACTTCCAATTAAATTAATAATTAAAATTCTAATTATTTGATAATTGAATTATTTGGGGTGTTACAACTCTCCCCTACTAAAAGATTTTTCGTCCTCAAAAACATACCTTAGACGAAAAGTTCGGGATACGAGTCCTTCATCTGGCTCTCCAGTTCCCAAGTAACATTTCCACTTGTTGATCCTCCCCAAGTTGCTTTAACCAAAGCTATCTCTTTACCTCACAATTGTTTCAACTTCCGATCCTTAATTCTCGCAGGTAACGTTTCAACAGTCAAATTATCTCGTACCTGTATGTCGTCTACCTGAATCTCATGAGACGGATCAACAATGTACTTCCTCAACTGAGACACATGGAAGACATAATGCAAATTCGCAAGCAACGGAGGTAAAGCAATCTGATAAGCAACTTTTCCAACTCTCTTGGAAATCTGAAACTGACCAATAAAGCGCGGAGTCAACTTCTTTGACTTCAAGGCTCGACCAATACCAGTCATCGAAGTAACTCGCAAAAACACATGATCTCATTCATTAAACTCGAGGTCCTTCCTCCTCTTAGCATGATAACTCTTCTGACGACTCTGAGAAGTTCTCGTCTTCTCTTGAATCATCTTAATCTTTTCTGAAGTCTGTTGGACAATCTCCGATCCAATCACATCATTTTCTCCAGATTCGTACCAACACAACGGTGTCCGACATCTCCTACCATACAATGCCTCAAATGGAGCCATACTAATACTCGAATGAAAACTATTGCTGTAGGTAAATTCCATCAAAGGTAAGTAACTATCCCAAGCTTCGCCTTTTTCCAATGCACAAGCTCGTAACAAATCCTCTAACGACTAAATCGTTATCTCCGTCTGACCATCTGTCTGTGGATGATAAGCAGAACTCAATCGCAACTTAGTACCCAAAGTTTCTTGCAATCCCGTCCAAAACTTAGACATAAACCTCGGATCTCTATCCGACACAATACTAGAAGGAATACCGTGCAAACTCACGATCTTCTCGACATACAATTCTGCCAACTTCTCCATAGGATAATCCATTCTTATCGGAATAAAGTGAGCAGATTTTGTCAACCGATCAACAATAACCCAGATAGAATCACAATTCTTCACTGTCCTCGGTAGATCAGATATAAAATCCATAGAAATGTCATCTCATTTCCAATCTAGAACAAACAACGGTTCCATCAATCCTGACGGTTTCTGATGTTCGATCTTTGACTTCTGACAAATCAGTCAAGCATAAACAAACTCAGCAATTTCCTTCTTCATTCCAGGCCACCAAGATAACTTTTTCAAGTCATGATACATTTTGGTAGCACCAGGATGAATACTCAATCCACTACGATGTCCTTCTCCATAAATACTTTTCCGAAGTTCTGCAATATCCAGAACACACATTCTATCACCAAATCTCATAACACCATTCTCGTCAATTCGGAATTCACCTCCTTGACCTTGGTGGATCAATGTCAATTTATCAACTAAACCAACATCAGATTTCTGTCTATTTCGAACTTCCTCCAGAATACCACTAGTCAGCTTCAACATACCCAACTTCACACTATCAGAAGTAGTCTCACATACCAAACTCAAGTCTCTAAATTGTTCAACTAACTCCAATTCACGAACCATTAACATAGACATATGCAAGGAATTCCTACTCAAAGCATCTACAACAACATTTGCCTTACCAGGATGGTAATTCAAACCGAAATCGTAATCCTTTAGAAATTCTAACCACATCCTCTGCCTCATGTTGAGCTCTTTCTGATCAAAGAGGTATTTCAGACTCTTGTGATCGCTGAATACCTCAAATCGAGAACCATATAAATAATACCTCCATAATTTCAAAACAAACACAACAGCTGCCAACTCTAAATCATGAGTCAGATAATTCCTGTCATGAACCTTCAATTGTCTTGAAGCATAAGCCACAACCTACTTATCTTGCATCTACACACCACCTAATCCCATCAATGACGCATCACAGTACACAACAAAAGACTTCGTCGGATTCGGCAAAATCAAGATCGGAGCACTAGTCAATCTCTTCTTCAGCTCTTGGAATCCTTTCTCACATTCAGCATCCCAAACAAACACCTGACCCTTTCTGGTCAACTTAGTCAATGGCAACGCTAATTTGGAAAATCCCTCAATAAACTTCCTGTAATAACCTTTGTAGGATCAACAACAATTCCATTCTTGGAAATTACATGGCCCAGGAAACTCACTTCACTTAACCAGAATTCACACTTGGACAGCTTCGCATAAAGCTTCTTATCTTTCAATAATCCCAATACAACTCTGAGATGCTCTGCATGCTCTTTATCACTCTTTGAATAGATCAAAATATCATCGATAAATACCACCACAAACTTATCAAGATACAGATGAAATATCCTCGTTCTAAATGCAGTTTTCTGAATATCCTCCGTCTTCACATGAATCTGATGATATCCAGATCTCAGATCAATCTTACTGAATACACAAGCTCCAACCAGTTGATCCACCAAATCATCAATCCTCAGTAATGGATACCGATTCTTGATTGTCACTTTATTCAACTTCCTGTAATCAACACACAGTCTCATCGAACCCTCTTTCTTCTTAACCAACAACACAGGAGCACCCCACGGTGAAACACTAGGACGAATAAACTTCTTCTCAAGTAACTCTTCCAACTGCTTCTTCAATTCAACTAATTCAGATGCCGACATGCGATAAGGCGCCATCGACATCGGACTAGTTCCAGGAATCAAATCTATAGTAAATTCCACTTCTCTCTCAGGTGGCAATTCACTAACGTCTTCCGGAAACACTTCTGCAAATTCATTCACCATTTCCAAACTACCAAGTTTACAAAAATCGGGAATTCGACTCTTTTTAAAATAGTTTTCATAAAATAATATTTTTCTTATTTTATAAGATAGGATTTTTAATTTAAGAAATACTGCCGAAAACGGCACTCGAATCGGAGTTACGGTTTGGAAAATACAAATTTTTAAAGTTTAAAACATTTTGAAGTTCAACACAGTGGTAACCGGTTCCTCCCTGAGAGAACCCGGTTCCCACATTTTTCAAACACGTCCCCCTGGAATTTTGTATGGGGAACCCGGATTACCCATACTGGGAACCGGTTCCCACGTTGAAAAATGGCTGATTTTGAATTGGGAACCCGGTTCCTCCCCAGGAGTAACCGGTTCCCGTGACCTGCAGAACCAAAAACTTGTTATTTTGACAGCAGCTTGCAATCCAACTCAATCCATTTCTAAACCACTCAATCGGAGCAAAATCCCAACCATTCTTCACCACCGACAATTCATCACTCTTAGCTTTTCCTTTCACTTCCGTCGAAAAAAATACAACATAAACACCACCACACCATCATTAACAGTTGCGCAACTCTGCTCATCCATCTTAATTCATTGTTCTTATTAGAGTCTTCGTCAACTCATATAGTGCACAAACTTCTACCAAACTTCATTCATATTCATCACTATTTGCCCCATTTAGATAGCAAGACAATTGTATACCATCCAATATGATTCCGTCTACTATCAACAAGAGATTAAGGGTGATCAAGTCCTCAATTTGTCAATAGACATTCGATAATCATGTTGAGTATAAACCATCATTACCAACACTTTATGTTCTAAGAATCATACTCACCTTTTTGCACTCCCAACTATGACTCACGGTCCAAATGATTCCAACAACTCTAACCACTCTTGCACTGTCTTCTCAAGCAGTACCTCGTACCAATGACTTACAATCGGAACATATCCAAGAAGCACTTATTCTCCCCCACTTAGTTTCACACTACTGCTGCAATAATCAATCAGAAAAGCAACAAGTACCGACAGTGTTGTACACACTTGTCGCATACAAAGGGATAATGACATTAAGACTCTGGTCACACGACCGACTATGCTCTGATACCACTATTGTAACACCCCTTCTAAATAACCCGCGATTATATTAATTAAATCAGAGTAACATGCAATAAGGGATGTCACAATTCAAATTAAATATAAAAAAAATCTCATAACCAAACAATAATCATGCTTTACTGAAGGAATTATTAAAATAAATTATTCCATTTAACATCATGTTCTACACAGCGGAAAATATCACAAAAACCAGAATAACTTTAATTAATAAGTATTCCCAACATAAATCAAAACCGACAAAACTCTCCTCTAGACGTTTCCCCCAGTGTTACAACTACCAGAGCATGACACTGACACGCGGATAAAAATAAGACACAGCTCTATAAGCCATCCTCACTGACTCCTGAGCTGCTAACTTTAATCTAAATCATTAAAGTAAGGGTGAGATTTCTATCCAATATAGAATGCATTATACGTTCTTTAAATACAACAGAACAATTCAATATATTAGTCCACTATCATTCACATAATCATAGTTCAGTTCACAATTGCATTTCACACAATCATTATGCAAATATAACAATCAATGGAAATTGCAACACTGGAAACCATCCTAACATGTTACAATCCCATATGCAATGCAGACTCTATGCATGTGGTACCAAACGTGAACCAAGTCACACACACTGATCCATCATCACCCAGATACAGTAATCATCGATTCGTCCATAATCACCCGGACACGAATCCAGCCTCACCATCCATCATCACCCGGGTACGGTTATTGGCAATACAAGTCAAATTCCACACAATGGGAATTAACTTCACCAGAATGCATATGCATGCACAACACCAGCATGCAACATTCAACACAGGTTATGACCACATCAGACATCATAAACCATCATCAACCACAATATGATATCATCACAAGCATAAATATGCCAAACGCTTACCCTTCAATTGGTAAGACTATCACCAGTATACACAACAATAACAACTGAGATCATCAACCATCATGAATATACAACATTGACAACAACACATGATATCAATACACTCATGAATAAACAACATGGAAAACAACACATAAGCATCAATCTTCGTTCAACCTGTCAGAACAGTCTAAACCAACTCATTCACCAATCCTAAAACTACCGTAGTTCACGAATCGGAAAAATGGCTCTTTTCAAAATAAAATCCATTAATTATAATTTTCTTCATTTTATAAAATAGAGTATTTAATTTAAGAAACAACGTCCAAAACGGCGACTAAAACGGACTTACGGTTTGAAAGTTATGAATTTTTAAAGTTTAGAATGTTTTTCAAAAAGTAACAGTGGAACCCGGTTCCTCCATATGGGGAACCGGTTCCTGCATTCAAAAATGCAATTTTTAGTGATCAAAACACTGGGAACCCGGGTTCTCCCACATGGGAACCGGTTCCCACGACCCACAGTGGCAGAAAACACTAGTTTTGACAACAAAATGTTTCCCAATTCACTCCTATTCATTCCCATACGAATTATAGCATTAGGAACACCAAAATGCAACCAGTACACATCAATACAACATCATAAATCATAATCCCATCATTCCTATTAATTATTTAACGCATTAATGGTTCCAATTCCTATAATCCGACACAATTAGGGATAATCCTACAAACCTAGATTCTCCAATTCAAGTTTCATAACATACCCAACTATTCAATTGTATCCCAAAACCCATAAGGCATTATAATTGAATGAAATCACCCCTTACCTCGCGATGATCCTTCGTATTCCCGACGTTTGGCTTTTTCCCTCTTTGTCTTCTCTTCTCCCATGTACGTAGAGTGAAAACCTCAATTCCTTTTCTTTTTCCCTTTTCCTTCTTTTCCTTTTATTATTCCTTTTATTATTCCTTTTATTATTCCAATAAATAAAATAAAATAATAATTAGTATGGGTAGAGTATTTTACTCCTCACACCCTCTAATTACTCCTTACATCACCAACCTTCCTTCCTTAATTAATTAATTAAACCTTTTAATCCAAAATTCCAATAATTAAACTTCCAATTAAATTAATAATTAAAATTCTAATTATTTGATAATTGAATTATTTGGGGTGTTACACGACTCATGGAGAAAGTGTGACTTGAGAGTTGTCAAAACTCAACCAAATTGTGTATTTCAACCCTCTAATAAAGCTTTGTAACTTTGTTAATCATGTTTAACTAAAAAACGCGCATCAATTTGGTCATTAGAACATTATGGAAAACAATTTCTGACTTAGTGAGAAAATTTCAGTTTCAAGGTGCCCTTTTTGCAGCCATGGTTCTCACTACTCGGGAACCTTTATGGTGTAACTTTTGACTCTTTGGAAAGTTGTGTTACAAAGCTTGCAATGGGATTGGAAACATTTCATTTGGCATCTTGAATCAAAATTTGTGGTTGTTTGAAATCAACAAAAACACTATGATTTTCCATACATAGAAAAATTTCTAAGTTTGGCACAAAAAATGACTTATAATCTTTTGAATCCAAACATGGTCTTCCACTCAAAATTATCTCTTAATTAAAAAAAAGGCATGAAGTAGACATCTTAAATGTCATTTTGAAAAAAGAGCCGACCAAAAACTCCAAAAATTGAGAAAGTTATGGCCTTGTGAAGTTGATGAAAAATCATGAAATGACCTATAATCTTTTGATCTCTTCAAGCAATCTCCATACTTTTTCAAGCCTTGAAACACAAATGGTAATAAATTTCACATCTTCAATATTGTTGTGGAAAAATAATGACATCAAGGTGATAAATTATGACCAAGTTATGATCTCTTGAAGTTGATGATCACAAATTGAGAAATTCATCAAGGACTTGTAACCTTTTGACTTCCCAAGAAATTTTCCAAGCATTTTCTATGTTTTCCAATTGAACTAAGTTGTAGTAGACATCCTTAAGCTCATCGTGAAAAAAGAATTAGCTCAACAAAAACACTATGATTTTCCATACATAGAAAAATTTCTAAGTTTGGCACAAAAAATGACTTATAATCTTTTGAATCCAAACATGGTCTTCCACTCAAAATTATCTCTTAATTAAAAAAAAGGCATGAAGTAGACATCTTAAATGTCATTTTGAAAAAAGAGCCGACCAAAAACTCCAAAAATTGAGAAAGTTATGGCCTTGTGAAGTTGATGAAAAATCATGAAATGACCTATAATCTTTTGATCTCTTCAAGCAATCTCCATACTTTTTCAAGCCTTGAAACACAAATGGTAATAAATTTCACATCTTCAATATTGTTGTGGAAAAATAATGACATCAAGGTGATAAATTATGACCAAGTTATGATCTCTTGAAGTTGATGATCACAAATTGAGAAATTCATCAAGGACTTGTAACCTTTTGACTTCCCAAGAAATTTTCCAAGCATTTTCTATGTTTTCCAATTGAACTAAGTTGTAGTAGACATCCTTAAGCTCATCGTGAAAAAAGAATTAGCTCAAGGAGACAAGGGATGACCAAGTTATGATCTTTTGAAGTCACATAAGAGAGATGAAGTATCAATCTAGAGAGTTTACAATCATTGATCCTCAAAACATTTTTTCATCAAATAACATCTTGAACCAAAGAAGATACATGTAAGAGATGCTTTTAAGAGTCCAATGGCTTTGCAATCATTCACAAATATCACACAATCATCAAGATATGGTCTTCATAAGTTCAAAACCCTAATTCCAGGAGCATTGGCCATGGCATGGAGAGTTCTTCAACTTTGATGATCTGCCTTACACATGGACCATATTCTCATGAGGAGAGATTATTGTAGATGATAAGAGTAAGCCATGGTGAGAAAAAAACACTTAAAGACAATGAGAATTGATGAGTCATGCTCTTGTGATCCAATGCTCCAAATTAGGTCAACCACTTGAATCAACTTGGCATCCTCGTGATTCCTTTTGCAAAATAGAATATGATGAGCTCCTTTAGATCTTGTCAATGATGATAACTTGAGATACACCACATGATAAAGCTTGACAATTTCTTGAGAATTGGGGAGAGAAGGCATGGAAATAAACACATGAACTTATAGACTTCTTAAAGAAGAAATTTTGCATCATCCCCCTACCACACAACATCTAAAGAGCAAATGATATACATATCTTATGGTTAACCAAGTATCAATCATCATATGCAAAAATATACACAAACAAGGTGCTTGGTGATACTCTCAAGAGCAAACTCAAAGATAGGAGATAGAGAAAGAGCCCTAGTTTGTGATCTTTTGTGCAATGCAATGGTATGAGATGATATAGAATCTTAGGGGGGGAAATTAAGGTACAACAGCTGCCCTTATTTAAGTGTCTTCTATCAGGACATGAGAAGGAAAACTGCCTCGACGGGATAGAAGATACTTAAATATAAAATAAGCCTTATTTTTCCCCTAATATGCTATGCAATGTTTTATGGTTACGCAATGCAACAAGATGAACTTCACAGGGGAAACAGAACACCATTGGGGAAGCAGAAATAATAAAAACATGCTAAGAACGACAACTCATCTAAGAACACGAATTACTGGGGGAAGAAAATTTGCTCTCATGGGAGGAAAAACCAGCTCCATTGGGGAATAGGAACTCAACTTTACTAGAGAGTGGGCCCGAGATGAAGCGATGTAGCAACAACTCAATGGACAAGAAGGAAAAAGAGTAAGAAAGAGAATAATAGCAACGATCTGTAGTCAGACGGAAAACTATATCCTCATAGAGGAGTTAGAAAAAACAAGAGAAACATGCCGACTTTCTAGAGATGGTGTTTATAGGGAAATATGGTAAACAACTGCTAGTCTTCCACATCAAATAGTTTTGGTAACTTACAGGATCAAGTAGATTGATCCTAGGACATGTGTCTAAGTATCTGGTATTAAACTTGTATTAGAATTCTTGTTTGACATTCTTTTTTTCTATAATACTAAGAATCTTAAAGATTGTTGATTAAAGTGACTTCGATTAAAAGACTTTAAATGGTTAAAGTAAACATTTCGACTGGTAATTTAAAGAAATGTAAATATATGTATAAGATGATAAAAAGAATATAAATGACTGGAAAGATAAAGATTTTGACTGAAATGTAAAAGTGTTTAAAAAGACTTTGTATATGATAAAGTAAATGTTTCGAAAACAAACAATGGTGTTGCTTATACGTATATTTCTCTGTAACTCTTTTCTCTAACACTTGATACTTTAAGTATTTTGAGTGATTTGTACAAATGAATGTTGTGCCCCAAAATTTACCCTCTTCATTTCGGTATTTCTAGCTTATAATTGCATCATCATAAATATACATGGATACATATGCATAGAATTAATCATATGGTTACCAGGTTCTAAGTATCTCAATTTGTGAAAGAAAATGTGCGTTTCGGCTATCTCAAATCATTTCGAGACCGATATCGATATTTTTCGGTTCGTATGCTTGAAGCAAGATTCTCTGGTCAGAAAGTCATTATGATTTGGTCCCATAGGCATTGGGATCATTTCAATATGTTCTCCAGTTCATCTATTCAGATCGGAGGCCGTTTCGTCAAGAAAAAGACTTTAATTGTTCATTTCTCAATAAAGTGAATTTTGGGTTTTTGGTGCGTTTAGGCATATCTCTCAGTTCGTCAAGTATTTTCTGATGATTTTTGACTGGAAATTCCCTCTCATTATTATCTATAATTTTTGTTCCCAAGTCGGAATAAAATTGTGTGAGGAAGGCCCCCAAAGAAAATGATCTTTCAAGTGGGATAAACTGAATTTTTGTGTTGTACCATGTTCTTGGCGCGCTAAGAAATTCATAACTACCAGGTGGAACATCGAAACTGAGCGGGGCCGGTGTCTAAAATTCTGTATCAAAGTCCTCTACAACTTTCATGAACAAGTCCAGAGCCAATTCCTTACCATTTAAGAGCAGTTTTTTATTCTTTGGAATTGATTTTGAAACGAACCGAGCATTTTTCATCTGATACGCGAAGTTCGAAAAATCATATCTCGCTCGATTTTTATCAAAACAAGGTGGGACTAGTGCCAAAAGTTCACAAATTTCGTTGGCTTTGTTTTCTACGAAGACTCTGTGTTCAAATTTTGATCAGAAGACCGTCATTTGAGGCAATTTCTCCGAAAAGCGTAATAAATTTTTTGCATGTGTCAGATGCTCGAAAAGTGAGATGAAACTTCAAAAATACATATCTCCTGGACCGTTCGTCCGATTGAGTCGAAATTTTGACTCATGCAAGCAATTTCGTGTTCCGGACAATTTTCGTTTACATTCCGACTTCAAATTTCTCACGGATTTGGCTGTTTTGGATTGTGGACGAAATTAATTCGGATAATCGCGAGTTGAGCCTAATGATGGATCCAAGGCACTCCAAGGCCCAAATTTTCACACTATAAATATATTTTCCCCTTCACAAAATGAAGACACACAATCATTTGCTAAATGTCACACTCTAAGAGCCAATTTCTCTCTCAACTCTCTCTCAAACTAAAAGGAATATTCCTTTCTTATTCTTTAAGACAAGCCAAGCAACTCTCTCCTCCACCTTGCCTAGCCTTGCTCCTCCCTCTTCCCCGGCCGAACACCACCATACCCCCTACCAAACGATCACCGAACCTCCCCGCACCAGCTAGCAACCCACCGTTCTGGCCTCCTTGCGCGCCGACCGGCCTCCCTCCTATCTAATCCCTCCCGCCGCGCCGAGCTCCTCCGCGATCTCTCATTCTCCTTTCCGTCCGAGTTCCGATCGAAACTCCCTCCGCTGGCCTCCCCCACACCATTTTTGGCCTTCTCCTCGTCTGATCTGACTTTCCTCTTCATCTCAAGAGCTCAGTCTAGCTTCAAGAGGCCTTCTTTTTCATTTTTTTTTCAAGAATTCAAGCCTTTCTCCTCTTATTTTCATCAACAATTCAAGTCAAACTTCAAGAACAAGTAGCTTATTTAATTAAGTGCTTATTTTAATTGATTTTCCGATTTTGACTTCTATTAAAATTGAATATTGGAATTGATTGAATTACATGTGTTGATTCCGATTCTTGAATTTTTGTTTGCGAATTCTTTGATTTGAATCCAATTTGTGAACGTTATTGTGTCGGTGTGAGAGAAAATTATACATAGGACACACATACACTTGTGTAATTCTTTTTCTTTGCATTTAGGTCACTTTAATTGAACATTTGCATCACCTATCACATGCTCATGCATTAGATTGCATTTAGGTTGATGATTTACATTGAAGTCATGTGATATAAAGCTTCTTTTGCATATGTAATTGTGTCGAAATGTAGTTCTAAGTGCATTTTGGTTTGTAGGTTTCATTTGTATTGTACATTATGCATTTAGGCTTGCATTTAGATCACATCTTGCATATTCATGCATTGATATACCAACACGCCAACTAATTGAATTGAATTCATGTGTCGAAACTTGATTTTGGTGACATTAAAGTGTGTCGGTGTCTCATTTTCATGCATATTTTCATGTGTTTATTGATGCATCTTTAATCATTTAATTTAAGCATCCAAACATGTAGAATTGTCAATTCGAATTGACTTTAATTCATGTTTAGCATGGTGTAGGTAAAGTAATCACCTCATTTGCATATTGTATGCCATACATCTACATTTCATTCATGAACATGTTGCATTTTCATTCATAAATACACATTAAATACATGTTTTAATGTGAATTTTTGCATCCTTTTTTATTCAACTTCAGTCAATCTTGTCAAAACTTGCATCTTATTTTGTTTTGAATTACTTGCTACATGTACATGAATTAAATTTCATTTCACTTCTCATCTCCAAACAAAAACAAAAGTGAATTGGAACTTAATTCGGTACATGAATTTTGTTGTTCCGTAAGCTTTTTTTAAGCGTTTTTGTGCATCGGAACTCACTTTTCTTCAAAAGTCCAAAGTAAATGATAGTTGTCCCTAATATTTTGGCACGTTCTAAAACCGTTTTTGAAGGTTTTGGAACGAAATTTCAAGTGCAACGTGCCTAAACGGAGTTGCTTCCCCGTTACTTTAAGGTCCGAAAAACGTCGCTTCCACTCAGAATTAATTAAAATTGACCATGTTTTTGAATTTGTTGACGTTTTTGCAAGCAACCATGCGATTCTTAATCAATTCCGAGAAGTTGACTTTTTTGCTCCGATTTCGGAAAGTGCTTTGCCAAGCTGATTTTATGATTTTATTTCACTTCTAACATGCTTGTGTTGGTTTATTATCGTATATATAGTCGATTTTGCATTTGGTGCTTTCTTTCTAACACTTGCTTTGTTAATTCTGACACTTTATTTCATGTGTAAGGTACATTGAGCATTTTTACTTGAGATTTGGATATATAACATCCATATCATACATCTTGTGCACATGCGTGTACATTCTATTGTCTGCTTGCTTGGGTTTTCACCTTTCTTGCAGGTTATCTTGATTCGAATGTGTACGAACGCACATTCTAATGCTTGTTTGCATACAAATGTGCATCCTATTGTCTGTTTATTTGGATTTACACCTTTCTTGCAGGTTATCCAATTATTTTGAATGTGTACGAACGCACATTCTAATATTTTTTGCGTACGAATGTGCACCTTTTGTATGCTTGCTTGGGTTTTCACCTTTCTTACAGGTTATCTTGATTCGAATATACACGAACGCACATTCTAACACTTGTTTGCGTACGAACGCGCATCCTATTGTCTGTTTGTTTGGATTTGCACCTTTCTTGCATGTTATCTAATTGTTTTTAATGTGTACGAACACACGTTCTAATATTTGTTTGCGTACGAACGCGTACCTTTTGTCTGCTTTCTTGGGTTTTCACCTTTCTTGCAGGTTATCTTGATTCGAATGTGCACGAACGCACATTCTAATGTTTGTTTTCGTACGAACGCATATTTTGTTATTTGGTTGTTTGGATTTACACCTTTCTTGCAGGTTATCCAATTATTTTGAATGTGCACAAACTCACATTCTAATACTTGTTTACGTACGAACACACACCTTTTGTCTACTTGCTTGAGTTTTCACCTTTCTTACAGGTTATCCAATTTTTTCCGAATGTGTAGAAACACACATTCTAATACTTGTTTATGTATGAACGCGCAATCCTTCGTCTGCTTGTTTGGTTTTCACTTGTCTTGCAGGTTCATTTAATTCGAATGTGCACGAATGCACATTCTAATACTTGTTTGCATACGAACGTGCATCCTATTGTCTAGATTGTGATTTCTTGCAGGTTTATCTTGTTCCGGATGTGTACAAACACACATTCTTATACCTTTTACGCACGAACGCGCATTACATTGTCTGTACTATTTAGATTGCAATCTCTTGCAGGTTTTTTTGCTTCAGATGTGTACGAACGCACATTCGGACCATGCTTTGATGTCTCCGCGCATTACTCACCGGTTTCTTTATTTCTTGGCAATAGTACTTGAAGTTTTTTGGAGTATTTCTTAGCTTGCTGTTGCTTATGGATTATTATCCGTGTGGTATTTACTATACCTTTTTATCGCATTCTTTTACCGCTTTTCTAGAGAGTATGAGAAGTAGGGTTTTATCGCTTTCCTTGCCATGGTAAGTAGGAATAAAAATGCATGATGGGGCTTCCATAGTTGGAGCATGTTTAGGAACCCCTCTAGTTTATTTAAAGACCCGTTTAGGGAAATTCTGTTTGCTACTTGTGTTTGGTTTGTTTAAAATCTTCTTCCGTGCATATGGAGATACCTTGAGTCATTGTGTTTACTTTTTTGTGCTTGCATAGGTCAGGAGTGGTTAGACAAACCACTAAGCGGAAAGGGTTTGAAATCGACCCCCGAACAGTTCTAGTTCGTGTCAGCTCAGCACACGTGAATCGTGTTGCTTCCTTTATCGAGTCAATAATAAAAAGTGGCAAGAGTCCCCTTAATGACTCTCCACGCCTTCTCTTCGGGTTCATATTTATTGCTGATACTCGCACTCATTGCTCTTCACACTTGATAGCTCATATCATGTGGTGATACCTTTCACGGGAATCAAATGTGTCGGCTACTGGTTGACTCCGGTATACTCGTTACCATCGCAGACTATGGGACTTCCTTCTTCTCCTGCACATATGTGATCACTTATTTGTGCATTGCATTGTTTGTGTGCTTCTGCCAAAGCACTTGCTTGCTTCATTCCTTTGCATCCCTTGGTTCTACAGCCAAGATGGATATTAGGATAACTTCCCTTAGGACTGCTTGGTTAGGATAGCTCTCGAGCCTAGACATTAGGATTTTCATCCTTTGCATGTCAACATAGGTAGAGATTCCCCTTCATCCTCAACCTTAGGTCCAATTTTGCATGACAACATTAGCGGTAGAACTAGTTAGTTTCCCTTTTTGTGTTGCTAGTTCTTTTGCATCCTTGCATGTAATAAAACTAAAACTTATTTTCTTTTATTTTGAAAAACAAAATACTTAATAATGGTTCTGACTCCTTTTCAAAGGTAAAAACAACCAACCTTACTGCAATCCTTTTTGTCTACGGACTTCCCTTTCTTTTAAATCCTTTTCAAAAATGGCGTTCCCTTTCAAGTCCGAACAAATTGCTAAGTGTGCGAGCGGCCGAGCATAAGACTTCTTATAGCTGCAATGCCAAGCACGAGTTGCAATTGTAAGGATGCGGAATCGAACTTCCCATAAAAACAATTGCAACCCACCAAAACATGTGAGCCAAACTATGACGCTCTGACTTTCCCATTTCACGAGGGAATACGTAGGCATCTTATCACGGGGCTTGATCGAGCAAATTTTTTGTAAAAACTTCATTTTTTGTCCCCGTGTTTTCTTTATTTTCCCTTCTTTCACATGCATTGTAGCGACTAAGCAATAATGGATATAACACACCCATTAGATAGAAAATATAAGTGGATACCGTAGAATACTACAGGCGTGTGGGGTGCTAATCCCTTCCCCTCATATAATAAACTCCCTTACCCCGATATCTCAATTATGAGACCATGATTTCTCCCTCTCAGGTTTACTCGATGTTTTCCTTTCCTCTCGCGGGATAAAAACGTTCGATGGGGACTTCATTGATATTCCTATTCGATGATGTTCAACCGGTTGTTTTAGCTGGCAACATCATTAGGGACAGTTGACCTATTGCTGGTCCGTCCAGGAGTCGATCCAAGCTTCCTTTTTCTTTTCTATTGGGTGTTTATTTGTTTACTTGCTTTATTGCATCATCCTTTGTATGCTTGCATTGCATTCTACGTGACATTTTATCGCTTCCATACACTGGCTGTTGTTGTGCTGTGATCTGTATCTAGATTGGGTGGGTGTTACAAGAGGTAAAAGGCCTCATACCTCGACTAGAGAGACATATAGGAACACATAGGACTAGAGTGGAACATGACGACTATGGATGTAGATCTAGTAGTGCGGTCATGTCGTCCATGCTCAGGGGTGGTTTCAAACAGGGTGCTATCATCATCATCACGTAGCTATTATGATGGTTGTATTCCTTGGAGGACCTGATCCTGGAGTTACATTGACCTTACCCAGACCTTAGTCTTACTTGTGCATGGGGCGGGATCATCATGATTATTACAGGTATCGATGGTGACTGTTGGTGACTTGGTATTTTCTGATGGTGACTATGGTTCTTATCCTATGGTATTTTCTAGCCGTTACTTTGTCCGTGATCTCTATTTTCTTCTACCAGATCAGAAACAACACAGCATAAAGAAATTATGTCATGGAAGTCGTAAACCCATGATCAATGCATAATGTACCTGCATCATAGCATGTTTATTTTCCTAAAAGAAATGTAAGAAAAATGCGTCATTTATCTAACCCTGCATGCATATCATTTTCCAGGATTTTTTGTGATCATTGTCAGTATTGGGTTGGATAATGACAATCAGACCAACACCGAGATTCTCAAGAAGTCTTTAGTGTACTCTTTCTTCTTATTTAACATTTTTGGAGTGAGAGCTAGAGGCGCTCTTGTGGACGGACCAATTGAAAAGAATTTCAGAGATACTTATGGGAACATATTACCTTTGCTGACGGAGGATTACAAGTTCTTCGCCATGAAATCTCTTCTTCAGTTTTTATGATAGTAAGCTCAGATGCTTCACTTTTCAAGATTATCAATTAGCGCCTAATCTTGAAGAGTACTCTTTCCTCTTGGGTCTCAATATCACAAGTATTATGCCTTTTGCCCGAGTGTCTGATACTCTCAATTTCGAAGCCATCACTAAAGCGCTTTATTTGCACGTTAACGATGTGAGATATAATTGAATTCCTAAAGACCGCACGCGTGGACTTCCGTTGAGTTTTATTTTGACTAAAGCCGATGAGTTTACTAAAGACGGTAATTGGTTTAGCTTCAACGCTATTTTGGCTGCTATGATCTATGGCACGGTGATCTTTCCTATTGTTGAAAAGTTCGTGGATTTTGCTTCCATATTCGTATTCATGAACTACCCGGTTCCCACTATCTTGGTCGATACCTATTTGGCTATACACTCTCGTCATGGCAAGAAAGGGTGTGTCATCTGTTGCATACCTTTGTTTTATCGGTGGTTCAATACGCACTTGCCAAAGAAGGGTGCATTTGTTGATCGTGTCAAGTCCATAAAATGGTCCAGCTGGATCGTTGAACTCACATCCTATGATATAGTGTGGAACACGATGTCAAGTGGACCCGAGATAATTATTAGTTGCAGAGAGTTTCCAAACATGCTGAAGCAACTCGATTTTCAAAAATCTTTTAAATTCTCGAAAACAGTGAAATCGCCACCTAATTTTATTTGTTCCAAAAGGAACGGGAAAATATAGATAAAACCCCAAAGAAGCGGATAAGGCGGTCTACGTGACCAAAAAGTGGGATCGGGAGTCGGTTATGTAAGGGGAAGGTATTAGCACCCCTTACATCCATCGTACTCGATGGGACCCATTTAATTCTACGCGTTTGTGTGTGTGTTTACTAAGTTATGGATGGTAAAAGAAAACAGAATTTGTTTCATTATTATTTTGAGTTTGGCACGGTTTCAGAACCGTGTGCCTACCTATTCCCTCGTGCAATGGGAAAGTCAAAACTCTGTAGTTCCTCTTAAAAAGGCTTTAATTGGTTGCATTGATTTTATCTGAAAAATCGTGCGTTTAGACGTTTCAAATGCTTTGAGCTAGGACTTGTTTTGTTTGTTTGAAAAGCTTAAGTCCTTGCTCGTATTTGAAACGACTATTGCACACTCTTTATCGGAAAAGAGTTTAATGATCGCGTATGAGCGATAAAAGAATTTTGAATGAGTTGAATTGTTTTTTATGTGGATGAAAAGTACCGAACAATAGGACTAGCATCCTACGATTCAAATACTAGAAACAGGATGAGCTCAATGCTCAACGAGTCGTCTATCATCCCAAAAGTTTTCTTAAGAAAAAAGAGTGAAGTGAAACAAAGTTCACGTTGTTAAGAGCCTTTAAACAATTGGACTAGCATCCAACGATTTAAAGATTAGAAGTTCATTTTGCACAAGTATTTAAACAATTAGTCTAGCAGCCAACGATTTAAATACTTGGGTTTTTATTGTGAAAGAGTTTTGAAAATGCACTCGACATTGGATCGAGGTTTGTAAATTAATTATGAAAGTGTTTTGAAGTTTGATACGCGGGGGAATGCAAAATGGAGGAGAAACAATAGGACTAGCATCCTACGATTTTTGGTTTTGTGTAAGTGTCGACTTATGGGTGAAAAGCACCGAACAATAGGACTAGCATCCTACGATTCAAATACTAGAAACAAGATGAGCTCAATGCTCAACGAGTCGTCTATCATCCCAAAAGTTTTTTCTTATGAAAGAGTGAAGTGAAACAAGGTTCACGTTATTAAGAATCTTTAAGTAGTTAGTCTAGCATCCAACGACTTAAAGATTCGAGGCTTATTTTTGCAAGTGTTTAAACAATTAGTCTAGCATCCAACGGCTTAAACACTTGAGTTTTCTTTATGAAAGAATTTTGAAAATGCACTCGACATTGGATCGAGGTTTGAAATTTAATTGCGAAGGTATTCTGATACGCATGCTGAGATGGAATGGAAGCGGGTTATGATTAATTAAGTATATGGACTTAATTAACCTCGTGAGGATAGGTGCTCTTATCCCCAACCATGAGACCCTGGTGCATGGTGATTGGTATATAGACCAATGTTGTTTTCGGGTTATGATCGATTAAAGCAACAAGGGCTTTAACCAATCTCGTGAGGATGGCCATGCCCATCCCCAACCATGAGACCCTTTAAGAAATCGGCGTATGAGCCAATCAGGATGAAATCGAATTGATTTTAATTTTAATTGTGTGCACAGTGTACATTGGTGAATAAATACTGAATGAGTAAATAAACAGACAAAATACCATGCAATACAATCGGAAATTTAAATAATTATTAGAGATGATTTTTTCTGTTTGATGAAAAATCGGCTAATAGTTTAATCGATAATTCATCAAATAAAAACTATCAGACCCAATAATTATTTAGTACATCGCAATGAAATATTATTTGCAATAAATAAATTAATCGAAATAGAATAAGTTCAGAAATAGCCTGGATTGTCGTGATTCCGGACGGTGCGAAGAGAAATCCATCTGATCTTTGATTGGTCAAAAATACCCCCACGTGCTGTCGAACCGGGTGCAATGCTTCCACTTCAAAATAATCCGATTGTTCCAAAATAATAGCAATATTGCACCATATATGTACATTAAGCTAATACCAATATTTTTTGTTAAAATTATTTATTAGTAACAAAAAATGAAAAAAATAGATTTTTCCTAAAAAACAAGGTGGTGACACTTGTCACCACCAGATTTTATGAAAAAGAAATTTTAGAAAAAAAAAGAAAAGAAAATGATGATTTATTTATATATTATTATTATATATTTTTAAAAGTATGAAAAGAAAAAGAAAAATGGAAAATCTGATCAACTCATCTTCTTTCTTCACACGTATTCCTTACTCCCTCTCCCGTCACTCTCGCGCTTGCCTTTCTGGGTTTCCTCTCCGTCGCGATCGTCACCCTCACCGGAACTCGCGCTCTGGCCGCGTTCCCTCTGTCTCTCTTCGCCGGCGTCGCGATCCTCTCTTCTCTCTCGAACCGTCGCCGTTCTCTCTCTCACCGGCGCGATTCCGTCTCTCTTTCTCCGTCGCGATTTGTCTCTCTTTCTCCGTTTGCATGTTGATCGATTTGATTTCTGTCATTGATAATGGTTTCTGATATGCTTCGATTTGTGATTTGTTACAGATGGATGAACTTGGGGCGAAAAACAGAAAGGGAACGATGAACCCTAGGCTTGAGGTGATTCCGGCAACGGTGAAAATACCTGCCTTGGAGACGCTTCAACTGTGATAGCTCGCTTTCCGACCTCGTTCCGGGTGAGACAGTTTCGATTTCTTTTCCTCTTCTTCTTTCTCGAATGTCAGAACTTAATTTCTGAAAAAAACACTGACTGAAGGCGTTAGGTGTAGGAACATGATGATGTATGCTTAGGCTTGCTTAGATTGTTTCTTTGTGTTGCTGTTACAATCTTTCTCTGGGATTTGGTGTTTTTGATTTGTGTCGATGTTTTCTGTTTGGTTATGTTGTTGGCTTTTCGGTTCGGTTTTGGAACAACACAGATGTTGCACTCTCTTTTGCCTTGGTTGTTACTATGTTTGTGTTCAGCTCATCTTCTTTCTCTATGCTCGCCAGTCCTCTGTGTTGGTTTTTTTTGGTTTTGTGAGGACTGATACTACACTGGCCTTTTTTCGAAAATGAATTGTCCTCTTCAGTTTTGGTAATGTATCCTTATGTATCTTGAACAGATATCTGCCTTGTATCTTCAGCCTGTCCCTGTCTGTGCTGTCCCAGTTGCTTGTGTTATTGGTCTAACACCATGCTGTAATGATGTTTGCTTAGCTTTTGACTTTTGCTCCTGAACCCCCTGCTTTGCTCTGCTCTGATTCTTGACTTTGTGGCTTACTTTCTTTCTCAAATGCCTCTGTTGCTACCTGCTGACCTGCTATACTTGTTACTTTGTTGACTTTTAAGGCTTATAACATTGGGCTCAATGCTGGCTGTTTTGAACTGTGATGATTTCTCTTTTTCTGAATCTTCTTCGACTGTCCCTGCTTTTGATAACCTTGAGTGCTGCATGTTGCCTTATCATGATGAATTGATACATATGCTTGTGGCTGTTAAGTGCTTGATACTACTGTCTTGTTATGCTATGCCTGTTGCCTTGCTGGAAATGTATTATGAACTGATGTATGCTGCCCGGAATTTAGAATTGTCGCTTCTTTTTCTTGCAGCCCGTTGTATGCTTGTTTGTGAACCGGGTTAGCCCGCGATTTGCAAGCAAGCCATCTCGCCGATGATTAATCTTTAAGATTCTGAGGCTTTAGTAATTAACCTGATTCCCGCCAAACGCCTAATGATGATCCCTCGACAAAAGAATAATCCTTTTGATAATTTCTCGTTTTTGTTTATGTTTCGATCTTTGATTGCTTACTAACCTGTGCTTCTCTCTTTGTTTCATGTGACGAGATGATGAGGATGGCACGGCATGGAGATGAAGAGGAACGACCATACGTGAAGAAAAACTTCGGAGGACGACAAAAGTTTGAAACAACTTCGGAGATCGTAGCATTAGGGAACCTTTAGAAACTTGTAGGATTTAGAATCGTAGGATTTAGAATTACTTTTTTGTAACAAATCGTAATTTGAAAGCAAACTTGTAGCAATCTTGTAATATTCATGACATAAATGAAAGTTTAAATTCAAATCCAATGTTGAACTTTTCCTTCTTTTCTCTTTTTGTGAAGAAATTGAAATTGGAATAGAAAGAAGCAAGCTTGTTCTGAACATTTTCCGATCTTTGGATAGCATAACACAATCGTTCCATATTTGACGATCCTTTGAAATGTTGATGAAATTGTCCTTGTATTGATCTTTGAATAAAACAAATCTTGGCAAAATTTTCCAAAACTCGTAAGAAACCTTGAATGGACTTGTAACGCGTTTTAGAACACTTGAATAAAATCCGCATTTCTGAACTCACGCTTTTTGCAAGGAAATCCAAACAAATTTATGATAAGGAGGGTAAATTTTGGGGTGCGACAGTTGCCCCTATTCAATCATCTTAAACCTGGTAAGTGAGAAAGATTGACAACTTTCGAACGTTCAAGGTGGAAGAGGATTGAATACTAGAGAACCCCGAAAATTTGCCCGACGCGGGAAACCAATGCCACAAAAGAAACAGATAACATATCTTGACTACGGAGCCAAGAAAAAACACTTGAAGAGAAGACTTGCTAAGCATTAACGGAATGCTTTACCATAATTACTAGGAGATTTTAACAACACTGGGGATAACCGTGTAACCGAAATGACTTTGACAACAATTTTAATGAAAATGCTATGAGAAGAGAAACGAACTTCTCAAGCGAAAAGAAAAACAATATATTGAAAAATTGACATGACTGAGAACTTAACAAAGAGTTCTCTGAAAACTAAGGAATACCTGGAGACCTTAAACAAAATTGAAAAATTGACATGATTGAGAACTTAACAAAGAGTTCTCTGACAGTTAAGGAATACCTGGACCTTAAACAAAATTGAAAAATTGACGTAACTGAGAACTTAACAAAGAGTTCCCTGATATTTAAGGAATACCTGGAGACCTTAAACAGAATTGAAAAATTGACATGATTGAGAACTTAACAAAGAGTTCTCTGAAAACATGATTGAGAACTTAACAAAGAGTTCCCTGATTGACTAAGGAATACCTGGAGACCTTAAACAGAAATGAAATGACATGATTGAGAACTTAACAAAGAGTTCATGATTGACATGATTGAGAACTTAACAAAGAGTTCTCTGAAAACTAAGGAATACCTGGAAACCTTAAACGAAATTGAAAAATTGACACGATTGAGAACTTAACAAAGAGTTCTCTGATTGACATGATTGAGAACTTAACAAAGAGTTCTCTGATAACTAAGGAATACCTGGAAACCTTACACAAAATTGAAAAAGTGACATGATTGAGAACTTAACAAAGAGTTCTCTGATTGACAAGACTGAGAACTTAACAAAGAGTTCTCTGATAACTAAGGAATACCTGGAGACCTTAAACAAAATTGAAATGACATGATTGAGAACTTAACAAAGAGTTCTCTGATTGACATGATTGAGAACTTAACAAAGAGTTCCCTGAATATATGGCTAGAACAATATCGGAATTGTTGGTGCACGAAAGTGCGAGGAGCCATGGCATGCTGAATGTCTTTGACCGTGTAACCTCTGAGTTACCCGCAGAGCAAAATCAGTAGCGCACCCGAGAGTACAATTCTTTGGGGATAAACATAATAATATCCAGCACACCGGCGTGATATAGATGTTTATGAAGTCGGTAAATCTTATTTCCGACGATTCTGCTGATGAGAGATCTTACTGAACATGTACAGACATGTTGAACAACTTCTGAGTTGACAAGATCTTTAATTTGTATGCAGATAGCTTTACCGGTGATAGAAGAATCGATTCACGCTGTGATGAAAAACTTCTAGGGTAATGAGCTTCAATTTGCTGACATTGTATGGACAATGCGTTGCAGCAGGTGGATATGTAGATCAACGTCTGAGTTGGAGAAATATCTTGAGATTTGAATAAACATCCCGCCGGGTGGATATTTATTGTTGAGTAGTTGATAACTTCTTGGGAAATAAGCGCACGGTTTGATGTAATTTTCTGAGAACAACTCAGAGGAGTATATTGTGGAAGCCACCGCCAATAGTATTTGCTGAGAAGATTCTTGTCTGAAAGAATTCTTTGAAAATACCAAGAATAATGTTGTAGTAATCCTTTCTGAAGGAGATTCACTTGGGGAGAGAAATAAACTTCGTTGGGGAAACTTCATAAGAAAACCATGTGGAAAATTCACTGGGGATTCCCGGTTGAATAATTTTTGTTGACATTAGAGTCCATTTGAAAGAGAGAACTATTTCGCTGGAAGAGATCTCGACTGGAGACATCAAATCAGTTGTTGAGATCCATACAAGTATATAATTTGTGTCGGAGAATAGAGGATAATTTTGTCGTCTGAGAACTAATCCTTCAATTTTGATCCCTACGAGGATATTTACAGTTTCAGTTGAAAAACCTGCAAAACAAATAGCCGAAGCTAATGTATGGGTATGATATGCATGATATGGATTTTTTTTTCTAATGCAAATGATGCATGATTTCCTGATACTGTTGAGAGAAGGAAGACATCACCGGGGAATCCAATTGAACAATCTTGTTGTCATGAGAGTTCACTGGGGATGATCGACTGATTCTCTGGGGAAGAGACTTCATTGGAGAATTGACACTATTGTCGATTGTCTTTCACACAAGCATTCTCCTGGAACTGGGGAGAAAAGCCAGATTATCATTTGAGAAAAGTCTTCTGCTTGTAATGGTGTACTTTTAAAAGGAGCTCTATAACGAAGGTCCATTGATACAAGAGTTCGCTTGGGGAAACCCAATCACTCTGGAACAAATTCGATTTGAGAATCATCATCGTTGTAGACCGATTATGATTGAGCCCTCAAACTTGTGATCGAAAGAACTAAAATTTGTCATTCAAAATAGTCTTCAAATTATGATTCTGCTGAGAATAATCACTAGCCGATCTTGGAATAACCCGAGTCCTGGCTGAGGTTTATGAATGAATGTGCTATGTAGTATATGATATGAATGCATGAATGAATGAATGAATGCATGAATGAATGAATGAATGCATGAATATACTTGTTAATGCACTGGCTATCAAACTGAATCCTCGACACCGTTAGTCCGGAGGATACAAGAACATGGCACAACAAGATGATTGACCAAGCTCCACATGTTGAATTGTCAAACTAATGCTAATTCTTGTAGGAGGAAGAATAGCAAACTTCGAAATGACCGATAATGATGATTAGATGCGAGCAATTTTGCACCTCGAATCTTAATATGCCCCGGTAGATCTTCTAGAAATCTTTCCGAAAAAGTGCCCATCACATTCGACGCAATACTACGATCATCAATATTTCAAAGGAACTGGATATTCGATATGAGAATATCATGCCTTGATAGGAGCTTTGGAGGTATTTCCGCATCTCAAAATAACCTCCTTAGATTTATCAAAATCTTAGAGTGGCATACTTTGTGTCGATGGACGACATGCCCCAGATGAATATTGGAGACTCAACGTCTCAAGTAGTTGCTTCATGAATGAATCTTTTCAGCTTGCTTTAGAATGAGTCTTGGAGACTTCTACATCTCGAGTATTTTCCTCGGATCGATCATGAAATAAGGAGCTATCACGAGCATCGGGAAGACACCCGGGATGAGCTTTAGAGAGACTCCTACGTCTCAAGTAATTACTCAAGTTTGATTCTTGAACAACACTTGCTCCCATTAAAAGAAGCTCACCATTAAATACAACAACAAGCGAACACTGGTGGAACAAGAGCTTTGAAGGCTTCCACGCGTCAAGTCATTGTCTCAGATTGGTTGGAACCAAACGATTAGTTCGGAATGTCCCAATGTAAACCTTAGAGACTCCCATGTCTCGAGGTGATTGCTTCAAGTTATCGAAACATGGAGCAGCAGTTGTCCAGCTAACGCTCTTTTGAGAAGGACCAACTCCATTGATGATTGCTCTTTAAGGGTTTGCCCCCGGATTGGCAGAAATTTGAGGAGTTGAATTTCGACTGGATTGCCCCCAAATTCCTGAGAAGACAACTTGTGACATGCTCAAAGGAGTCATTAGACGTCCTGCCCCTTGCTACAAAGAGATGATCAAGTCTTTCTTCTTTGGACAAAGTTAAACTCTTCACTGATGTTCATTATGAGAACTTATTCAATGTCAAACAAATGTTTTACATGTAGAAGAATGTTTGTTGTGACAATTATAATGCAACATTTATGCGTCTTGAAGTTTTGTTATGAAAAACATGACTTTTTGTGAGTGAAACACTTTTGGAGTGCAACACTGAAAATTTTCTTTTTGAACGATAAGACGAGCATATGATACCAACACAGCTACTTAACACACACTGTAGGAGTCAGGTAAACGCGATCTCTTCGTTATATGCTTTTGAATTAACCCTTGCTTCAATTAGGACTTTTAAGGGTTGTAACGTGGCCTGGTTCATGGTTTTTAGAAAAAGGATTTTTAGGCTCAAAATATTTGGTGCCCGCCCATTCTCCATGATGTCCTTCAGTCTTAAGTTCAACTATCTGATACGAGCACTCATCTCTCGAGAGGAGCAATGATGGTTGAGGAACCAATACGAGGTTTCTTGGACACGACAGTCACTCACATTTGTCTTTGGTGTCTAACCACACGACTTGTTCCTTGTTGAGAATCCTTTGCATTTCGGGATCTTACCTGACTTTTGCCTAAGCGACTTATTACTAAGTTCTGACTTAGCAGGCTTTTTGTCTTTTTCTATTCATCATCATTTTTTTTGAACAAGTTGTGGATCCATGCACAACCTTTGATTTGTTAGAAGTGATGGTGACTGTCTGAGTCCTTAGGTAGATTAGGGATAACTGTTATGGTATCGTCATCTGTTGACCTTCTGATGTGCGAAAGATACCCATGTGGTATCATTCTCCTTTGATGCACACTATTGATAGATGGAGGTCGACTACTGTGGTTTTGACCTTTCTCAACCTTTTGAAGGATAGCCATTATTGTATCCTTAAATGCACACTCTCTTGATAAGTTCTGAACGCTCGATCAGATTAACTGAACACTACCCACCCCTGGGTGTTGACGCTAATCGAAAAAATTTCGATTACGAACAAAATGAAACAATGAAGTCGCCACCTAACTTTATTTATTCCTAATGAGGAAAGGGAAAATATAGATAAAACCCATGAAATGAAAATGTGGAAAGGAATGGTCGTCAGGACCAAGAGATGAGGGTTCGGGAGTCGGTTATGCAAGGGGAAGGTATTAGCACCCCTCACATCCATCGTACTCGATGGGACCCATTTAGTTCTAAGCGTGTTTGTGTGTTTAAAATTAAATTTGCAATCTTCTAATTATTATGCGAAAAAAGAGAAATGAAAAGAGAAACATGTTTTAATTTTTTGAAAGTGTGCTCACCAAGATGTTAGAATCTCGTGCCTACGTATTCCCCAAGTGCGATGGGAAAGTCAGAGCTTACGTAGTTCTCGGTTGCGAGAACATTTGTTGGTTGGTTGATTTTATTTATGAAAAATAGGAGCTTAATCGTACGTGGACGATAAGACATCACTAGTGCAATTCGCGTGTGAGCGATGAGTGTCGCATGTGAGCGATGTTTGAAAAATGACTTGCACGTGGACAAGGTTTGATGAGTTTGAATTGATTTTATGTGGGAGACAAGTACTGGACCATAAGCGTTCAACGGCTAACGCCCCAAATACTCGGATGAGTGGACAGAACCATCCTAATCATCTTTTTCTACCCAAAAGTTTTATCGAGGAAAGAGTGAGGTGAAACGGGGTTCACTTGTTAAGGTTCAATTAAAGACACCAAGCGTACGATCGAGGGTCGAAACAGGACTGACTACCATACGCTTGGGAAGAGGGAAGTAGAATATTTATTTGTGAAAATATTTTTTTTGAAAAAGAAACACTCAACGTTGGATTGAGGTTTGAGAATTTATTATGAAAGTGGTGAATGAAAAGAAGAAGATATTTAGGTTATGATTAAAATTGGTATATGGACCAAAGTGCGAGAATGGAAATGAGACGGGTAATAATTATATACAAGCATAAAATAAAACGATTAAATGAATTAAAAGCCCATACAAGGTGGCTTGCATAAATGATAAGGCAATTGATATTTGTGTAGGTGCATGCGCGAAATAAATTTAATAGACTAATTAAACGAAATTTAATCAAATAATTAGTTTAATAAAATTAATTAGATGGGCTAATCAATTTTAAATAACCTAATTAGATAATTAAATAATGTTTAACTAATCAATCAAAGTTTCATTGTAAGCCCAAGAGCAAGCGTGGTGTGTGCACAAATGTGTGGTCGTTGTGACGCTTCAAAGCTTTGTCAACTCAAGGTTAAAAATGGCTCGCACGATTATTAGTTCTTTTAAAAATGGTTTTGTGCTTTGTGAATGAATAATTAAAATAAATAGTATAGTATTTACTAATTATTACATTATGTGGGGAATGGGGGTACAGATTTACAAATGGGGATGTATGAAATAATTACAGGTTCTTATAAAATGTACAAATGAGAATAGAAACAATTCAATAATTAACAAAGATAAATCTAACGGATAAATAGCTAAAAGAAATTTTTTGAGAATTTTAAAATATTGAAATAAAAAATAAATTTTTATAAGAAAATAAATTTAATAAGATAAATTCTAAATCTAAGATCTTATGTTCTTTTTTATTTTAAGACAAAGTTTTGAGTAAATAAAATAAAACTAAATCTATTTTTTTTTTGTATCTTTGAGAATTATTTTGGAGATCTAAAATATATTATTTCTAATATCAATCAAAAAAAGAAATACTACAACTAAAAAAAATAAAATCTTTTTGTTCTTTTAAAATAGAGTTCTAGATATCTTTTTTTTGTACATTATTTTTTTTATAAAATGTTTTTTTAATAAAAGGTAAATATATTTCTAAGATTTTTCATTTGTGTAAAATTAATATTCACTACTCAATTAAAATAAGTAAGTAAATAAATAAGAATCATAAAAAAAACATGAAAATGGACCATTGAGGTGAAATCTGAAACAAGGGTGTTCGTAAGTAAGTTGGGCGCTGGGTTTAGATAAATGGGCTCGGGTTGGAGGCCTAATTCAAAATTATGTTCAGAGTTCTAAAACTAAAAACCAAAAAAACCTAGATCTAAAAAACCAATTCTATTAATCTTTTATTATTATATTTTTTCCATTAATTTCTCCTAATTAATCTCCACTTATTTTTTCCTAATTAATGCTTGATTTAAACAAATATATGAAGAAGAAAAAAAAGTTAAAAAAAAATTGGTTCTCTCTGTTCTCACGCTCACTTTCTCTCACTGTTTCCTTCTTTTTCTATGTCTATCGATTTCCAAATAACAACCAAAAAAGAAACCTAAACCCCCAATAATCTCAAACCAACCCTTCAATGATATTCAGATGGATGATTACATAAAAGCATGAATGATGGGTAAATCGGAAATCACAAACAAGTTATAATAGAAAACAAAGAGGAAACAAATACAAATCTGCTTGTATCCAGGTTCAAATTTGTGTTCTTTATCTTCGATATCTACCGCTCGACTTATGGATTTGTGCGGTTCTTCTTATTTCCTACTCCATGCGATTTCGATTTATGCTTGTCCGTGAGGTTGATCGGTTCGGAGAAGGTGTAACGATGGTGGATGTTGACGTAAAGTTTGTTGTTTATAGAGTAAGAGGGATGGTGATGGTTGTTGGTATAGACGTATGTTTGGTGGTTGGGTTATGGAGGAATAATGAGGTTTTTTTCTTATAATTTATGCTCTCCCCTCAGTGGGTATGATGAGGTCTGTTATATAGCAAGAAGGATTGAGGGTAAGATAAGGATTGGATGATGAATTGGGAGGATAAGATCAAGGACAATTTGTGAGCTGTTATTGAAGGTAGTGGAGTGGTGGAATTGTTAGTGAAATTGTTGTGTGAAATTGTACATGTTGTTTGTCTTTTGTTTTGCAGGTTTTGAGATAGTGGTGGTGAGGAGAAATTTGAGTAGTGGAATTGTACTGATATTTGCTTGAATTTTTGTGTTGCAGGTAGTACAAGAGTAGTGGGAGTAAGGTGGAAAACAAACAGCAACACAACATTTTCTATTTTTTTGTATTTATTACTTAAAAAATAAAATAATAAAGGACTATTGTTACTATATTAAAAAAAAGTGTACTATCCATATGTATATTATTTAAACTAAAATATCTCTACTGGAAAAAAATTAAAACTAATTAAAACAAAAATGAAATGACAAAAATAATGTGAATAAATAATTATGGACAATTTGAAATTTTTAATAAAAATTATTCTAAACTAATAATGAAAAAAACACGATTATTCTATATGTAGTAAGTGTGATTTATGCAAATTAAAAATTATAAGTGGAAAATACAAATATTAATTAAATGCAAAATGAAAATTAAATAAGAAAAAAAAAGTATTTATATGCTAAATTCATGCTTAAGGCAACTTAGACTATAAACAAATTTTCTGATTTAAATAAGAACGCGAGGACTCAACTCTTGATCTAAATGCAAGTAAATGCAGATGAACAATTATGACCAGACAAATGACTTAATGCCAATCATATGTTATGCTGATGCAATTGGAAAAAAATCGGGGTGAAATTTAGGGTGTGACAGCTGCCCCTATTTAATTATTTTTCAGCTTGATAACGTGGATCAATGGCTGAAAGTAATTAAATATAAAAAGACCCTAATTTCGTCATTGATGCAATGCGATAAAATGATGTGCCACGAATGTATGGATTCTACTGGGGAATGAAAATTGAGAGTAAACTATGCGGGAATTAAATAAGATAAACTGTGAAAGAAAAAATCATCAACACGTGGGTTAATGAATTTCGACACGATATCCTCGACCAGTGGATCGCGTTAGAAAAACAAGAAATAAATCCAAACATTAACCAATGGATTAATGAAGGTGAGCAACAATCTAACATTAATATGGATTAATGTGAGTAAACAACAAGAACTAAACATCAACACGTGGGTTAATGAAAGTAAACAACAAGAGCTAACATCAACGCGTGGGTTAATGAAAGTAAACACAAAGACTTTTCAATCAATGGATTGACAAAAAATAAAGAAGGACGCTAACACGTGGATTGACGAAAGTCGAAACAAAAATTTCAATCAGTGGATTGACAAAAATAAATACTGACACCAATGCGTGGATTGATGAAAGTCGAAACAAAAACTTTCAATCAGTGGATTGACAAAAATAAAGACTGACACCAATGCGTGGATCAATGAAAGTCAACCAACAAGAACTGACATTAACACGTGGGTTAATGAAATGACAACAAAGACTTAACATCAACACGTGGATTGATGAAAGCAAACAACGAGAACTAACATCAACGCGTGGGTTAATGAAAGTAAACAACAAGAACTAAACATCAACGCATGGGTTAATGAAAGTTGACACGACATATCAACCAGTGGATTGAGTTCGAAAAGTAAGAAGGAAGTCAACATCGACTAGTGGATTGATGAAGGTGAATTGAAAAACTATTCTCAACCAGTGGGTTGCTCTGAATTAACTAGATAGTGAATGATTAAATTCAACCAGTGGGTTGACAAGAAGTGAAAGGTTATCCTCAACCAGTGGGTTGATTCAAATTGATCAGGAAATAATGATAAAATCCAACCAGTGGGTTGACCAAGGGGTAATATGATAACAACTTCAATCAGTGGATTGACGCATGTGAAATGATGCATATGATGAGTGATCAATGCAAACAATGATTTTTTGGACGTGGCCAAAAGGAATTGGATTTTTGTATGATAGAGCTTGGTTTTCAGCGGAAAATTCCGAGCAAAGTTTGAGTTTAATTATGCAAGGGGTGGGTGCCCCATGAATGGTATGCGTGGTTTAATGCATGATTAATGAATGCATGCATGTATGCTTGAGAAATATGATTTGAATGTTTGGACGAGTGCCCCAATTATAGGGTTACATGTAAAAAATGAAATGAGAAGGAATTCTGAAGGTGGTCCTTTAGCAGGCTATTGCAAGCATGACTTCCCGACACTTTTTGTGAGATCAGAAATTGCTGGTGATTTGAATTGATATACTTGTGAGCATCTTTGAAGATGGATAGGTCTTGGCCTTGAGTTCCCCAAAATGCTGAGTTCTCGAAAATGTTTGGGTCAACAAGGAATGTTGATCTTTGAAGATGACATGCCCCAATGTTTGGAACTCTTAAAATGGAATACCTCTGATTGTGATCAGCTCTTGAAGAGACGGCTTGCCCCTGGTGGGATAACTTCGCAGATGATGAATGTGCTTCAACTGCTGAAATTCTCTTGATGTGAAGTGCTAAACTTGCAAATGAAATTGTTTTCTTACAATGATAATTTTAAATCGATGATTATGCAAACTTTTGAAAGTAAATCATTTATTGAAACGAAATCGCGGTAAACAGATGGATAAATCCTGATGAGGATGCAATAGAAAATTTTGAAATTCAAGATGCGAAAAAGAAATGTGATAACGTGGTATCAGCACCAATGAATTTAGCAAACATTGAGGAGTCAGGTTAACGCAACCTTGCTTTAGTATGCTTTCAAAAGAAACCTTGCTTCAATTAGGTCTTTTGAAGGTTGTATCGTGGTCTGGTTCACGGTTTAAGAAGCAAAGGATATAAGGCTCAAATTTTGATTTGTACCCGACCCATTCTTCGTGATGTTCTCCAATTCCTATGTTCAGTTAATTGATCGATTCAACATCCAAGAGGAATTGAAAATGACGACGTAGTTGCTTGAGAACCAATACTCTTTGAGGTGGCAGTCACCTACTTCTTCTTTGGAATTCACACAAGCTTGTTCTTGCTTTGATTTGTTGAGATCTTTGGTGATCTTTCTTTTTTTCTTTTTTTTTTTTATTCTTCACTTTTGTGTTTGAACAACTTGTGCGACAATTGTTTGTTTGATGTGAGAAATTGATGGGTTTGACTGCCATAATGATGGTTCTTTGAGGAACAACCACTGTAATCTTTGAATTCTGCACTTCTTCGCCTTTGTGTATGAAAGAGAATGCGGTTGAACCTTGGTGAAGGTATCTGGAATGATCCATGATAACATGATTCTTTTGGAAATCGAATGTATCAAATGCTTTAACTGAACTTCTACCCTGCCCCAGGTTAAGATTAAGGGTTTTAACTGTATGCAGAAAGAAACTCCTACTTCTAGGCTCGAAAGGGTTAACGAGGGATTATCTTCCTTATATCTCCACTGTTTGGGGAATTTGAAGCAATGCCTGTATATCATCAACAAAGTCTTATTCGAAAGCATACTGTTGCAAATTGGGTATTTGTTTATCATCATCCTCCCTCCAATGTTTGCTTAAACAGAAAGAAGGTGAGGTGGAAGAAATAATATTGTTTTTTTTTTGAAATTTTTTTTGAAATTTTTGAGTGATAGCAAGAAAGTAAAAGCAAGAAAATAATATGATTAATTCAAAAGATGCAATGCTCATTTCATTAAAATTACGATTAAGGATAACAAAGTTCAAATGCAAACTAGAAAATTACAAATAAGAAAATTGCAGCATGAAATAAAAAAGGCCTAATGACTATCAGTAGCAAGGATGAGCTCTCCCGTCTGATAACTGGCTTTAGGAGAGTCGCTTGTGTCTCGGTGATGCTCATGGCAGGGGATTGTCGATCACTTGAGGGGTGTCCGCAAAAGTGAGTAATTTCTTATCAATCAAATCTTGAACTTTTTTCTTCAAAACCTTGCAGTCTTCAATTGAGTGACCTGCCACACCACTGTGAAAATCACACTTGACATTAGGGTTGTACCCTATAGGAAAATTCGATGTCTTAGGCTGAGTAGGCCTGGGCTCGGTTGCCTTTGAACTGACCAAGTATGGCCACAATTGAGAGTAGGTCATTGGAAGTGGATCAATACGGCGAGCCTCATTCTGCTGGTAGCGGGGGACTCTATTTTCGATTCTCGAGGAGCATTTCGCTGAGCATTTTGTGGATAACTCGGCCTAACATTCTGTTGAGGAATCCGAGGAGCATTCTGAGGAGGAGTCACCCATGGTTGTTGGTATGGAGGCAAAGCAAAGTTAGGTTGCTGGTATTGAGCTGCTGCAACATACTGGTATGGATAGTATGGCACAAATGGTGGTTGTTGAGCAACCGCAGTTGGTAAGGTCAGGTGTCCGAGATCCACGCATTGGTTTCACCTTCTTTTTCTTGGAAGATACCAAGGAATTTCTTAGCATTGTTGTTGTTGGATGATCCTAGTATTGACAATTTTGCCATTCTTCAAACCTTGTTCAATTCGCTCACCAATGGTAACCAAATCAAGAAAAGAAGATATACTTCCAACCATTTTCTCATAAAAGATTGGTTGTAAAGTGTCCATGAACATGCCAGTTCCTTTTCACCTAAAGGAGGGTTGACTTGAGATGCTAGCTCTCCAACGCTGAGCATACTCCTAAATGTTTCATTGTCTTTCATGGTCATAGTTTGCAAATCTACGGTCAGCGCCATATCCAAGTTGAACTTGTATTGTTTCAGAATGCTTCAACCAAGTCCCTTGTAGAGTTGATGTTCTCTCTTTAGGCTCATATACCACTTTAGAAGCTCGGTCAAACTATCCCGGAAGCAATGAATAAGTAGCTTGTCATTCTTTTCATAAGCCCATTTTGCGGAGTACATGGTCGATGATCTTTTGGACAAGTAAGTCCCTTGTACTTCTCGAATTTGGACTTTGAAAGCATAACCAAATCGAAACCAAGCAAAGGTTATCGAAGCCAAAAGTGTCATTTCCTTCCACCCTTCAATCTCTTCTCAATAGCATTGTACTTCTCATTCACTTCTTCAACTTCATCATTCTGCAGATCTCCATTCGGGAGCCATCACTGGTATGTGAAGTGATTTCCAAAGGAACTTAAGGCATGGTGGATTGTTACGTGACCACGTGCATCCGAACAATTTGACCCACCATGATTAATCTCATATTATGGAGAATAGTTGCGTGGTAAATTCGCCAAGTGGTAGCAACATTCGAATTTGTGGTGGCTCCACAATGTCGATTCGAGATAGCGACCCCCGAGGTGGATCGCCATAATCACCTGCAACATTTCTGTGAGCTTGGTCATTCCGGACTTCAAATCATCAATCTCCATCCTGGATTCGACATTGTGTTGTTCTAGATTCTCCATTCTCAACTTGACAACAACTCTGGTTTCGTAGCGGTGTCGGGGAATCAGCTTGCTTTGTTAACTGGATGAATGGAAACAGATGGAATAAGTATTTTGATGGTGAAATGCATGTATGATGATGAATGTGAAACGCATACATTTTTTATATGCAATAATGATGTTTATGGGATGAAATGTCACATATGGAATGCAACATAGTGATAGTAACAGATTCACACATATATGAAACAAGGATGGTACTGGTAAACGGGTAACAGGATAACCTAATTAGGTGGGCTTCCTATTGTAGGATGGCTATAGGATTTTACCCAAGAACCCTCTCACAAGGTTACTGTGTAAGGTTTTATGGCTTTTAGAGTCAACAATCCTTTTTGAAAATATTGTTATCAATCGCGATTAAAAATTTGCGAGCCAACAATAATCTCAAAATGGTATGCTTTAGAGAGGTCTAAAGGTTCAAAAATCCAAGGTTTCCTAAACTAGAGAAATAATCCTTTCTAACAACATTATTGCCAACGCAAAAATAACTTGCAATCGACAATAACATCTTCGAAAGAACCTTACTCTAGGTGTGGTCTTCGCACCAACTTACAAGACATTTCCGTCTAGCAAATCGATAATCGATACTACGCAACTACTCTAATTTTGGTGCACTCAAGCCTTGGTAGTGGGCTTATCTCATAATATAAATGATCCAATCCATAATAGCCCCACACAATGAATATATCAACAAGATAATAAACAAGGCATAAAGAAATAAATGACTGAAACATAAATATAAGTGATAATTAAAGCACCAAGAAGAAAACAAAGTGAAATAATAAACTCGCAAACACACAAAGAACTAAACTAGGGTTGACTCGCTTGAGAAAAAATTCCCCAGTGGAGTCGCCAAACTGTTGACGCTAATCGAAAAAATTCGATCACGAACAAAATGAAACAATGAAGTCGCCACCTAACTTTATTTATTCCTAATGAGGAAAGGGAAAATATAGATAAAACCCATGAAATGAAAATGTGGAAAGGAATGGTCGTCAGGACCAAGAGATGAGGGTTCGGGAGTCGGTTATGCAAGGGGAAGGTATTAGCACCCCTCACATCCATCGTACTCGATGGGACCCATTTAGTTCTAAGCGTGTTTGTGTGTTTAAAATTAAATTTGCAATCTTCTAATTATTATGCGAAAAAAGAGAAATGAAAAGAGAAACATGTTTTAATTTTTTGAAAGTGTGCTTGCCAAGATGTTAGAATCTCGTGCCTACGTATTCCCCAAGTGCGATGGGAAAGTCAGAGCTTACGTAGTTCTCGGTTGCGAGAACATTTGTTGGTTGGTTGATTTTATTTATGAAAAATAGGAGCTTAATCGTACGTGGACGATAAGACATCACTAGTGCAATTCGCGTGTGAGCTATGAGTGTCGCATGTGAGCGATGTTTGAAAAATGACTTGCACGTGGACAAGGTTTGATGAGTTTGAATTGATTTTATGTGGGAGACAAGTACTGGACCATAAGCGTTCAACGGCTAACGCCCCAAATACTCGGATGAGTGGACAGAACCATCCTAATCATCTTTTTCTACCCAAAAGTTTTATCGAGGAAAGAGTGAGGTGAAACGGGGTTCACTTGTTAAGGTTCAATTAAAGACACCAAGCGTACGATCGAGGGTCGAAACAGGACTGACTACCATACGCTTGGGAAGAGGGAAGTAGAATATTTATTTGTGAAAATATTTTTTTTGAAAAAGAAACACTCAACGTTGGATTGAGGTTTGAGAATTTATTATGAAAGTGGTGAATGAAAAGAAGAAGATATTTAGGTTATGATTAAAATTGGTATATGGACCAAAGTGCGAGAATGGAAATGAGACGGGTAATAATTATATACAAGCATAAAATAAAACGATTAAATGAATTAAAAGCCCATACAAGGTGGCTTGCATAAATGATAAGGCAATTGATATTTGTGTAGGTGCATGCGCGAAATAAATTTAATAGACTAATTAAACGAAATTTAATCAAATAATTAGTTTAATAAAATTAATTAGATGGGCTAATCAATTTTAAATAACCTAATTAGATAATTAAATAATGTTTAACTAATCAATCAAAGTTTCATTGTAAGCCCAAGAGCAAGCGTGGTGTGTGCACAAATGTGTGGTCGTTGTGACGCTTCAAAGCTTTGTCAACTCAAGGTTAAAAATGGCTCGCACGATTATTAGTTCTTTTAAAAATGGTTTTGTGCTTTGTGAATGAATAATTAAAATAAACAGTATAGTATTTACTAATTATTACATTATGTGGGAATGGGGTACAGATTTACAAATGGGGATGTATGAAATAATTACAGTTCTTATAAAATGTACAAATGAGAATAGAAACAATTCAATAATTAACAAAGATAAATCTAACGGATAAATAGCTAAAAGAAATTTTTTGAGAATTTTAAAATATTGAAATAAAAAATAATTTTTTATAAGAAAATAAATTTAATAAGATAAATTCTAAATCTAAGATCTTATGTTCTTTTTTATTTTAAGACAAAGTTTTGAGTAAATAAAATAAAACTAAATCTATTTTTTTTTTGTATCTTTGAGAATTATTTTGGAGATCTAAAATATATTATTTCTAATATCAATCAAAAAAAGAAATACTACAACTAAAAAAAATAAAATCTTTTTGTTCTTTTAAAATAGAGTTCTAGATATCTTTTTTTTGTACATTATTTTTTTTATAAAATGTTTTTTTAATAAAACGTAAATATATTTCTAAGATTTTTCATTTGTGTAAAATTAATATTCACTACTCAATTAAAATAAGTAAGTAAATAAATAAGAATCATAAAAAAAACATGAAAATGGACCATTGGGGTGAAATCTGAAACAAGGGTGTTCGTAAGTAAGTTGGGCGCTGGGTTTAGATAAATGGGCTCGGGTTGGAGGCCTAATTCAAAATTATGTTCAGAGTTCTAAAACTAAAAACCAAAAAAACCTAGATCTAAAAAACCAATTCTATTAATCTTTTATTATTATATTTTTTCCATTAATTTCTCCTAATTAATCTCCACTTATTTTTTCCTAATTAATGCTTGATTTAAACAAATATATGAAGAAGAAAAAAAAGTTAAAAAAAAAATTGGTTCTCTCTGTTCTCACGCTCACTTTCTCTCACTGTTTCCTTCTTTTTCTATGTCTATCGATTTCCAAATAACAACCAAAAAAGAAACCTAAACCCCCAATAATCTCAAACCAACCCTTCAATGATATTCAGATGGATGATTACATAAAAGCATGAATGATGGGTAAATCGGAAATCACAAACAAGTTATAATAGAAAACAAAGAGGAAACAAATACAAATCTGCTTGTATCCAGGTTCAAATTTGTGTTCTTTATCTTCTTATATCTACCGCTCTGACTTATGGATTTGTGCGGTTCTTCTTATTTCTACTTCCTCTGTTCTGTGCGATTTCAGATTTATGCTTGTCCGTGAGGTTGATCGGTTCGGAGAAGGTGTAACGATGGTGGATGTTGACGGTAAAGTTTGTTGTTTATAGAGTAAGAGGCGGGATGGTGATGGTTGTTGGTATAGACGTATGTTTGGAGGTTGGGTTATGGAGGAATAATGAGGTTTTTTTCTTATAATTTATGCTCTCCCCTCAGTGGGTATGATGAGGTCTGTTATATAGCAAGAAGGATTGAGGGTAAGATAAGGATTGGATGATGAATTGGGAGGATAAGATCAAGGACAATTTGTGAGCTGTTATTGAAGGTAGTGGAGTGGTGGAATTGTTAGTGAAATTGTTGTGTGAAATTGTACATGTTGTTTGTCTTTTGTTTTGCAGGTTTTGAGATAGTGGTGGTGAGGAGAAATTTGAGTAGTGGAATTGTACTGATATTTGCTTGAATTTTTGTGTTGCAGGTAGTACAAGAGTAGTGGGAGTAAGGTGGAAAACAAACAGCAACACAACATTTTCTATTTTTTTGTATTTATTACTTAAAAAATAAAATAATAAAGGACTATTGTTACTATATTAAAAAAAAGTGTACTATCCATATGTATATTATTTAAACTAAAATATCTCTACTGGAAAAAAATTAAAACTAATTAAAACAAAAATGAAATGACAAAAATAATGTGAATAAATAATTATGGACAATTTGAAATTTTTAATAAAAATTATTCTAAACTAATAATGAAAAAAACACGATTATTCTATATGTAGTAAGTGTGATTTATGCAAATTAAAAATTATAAGTGGAAAATACAAATATTAATTAAATGCAAAATGAAAATTAAATAAGAAAAAAATGTATTTATATGCTAAATTCATGCTTAAGGCAAATTAGACTATAAACAAATTTTCTGATTTAAATAAGAACGCGAGGACTCAACTCTTGATCTAAATGCAAGTAAATGCAGATGAACAATTATGACCAGACAAATGACTTAATGCCAATCATATGATCGGGGTGAAATTTAGGGTGTGACACTGGGTAAAAATGATGAGGGTTTTTCTGAACAGAAAAGAAACTCCTACTTCAAGGCTCGAAGGGGGTTAACGAGGGTCTATCTCCCTTATAACTCCGGTGTTTAGGGATTTGAAACAAGGCCTGTACATCATTAGCAGGGTTCTTACTCGAAAGCACACGACTAGAGACCTGGCGTTTTTCAATTATCGTCATCCTCCCTCCGATCTTTGCCTAGGCGAAAGATTGGTAACATTGGTATCAAAATGCTCAGAAATCAAATAAAGAGTGATAACGAATGGATTGAGTGACCACGAATGGATTACTTCAAGACAAACATATTCATTGCATTAAGATAAAAACAAACAAGTTTCTACATGCAAACAAAGTTTAAACAATTAAACAAGGTACACATGAAAATGCAGTAAAGAAAATACAAGAGTGTCATTGTTGAGGAGACTTGGGCTCCGTCTTGACTTGTTGATTTAGATGACTTTCAGTAGTCTTGGTGCTCACTTGAGTACGGGGTTTCCATTCACAAACAGATTTCCTCCTCGAAGAATCAAATACTTCTGGTCAATCAGTTGTTGAACTTTGGCTTTGTAAGCGTTGCAGTCCTCTGTTGAGTGGCCTACTGTTCCAGCATGGTATCCGCATCGCGCGTTATGATCATAACCAGACGGGAATAAATTTGGTGGGTTAAGAAATTTGGGAACCACCAATGAACTTTGAACCGATATGGCGTAAGTTGATCAGAAGTCACCGGAATTGGATCAAGAGGAGCATTCCTTCTTTCCGCATTATTCCGAGGCACAATTTGATTTTGAGAGTTCGAGGAAGATCGACAAAAGTTGTTGATGCAAAGATTTGAAAGATGGTAATGGAGGATAATGAGTTGGTGTTGCAACCGACTTCCCTTGCTAGAACTTGAGATATCTTTGCCGAGGTTACCACCTTTCCAAGTGAACATCCGTCTACCTCATCACTACTCTCCAAAGTCTCAACTTCCTCCGGCAAGCAATTGTCCCAATGAGTTTTGGAAGTTCCTCAAAATTGCTATGATTAGACCTTGCAAGCAAAATGTCTAAGCTCGATCCATTCTTTGAAAAGTAATCTTATCATCAATTAGCTCTTGAACTGTGCATTTGAAGGCCGAACAATTCTCAATTTCGTGTCCTACAGAGTCAGCATGAAAGGCACATTTAGCTTTCTCATCAAACCATGTTTTTGCAACCCCTGGTACTGGCTTCAACTCCCTTGGTATCACAACACCACTCGTCAAGTAATATGATATGATATTGGTGAATATCCCGTGCATATCGGCGGTAATGCGAGTTAATATGCTGATTTGGATCCTTCTTCTTCGATCGGGGAGCGAGCAATTGCTGTTGTCGAGGAATCTTTGAAGGTGAAGGCCGAGGATGATACTCAGTAGGAAAATTTTGAACTGGAGAGTTCGCCACGCGTGGATGTCCTTGACTCATGGAGACATCAGATGATAGAGCAGCAACCAAACTTGCGGAGATTGGTGCGGTGTTGCATTCTCTTTTCAAGACAACTTGCAAGAGATCCAAGACCAGACTCATCTGACTTTTTAAGTGCTTAACTTCTGCCTTCAATAGTTCTTGACCACGTTGAAGTTCGTCTATAGCCCTCTGAGACATCCTTGGAGTTCTGAACGCGTGTCGAGTAGACAGTTTGATATTTCTGGACAGAAGAGATGAAATGAGCTTTTCTGGTGAAAATGAAATGCATGGTAATGCATTAAAGAACACAAACGTAATGTAATGGTAATGCATGTAAGAATGCAACATGACGGTAATACATGTAAGAATGCCATATGATGGTGATGCATGTAAGAATGCAATGTGATGGTAATGCATGTAAGAATGCGATGTGATGGTAATGCATGTAAGAATGCAATGTGATGCGATACATATTGATGTTATGCGCAAAATCACATGTAAAGTTAAATAGCACAAAGGTTTAAAAGGACGGTCGGACATGGTTTCGACGCTCACCCACAATTCCCAAACAAGGTTGGTTCTAATGTTTTTATGCTAAATGCTTCTTGAGTCTCGATCCCTTTTTAGAAATATTATCACCACGCGATCGGACTATGTGGGGATAATACTTCCAAAAGTATACTCCAAGAAGCGGCTCTTAAAGGGATACTCAAAAATCCTTTGAGTGGTCGGTCTCAGTTTTGGACATCCTAATACTTAGAGTTGTAGGCCATTTGTCTAGAAATTGCTGCCCCGCACTAACTCTAAGTTGTGGTCTTCACGTCGATCCAAAGAACACGGATGTCCAATGGACCTAAGCTACTCAACCACTCTAAACTTATGTTTCCTAGAAGCCTGGGTATTGGGCTTATCTACGAATCATAACCAAAAAACGCCCAAATATCAAAATATATCACTGGATAGTATAACAAAATAATAATAAACATCAAAGCAATAAACAAACACACAAGCGAAGAATTAAATTAGGGCACCTGTGCTTCTCTCTTTGTTTCATGTGACGAGATGATGAGGATGGCACGGCATGGAGATGAAGAGGAACGACCATACGTGAAGAAAAACTTTGGAGGACGACAAAAGTTTGAAACAACTTCGGAGATCGTAGCATTAGGGAACCTTTAGAAACTTGTAGGATTTAGAATTGTAGGATTTAGAATTACTTTTTTGTAACAAATCGTAATTTGAAAGCAAACTTGTAGCAATCTTGTAATATTCATGACATAAATGAAAGTTTAAATTCAAATCCAATGTTGAACTTTTCCTTCTTTTCTCTTTTTGTGAAGAAATTGAAATTGGAATAGAAAGAAGCAAGCTTGTTCTGAACATTTTCCGATCTTTGGATAGCATAACACAATCGTTCCATATTTGACGATCCTTTGAAATGTTGATGAAATTGTCCTTGTATTGATCTTTGAATAAAACAAATCTTGGCAAAATTTTCCAAAACTCGTAAGAAACCTTGAATGGACTTGTAACGCGTTTTAGAACACTCGAATAAAATCCGCATTTCTGAACTCACGCTTTTTGCAAGGAAATCCAAACAAATTTATGATAAGGAGGGTAAATTTTGGGGTGCGACACATGCCCTTGATGGGAACTAAAGGATGTATCAGCTATGATCCTACGTTGGCACGTCGTCAATTGGGAAGGATATAGAAGCGCCTACTTTTTGTCAGGTAACAGGAAGTGTTTTCTTTGCAAGGGGTGAAGATCCGGCTATGCTAGACATTATTGTTGCTACATGGCGCCTACTTTATAGAAGGGGCACGATTTTCTTTGGCCAAAAAGGAAACTACACACCAGATCTTTATGTGAATTGGTTGAAGGATCGAGTCACAAAGGTTTTGTTACCCTTTAAGAGGGAAGCACCGTTATATCCTTAGCCTGATGATATAATCGAAGATTTTGCACAAGATGTTATCTCTTCTTCTTCATTATCTGTTACTTCTATACTAGGTTTTGTGCGTGCTGAGCTCTACAAGCACCTCCCATCAGAGAACTTGACTTTGAATGCACAACTGCAAGCTCAAGCCGTGGATCTAGCATTTGAACTACAAGGCAATAAGAAGTTATCTGTTGAGATCGAGCAAAAGGACCAAGTTTTGAGTGCCTATGGCTTACTCGAAAAGACCAAGAAGGCTAGAAGCGGCAATTCCTCCTCTTCCGACCAGTTGTCCAAGGAATTTGAGAAGACCCAAGAAATATTAGAGAACTTAAAAGTGGCTAATGGGAAACTGAAAGCAACGCATGGCGAAGAGATCTGAGTCTTGAAGAAGCAACTCCGCAAGGAGGAGTCTGATGCCAATGAGTCGCTTAAGCAAAAGAAAGAACTTGAAGCCGAAGTCTAAAGTCGACAAAAGCAAATAGTTATCCTTTCTAAAGAGGTTGAGGAGTTGAATACTTAGTTGCAAGCATCCAAAGATGAAGGATATGCAGTGCATGCTATGCTCAAAGGTCGAGATATTCATATGTATAGGTTGATTGCTGAGATCCAGGAGCTTAAAGCGCGATTGGCTTCTTATCAAACTGATGCAAGCATTATCGAATGTTATTTGTATTTGATTTGTTACGAGTCACCTCTAGGATTGTTGGACGGGATTCATGTGTCATTATGTTTGCACTTATACTATCTGATTGTGGGATCTTGTATGAATTTTATTTCATCTATGCAATGAGCAGTTGATTCTCAAATTGATTGTGTGATTGGTCCTGATGATTATTGTTGTCGATTATCCTATCATTGTTTGATCCTTGATAAGAAATTGCAGGAACGTCCTGGAAATGATCATTTCATGCATCATGTATTACATTCATTCATGTGTATATCATGCATAACAGGTTTTGATCAGAATTATTATCAGTGGCTTCTGCTTTTATTTAGCATAAAATTGCAAATTCAACCTTCCACCGTTACTTCACTCGAAGCAACGAACACCGTCAAATGGAGAAAATCCAAGCAGATATGGCAGCAATAAAGGCGCAAATGGAAGCACAGATGGAAGCACATATGGCTCAGTTTATGGAAGTGATAACTACCATGAACTGAGGCCAGCAAGAATTGATGATTTCTCTGTGGGGTAGCCGTGTGTAGTGAATGCTCATAACAATGATGATTTGGGTGTTAATGATCACCTTTGTGATTAGTGAATGTATCTGAACAACGGTCGGTTCCCACCACCTCCACCTCTAGGACCCTATTTCTATGATGATGAGATGATGCAGGGGCATCATGGTAGGGGCCACCCACGCTCTCATGGTTATGATGTTGATCGAAATAAAGAAGTATACTCTGTTAATGGCAGTGAGGCCAGTTTTCCCGTTGAGGACCAGAAGTGTTGTCTTCTTAAAGAGAGACTAAGGGAAGTTGAGGGACAGAAGATATCCGATTTGGATCTTTCTGATTGCACCTCGAAAGAAATCATGTCAGAACATGGCGTGATTTGGCTGATGCCTTTATTTAGTAATATCAATTCAATATTGATATGGCTCCCAACCAAACTCAGTTGCAAAACTCATCTCAAAAGTCTAGTGAAACATTCAAGGAGTATGCCCAGAAGTGGCGTGAGCTCGCTGCTAGAGTTCAGCCACCTACGATGGAGTGAGAGATGATAGACATGTTTACTAGCACTCTTTATGGGCACTACTACGTGGCATGTAGTACGTCTGCTAACTTTGTTGAAATGGTTAGGTATGGCGAAAGGATTTAAAGTGGTTTAAAGTCTGGCAAGATCAAGTACACCGAAGGTGGAAGTTCTTCCGATACAAAGAAGGCATTCAATGGTTATCCCAGGAAGAAGGAAGGCGAGACCAATGTTGTGTATAATAGAGGAAATTGGGGAAAATCCCAAGTTAATGTTGTGACTACTTTTTCTTCTCATTCGTAGGCCCAACAAGCCCCACACTAGCAATATCAAAGATATCTTAATAACTGCACACCTAGAAAGTTTGATTTCGTTCTAATGTCTTATGCTGAGATGCTGAAACGGTTACTTGATCTGAAATTGGTGACTGTGAGGCCTGCACTATCAACCCCTCCTCTTGACAAGTGTTGTACGAATTATGATGCAAATTCTAGTTGCGAATTTCATTCTGGCACCATAGGACACAATATTCAAAATTGTTATGCATTCAAGTATAAGGTACAAAATCTGGTTGATTCTAAGGCCATCCAGTTTAACACCCAGTAGCAATAGCCTGAGCCTAATGTTATTCAAAACCCAATGTCACAGCATGCCGGAGGGGTAGTTCAAGCTATTATGGAGGACGAAGAAGTTCTGAACTTGATCATGGATGTTAATTCGGTGAAGACACCATTGCCTTTTATCAAGGACTATCTGATCAAGAGAGGCGTATTTGCGGGCTGTGAGTCTAACTGTGTTGATTGTGAAAACTGTTCGAATGGTTGTGAAAGTTTGAAGGTTGGTATTCAGAATTTGATCACCAACGGTGAGCTACAGTTTTATAAGATTAAAAAGGGTAAGAAAGTTGAAGCGCAAGATGTGTCTATGATTTCCATTCCCTACACCCCAGTTGTCATTTATGCACCTAGAAAGCCTGTTTCGTTGTTGATCACGAGACCTGGTCCTATTCCGCATGCTAGCGATAAAGCTGTGCCATGGCACTACAGATCATATGTTTATTATCATGGAGTTAAACAGGAAGATGGGTCCTCTTCTAAGAAGAAGGATGATAGCTTGATGTTTCTAATATTGACAATTTCGCTGCTCCAATTGCACAGCCTAATGCAGATGCTTTGGCAAAAGATAAAGGCAAGCAGCAAGCAAAGGAGTTTGATTTCAAGTCGTTATTCCTGATTTGGAAAAAGATGTTGAAGAGATTATGCGAGATTATGCGATACATTCGAAAAAGTGACTTTCGTGTTACTGAAAAACTCGCTCAGACCCCTGCTAAGATTTCCATTCTCTCATTGTTACGTGATTCTGAGGCACACAAGAATGCCTTGATGAAGTTGTTAAGTGCTACTTTTTCCTGCAAGAGATATCTGTTAGCTAGTTTGAGAACGTATGTGCTAGTATATCTTCTAGTAGTGGCATGGGTTTCACCGACTTTGATCTCCCGCTAGAGGGCAGAAACCATAACAGGGCCTTACACATCTCTATGGAGTGTAGGGGCACTACCTTATCTCGTGTTCTGGTGGACACTAGTTCGTCCCTAAATGTGATTCCGAAAATAAAGCTGATGAAAATTAATTATTCTGGACTTGTGTTGCGTCCTAGTGATATAATGGTGAAAGCTTTTGACGGGTCAAGACGTTCAGTCTTCAGAGAGACGGACCTCCCTATCAAGATTGGTCCCCAGCTGTTTACAACTACTTTCTTTGTCATGGACATTCAGCCTGCTTATTGTTGCCTACTCGGCCGCCCATGGATCCATAAAGCTGGGGCAATTACATCCACTCTTCTCCAGAAGCTTAAGTATCTTGTCAATGGGAAGACAATTACCGTCTATGCTGATGAAGAGTACGTTGTGAGTCAGCTCACCTCGTTCCGATATGTTGAAATTGACGGAGAAGTCTATGAGATCCCTTTCTAGGGTTTTGAAACTGTTCATATGCTCAAGACTACTCAGCAGGAGGAGAAGAAAAGAGACAAACCTGAGTCCTCTATGGCCTCCCTAAAAGATGCAAGGGATGTAGTTGAAGTTGGATGCCCTAAAGGTTGGGGCAATGTGGTGGAGGTGACGCCAAAGTTCAACAAGTTCGGGATGGATTTCGATCCTGTGTTGTGCTGCCAAATCCTTAAAGTGCCTAATCTGGCTACTCCGATCAAATTCTCAAGTGTCGGTGTCAGTTCTGGACAACTGAGTGATGCTGAAGATTATGATAGTGAATGTGACATCGACAAGTGGATCCGCCCAAGCATCTCGGGTGTTGAATTGAATAATTGGACTTCTGAAGACTGTGTCCCAGTCACAATGGTCAAAGAGTAATTTTCTGTTGTTTTCTTTTATTATGCAATAATTCTTGTGCTCTGCCCAAGGCACAGTGAATCATATGTAGGGCCACCTTGTTTTCTCATGTAATGTTTTATCATGAAATAAAGAACGTCTTTTTCTTTCAAATGTTTTGTTTCATGTCTTTCTATTTTACATCACAATTTTATGGCAATGCTTTATTTTTCTTTTATCATCCAAAAATCTAAAATAAACATAAAATCAATCATGAAGATATAATCCAACAATTCTAATGGATCCCTTTGATAACGACTATGCTATCACTTCTTATGACTTTGATAATCCGATCAACCAAGCCGAAGAAGAAGGTGAGGAAGATTATGAACTCCCTAAAGAGTTAGCAAGATTGTTGAAGCAGGAAGATAGGGTTATCCAACCACATCAGGAGGAGATTGAGAAAGTGAATCTGGACATTGCTGATGCGGTTAGAGAGGTCAAGATATGGGCTGCTCTAGAAGACAGTGTGAAGCAAAGACTAATTGATTTGCTCAAAGAGTATTCAGATATCTTCTCCTGGTCTTATCAAGACATGCCCGAGTTAGACACTGATATTGTTGTGCACAAGCTTCCATTGAAAGAAGATTGTCCTCCAGTTAAGCAAAAGCTTTGAAGAACTCATCCTGAGATGTTTAAGAAGATCAAAGAAGAAGTTCAGAAACAGCTTGATGCGGGGTTCTTGAGTGTGATCTCTTATCCCAGTGGATTGCCAATATCGTGCCAGTGCCCAAGAAGGATGGGAAAGTTAGAATGTGCGTGGACTATCGAGACTTGAACAGAGCGAGTCCGAAGGATGATTTTCTGCTTCCTCACATTGATGTGTTGGTGGATAATATGGCTCATGCCAAAGTGTTTTCATTTATGGATGGTTTCTCAGGTTACAACCAGATTAAGATGGCACCAGAGGACATGGCCAAGACAACTTTTATCACCCTGTGGGGGACATTTTGCTATAAGGTAATGCCTTTTAGATTGAAGAACTTCGGGGTAACTTATCAACAAGCAATGGTGACTCTTTTCCATGACATGATTCATAAGGTGATTGAAGTATATGTCGATGACATGATTGCAAAATCTCAAGATGAGGAAGAGCACCCGGTGCATTTACAAAAGTTGTTTGACAGATTACGGAAATTTTGTTTGAGGCTGAATCCTAATAAGTGTACTTTCGGGGTTCGATCTGGAAAGTTACTAGGCTTTATGGTAAGATAAAGAGGTATCAAGGTTGATCCTGCAAAAATAAAAGCCATACAAGAGATGCCTGAACCAAGAATTGAAAAAGAGGTCTGTGGCTTTCTAGGGAGGTTAAACTACATCTCTAGATTCTCTCACATGACTGCCACGTGTGAACTTATATTCAAACTTCTGAGAAAGATCAAGTCGTCGGGTGGAATGATGATTGTCAAGTCACATTCGATAAAATAAAGGAGTAATAGAGGGATTCCTGACATAATCAGCAACGGATATCCCCATCATACATCTCTATTCCTATTTCTCATGGAAAGGAAAGCAGAAAAATTCCTACTTCTCATGATATCTAGAAAGCGATAAATGCGGGAAGATAAAATAGCACGAGTAAATACCAAACGGATATCAATTCGTAGCAAAAGCAATCCAAAGCAAAGAAACCAGGAATACTTCGTGTGAGCTAGCATCAATCAAAGAAATAATCAGGCATAATATCCAAAGCGGGTCCCATGATATAGTGTGAAAATAAATCACAAGCGAAAACAACGTGCTGCGGTGAATTACTTTCCGAACTTGAACAAACTCACAAGAGTTAGAAATTAACAAGGAGTATAATAAGCATAACTCAAGTCATAACTCATGCATCGACAAAATCTAACAATTAGTTAATTTATGTGGAAGGAGAAATATGCTTCTAAACGTCGTAGCGTGATCAAAACTTGGGAATTAAGTGAGTGTCATATTAAACTAAGTATGGAAATATACAAGTCAATAGCTAACTCATAATCAACTACCTCAAACAAAATGTACAAGAAAGATCATGATTGAAACACATTAAGCGCCTAAACAAGGTCAAAACAATCAATCGTCGCTCTATGAATCAACTATCATGGCACACTAATCATATGACTCAATTAGGGATTCTAAATTAAGGTGAGAACTACCTAAACACGTTAACATATTATTTAAGAGGTTAGTTGAAGGTTAGAATAAGTATTAGGTATCGTATGCAAAAGATCGATTCCTAACTAGGTGAAATAGTAAACAATTATACATCTTTGTGCCACACAAAGGAAAAAATCAAACAAAGACCTAAAGAGATCTCAAAAATCTTTGCAAGCCAACCTCCCATGAACAGACGCTGGATTGAAACTTCGATCGTCTTCTCCAGCGAGTCAAAAGACTAGAAAACACATTTTCACCATAAACGACCATCCTTAACATTGGCTGACACAGTTTTCAACAGTGACTTTGAATATGATCTCCATTTTTATTCATTCTCATGCTATCATCAAATAATCGCGATATAAAAGTGGATCTGGAAAATTTCACAACCAATCGTTCATGCTCATGCGGACAACGATGAGGCTAGCCTTAGCCTCTAATTATTCAGATCATACTAAGAGAAGGACCAGACAACTTACTTGCTCGTCGATCGTGAATTGAACAGAAAATTCCAGAAAAAACTCTATAGTTCCGTTCTTGAGGTCTTGATGATGGTGAAAATATAATTGTTATACTCTGAAATTTTCCCTCCTATTTTTTAAGTCAAGATACATCTTCATACTCAAGAGTTGACCAGATGAACCATCCCCTAAGCAATCAACCCACAACTAGGGTTTAGACTCCCTCAAGTAAAAAATGGTTGTTATTGTTTCAAGTAAGTATAATGCCTCCTCATATGTCTCAAGGTATCACCATGTGAAGTTTCAAGCCTCACAACTCAAGTTTGCTCAGTCAATTGCTCAGATGGTTGAAAATCAATTGTATTGGACAAAAAGTCAACTATGGTCAACATACAGTCAAACTTCATCATTTTTGGTCAACGTCAAGATTTTGAAGTCACATTCATCATTTGATCAAGGGTCAAGACATTATAGGTCCTTCTAAAAGTCATCAAAGAGTCATCTTTTTCCAAAGAGGTTTACATGAGCATGGAAGCTTCAATGAAGATGAAACCAAAAGTATCATTTATAGGACATCAAGCTTTCTAAAAAGTCCAAGAACACTCTCAAATGATAAAAATTGAGCAAGTTAAGGCTTGGGAAAAAATGGAGATTTTAAAGAAATACATGAAGGAAATATTGACCAAACTTGAAAATTTTCCAAATGGGACTACATTTCTTTGATTCAAACTTGTTTCTAATGTTTCCAAGAGCTTCGAAAGCCCATTTGCACGCCATGTTTTCATTTATTTTATTTATTTTTGGATTAATTCATTTTAATTCAATTTTAATTAAAATAAAATACAAAAAATAAATTGACAAGTGCAAGGCTGTAAATCTTAGCTTCTTGTGGTCAAAGAAACTCATAGAAAGCCGGAAATTTCGAAAATATTGATTGGCATGAGATTGCACTGATTGAAGATCAAAAATAGAAAGATTTGGTGTTGATTTCCCATCAAATATTCTTGCATTCAAAGCATGTATATATATATATATATATATACATATATATATATATATATATATATACACACACACACACACACACACACACACACACAAGGATGCCAGATACAAAGGACATGAAATCCTTGCCTCAAGAGCCCTAACCAAACTCCAAAAAACTTGAGAAAAAAGTAACTTCAAATTCCACTTTGCAGTCCAATTCAAGGAGTTTTGAGGATCAATTGAGCATCATAGAGGTCCCGGAAATGTTTTCCAATCATCACACAAGCCTGAAGCAAGCCAAATAGATCACGCAGAATCACGGTTTGCACAACTTTTTTCAAAATCAATTTCAATGATTCATGCATGTTTAACATAATTTGATTATATATTTGTGTTTGTGATGATGTTTGCAAGCTATCTGGGTCGTTTAATCTGAGTTTAAGTGCAGGAATCGTGAGTTGCCATTGTTAGGGTTCCAAGCTTTGATTTAGGGTTTTCCAAAATAGACAATATTGGACCAAATGAGTGGTACCATCGTGCTCAGAAGGAATTTTCCAATCGATCCATGGCTTCATAGCTAATTTATATTGCATGTATCTGATTTTGAAAATGTGCAGGTGTTACAGTGACGTACGCGACCGTAGGTAAAGCCTTTACCCACAAATTGGCGTGTTCATTTTAAATTCTGAAAAAATAATTGTTTTCATATTTAATCAATTCGCTTCATTATTCAAACAGCTAGCACATGTAGCACAGGTGGCAAGAGAGGCATGCTGGTGACCCCTGGGTCTTGAGTTCGAAACCCAGGGGCTGCACTTAATTTTTGCCATTTTACAAACTAACCTATTTTCTCTTATTTTTCTTATTTTCTTATTTTTTTAATTTCTTTTCTTGTTTTCTTTTTCCTTTAAAATATTTTTTAACCATAATAAAAAATCATAAAAATAATTTTATTTTTATATTTAGGTAATTAAAATCTTTATTTAATTTTTGAAATAAATTTTTTTATTTTTCCTTTATTTTTTAATTAATTGTTTAATTAACCTTTAAATTAAACTTTAATTATTTTTCTCAAATAAAATCATCTCCAAAAATACCAAAAAAATATCTTTTTTTTTAATAATTAGGGTTTAAAATATTTTCACAATTATTAAAGCATTTTTCTCATTATTTATTTATTGTTTTGCATTTAAATTCTAGAAATCGATGTATAGGTCGCAAAGGTTTTGTGTAATAGCGTAGATTTAATTTCTCGCACTTTACTTTCTACACCCCTTATTATGTAACTACCCCAAAGCCATGTAATAGTGTAGGACCTTTACTTTTCTGCTTTTACTTTCCGCACCTCTACTTTCTGTACATATATTAACTGCTTAGATGTATGGCTAATAGGATTGTATGACAAGATTAAAATGAACCGTTAGATAACCTTAAATTCAAAGATAACATTATCTGAATTGAATCACTATTTCACACTTGCACCCCTTAGGGTATCCTCTCTTGTTGCCTTTCGGATAAATAATGGTCATGTTCCTCGAACGTAGGGGTACCATTAGCAAAAGTCCCTCAGTTAAATCATCACAAAGATCATAGTCCCTCGATGTTGCCTACGAATATATAATCTCGTCCCTCGGTTGTTGCCTACAAATAAGGGATGATCGTCCCTACGCATTTGCTAAGGTATCCTTACAATGTTGCGTTCAATGACCATACGATGACCCTATGCTTGTCCCTTCACATCTAATGGATATAGTTATCTACCAACTAATGGTATGGGTAGCGCTATCCTAAAGGAGAAGGAAAATGACAAGAACGGACTTTCTGAGTATGTAATTAGACTCTTAATTGCTTGCTCCGCTGCAATCAAAATACTTTTCACACCTCACATTTCTTTTCAAAAATACCTTTCAAACAAACACTTTGTATACATTCCAACGAGAATCATTATAAATCTTTACCCTTTCAAAGAAACATTTCCAAACACTTCATATTCATTCTTGAGGACTGATACAAGAATCATTACGAAGTCAAAGCAGAATACTTTTCAAAATACTTTTCAAATCACAAACACACAAAAAGCAAGTTTTGAAAAGTGAGCTAAGCAATTAAGAGCCTGTAGATAAATACGGATGGAAAGGGTGCTAATGTCTTCCTTGTTCATAATTACCTCCCATACTCAAAATCGATAAAAGGTCTTTCCTATTATTTTAACCTTACCTTTATTGGATAAAAGAAAAGTCGGTGGAGACTTTTGCTAACCGCAACATTTGTCATAAAACACAAAACAGACAAGTCAGTTCTTCCACCATGTTACAGAACTGGCGACTCTAATGGGGAAACTACCTAAAGAGGGTTTACCTTAGGGTCCTAGATCACTTTTAATTTCTTTTATTGTTTGACTTGTCTACTTTACTTTTAAGGGTTTGCGTGGGTATTATATTTGTGGGGGATCCTAAACCCAGATCCAAGTTTCCTTAGGTAAGTGGCAATAGATCATCGCGACTGTCCGGCGTAGACTGAAACAGTTAAAATGATGGCTACGGTTAGTGCGACACTTTGGATGTCCTGATGTTCCTCATGTTCATTTGAGGAAATATTTGGCATCTGCGTGGAGTCATCAAGCGCTAACTAACCTTTTAGAACCCTAATTGACCCATCTTAGCCATTAGAAGGTAGTGAGATAGTAGGCTTCAATGCAAACTGAGGTTGATTGATACTCGATGCTACGCTAATTGAGATTCGACTTTCGGGATATTTCGGGCAACCATTTGGTAGTCATATTGAAATAAAGCCTGCGAGAAAGATCCGTGATTTGAGATTCCTAGAACCCAGTTACTATTGTAGGACAAGATGAACCAACGTAAACTCCAGTAGGGTAGAACCTATACCTCATGCAAGTCTTAAACCTAGGGCTATTGTGTGAATTGCTTGTGCTTGCTCTTTAAACCTGACATCATAACATCATAAGATTTCTAACCATTTCAAGGACCTAGGGATTTATCTTTGCTCTATGTTGTAGGGTCATGGCTTCCAGGAAGAATATCTGAATCAACTTCATGGGTATACCTTTTCAACTCAAGGAGTTAGTCTCAAAAGTTCCTGACCATTCTCAGTTCATCAAAAGGCATGGTTATCTACTCGACTTAGTTATCTCCGGTTTTGAAGAAGATATGATGAATGTCGTATTCCAATTCTTTGATCTGAAGCATCACTATTTTACATTCCCAAACTATCAATTGGTACCTACAATGGAAGAGTTCTCTAAGCTACCTGGGATACCTATCCTTGATCAGATATCATTCACTAGTTCATAAAAAGCTCTGAGGTTTGAAAACATTGCAACAGCCTTACATCTAAAGCAGTCAGACATTGAAGCTAATTGGGAAATAAGAAGTGGAGTTAAAGGTTTGCTTGCTAAGTTTCTGATAAAGAAAGCTCGAGAATTCTTGAAGGCTAGGAGTTTCCACGCTTTCGAAGACATTTTTGCTTTACTAATCTATGGTTTGGTGCTATTTCCTAATCCATATCAATTCATAGACGTGAATGCCATTAAGATATTCCTCACTCATAATCTTGTGCCTACTTTGCTCAGAGATATTCTGCATTCTCTCCACACTCGTACTATGAAGAGACAAGGGACGCTCATGTGTTGTATACCGTTATTATCTAGATGGTTTATTTCGCACCTTCCTCGATCAGTGATAAAGAATGAACAAGGTTTGAAATGGTATCAAAGGTTGATGTCGCTCTCTCATTCAGATATCTATTGGTGTCTCTACTCTCAAAAAGACTTCACTTTCATTGATAGTTGTGGGGAATTCCCTAATGTACCACTCTTTGGCATAAGGGGAGGTATCAGTTACAACCCTTCTCTAGCGCTATGACAGATTGGTTATGCTCGAAGAGATGGTCCTCGTGATATACTTATCCAAGGCATTATGTTTGACTACGACAACGATCTCCAAGGTTACCGTCGAAGATTTGTACACGCTTGGGGCATGATGAAGAAGACTGATACCAAGATTTTGGGAGATAGAAACTCCATTCCTTGGGAAACTTATTTCAAATGGGTGCGGCCTCGCGCTCAAAATCTCATAATGCCATACGCTGCTATTCTACTAGTAATTATGGAACCTGTTGCCGAAGATGATGAGTCTTATACCATTCTCTATCCAGACATGCCTACCGATTTTGAAGAATTGAAGAGATCCTAGATTCAAATTAAAGAATAAAGGGATACATTCGAAGCTCAATGCTATACAAGTAAGAAAAAGTATTAGAGCTGACGAAGCTACTTCAAGAGGAACAAAGCATTAACACATATGTCAACACAAAGAGGAAGCTACTTCACTTTCTTTTGTATTTACTAATCAGACTAATAAAAAAGTTTGTTCGTACTTGTTTACCGAATTTAAATTCCTAAGGTCCTTGAAAACATTGCATAACATTGCCTATCATAGCATATCATTTCATAACAGGTACTCCGAAGACCGGTTTTCTTATTCTCTCGTTGTTTATTTCAACACAAAATTGCTCTCGAACAAACTGTCAAAGATCTCCAGGCTCAAAATGCTCAATTCCAAGAGATGTTCACCAACTTGGCCCAAGGACAAAAAGATCTGAAAGAGCTCATCATCAAGAAGAAGAAGGTATATGGCGTTCTCAACTTGGGAAGAAGGTTCAGAGGTCCAGTCAAGGTAGTCAGACAACTTGAATTCTCAAAAAAGAGCGACGAAACTGAAGGAAGTGTCAAGGCCGATGAAGGAAGTCGTCATGGGTCTCAAGAAGAAGAGAAAGAAGACTATATGAGCGAGCAGTATCCTCCTGACAACGAGAAGTATAAGCAACTCGAAGACCTTCTGAATGTTGTGGAAAATCTGAAAATGTCAGGATTGAATTTTGATGACTTAGGTTTGGTTCCTGGAGTGGTCATTCCCCGCAAGTTCAAAGTTCGTACTTTTACTAACTATGATGGAATTTCTTGTCCAAAACTTCATCTAAAATCCTATGTTCAAAAGATTCAACCACACACTGCTGACAAGAAATTATGGATGCATTTATTTCAAGAGAGTCTATCTGGAGCACAGTTAGAGTGCTATTACCAGCTAGAAAATACCCACATTCATACTTGGAATGATTTGGCAGATGCTTTCTACGAACAGTACCAGTACAATGCTGAATTGGCACCAACCCGCATGCAACTGTAGAATATGTCTTTGGGCCGTGATGAGAAGTTCAAAGAGTACGCCCAGAAATGGAGAGATCTAGCAGGCAGAGTCCAGCCACCCTTGTCTAATAGGGAATTGGTTGACATGTTCATGGGAACACTGACAGGCCCATTCTTCAATCATCTGATTAGAAACTCTTTAGTCGGATTCACTGAGCTGATACGGACAGGAGAACGTATTGAGGTTGGAATCAAGAGTGGGAAGATTCAATTCGAGACATCTTCAAATGTTGCGAAGAGATATTTTGGTGGGAAGAAAGAAGCCAATGATGTGTATGGTCAGAAGAACCGTGACAAAGGTGATCTCCAGCAATCTGTGGGGGAAGTCCTGATCTCCAATCTCACGCCAGTGTAACCTCAACAAGACAACGCGCGTAGGAAGAACGTGCCAAGAAGATAGTTTACGAAGATCAATATGTCATTGTCTCAAGCATTAAAACACATGTTGAAAGCAGAGCTGATATCTTTGAAAGATCCTCCTCACCATGTCAATACATCCTCTGTGAAGTACAACTCTAATGCAAGGTGTGCATACCATTCCAATAGCCTAGAGCATGACACCAACAACTGTTTGGCCTTGAAAAACAAGATCCAAGACATGATTGAAGCTCATGAAATTGAATTGGACCCTCTTGTCAAAACCCGGAATGTGATCAATGCACCAATGCCTGATCATTGCAAGAGTGCCAATGCCATTGATAACGACTCATATGTCTTTGTTATGAATGAGTTAACCACTCCCTTGATGATTGTTTAGAAGAATCTACTACAAGCCAATTTATTTCCAGGATGCTTTGACAACTGTCGTTACTTCGCATCTAAACCCAATGGATGTGACAAGTTGAAGAGAGGTGTTCAAAGCCTGATAAACAACCGAGAAGTGTTATTCATGAAGACTCCGTCTGTAGAGAGTTTATGTGAAGATGTTTCCAAGAACTTGAAAATCGAAGATGTAAGTGAAGACATACTAGAAGTCTGGGATACCTTGGGGCAGCCAAGTGGGAAACTCGATTTCATGCTGAAATATACCATCCCTAAAAGCTACAAGATTGCAATTGAAGACATCAAAGCAACCAGATGGGGAGGTGAAGACTATCCCGAAGAATATGCTGATGTAAAAATAATAAGGATCGCCTCTATCGACCTTGCACCTAGAGTGGCACCTCTGATTATTACCTCGCCCATACCAGTTCCATATTCCTCTGATAAGGCTATACCTTGGAATTATGGATATCAATAATATCCCCGGATCAAGCAAAGTAACCAGAACCGGAAGAGTGTTTTCTCTAGATATTTCTCCTCCAAAAGACACTACCGTACTAGTCTGTATTCCTGCTGTTGAACCAACTCCCGAGGCTCAGGGAAAAGAGAAAGTGACTCAACCTGCTCAGACGGAAGTACTGAAGGAAGTTACTAAAGATACCTATAAGCAAGAGATGGAGGAAATCCTGAAGATTATTAAAAAAAAGCGACTACAATGTTGTGGAGCAGTTGGGACAAACCCCATCCAAGATTTCCATGCACTGTTGATGTGCTCCAAGGCTCATGCTAAGGCCTTGGTGAAGTTTCTGAAGAATGCTTACATACTGCAAGACACCTATGCTGACTAGTTCGAAAGTTATATTGCTAGCCTGATCACAGACAATGGTTTGGGCTTTTCTAATGCTGATTTGACTCTTGTCGAAAGAAAACACAATAAAGCCTTACACATATCTATAGAGTTTAAGGGAACTACATTGTCTCACGTTTTGGTGGATATTGGATCTTCTCTAAATATCCTACCGAAGAATGCTCTCAACAGACTTAATGTTGAAGAAGTGGACATGAAACCTAGTGACATAATCATAAGAGCTTTTGATGGTTCGAAGAGAACAGTACTTGGAGAGCTCAACCTGCCGATCAAAGTAGGTTCCCGGACCCTTGATTCTACTTTCTTTGTGATGGATATCCGGCCGACTTATTCTGTTTGCTTGGACGCCTTAGATACATGGGGCAGGCGTTGTTAGCTCTACCCTACATCAGAAGTTGAAGTACCCAATGAAGGGGAAGATTGTTACAGTATGCGGAGAGAAAGAATATATGGTAAGCCATCTGCATTCATTCTGATACATTGAGATAAAAGGCGAATTTTTTGAGACTCCCTGTCAAGCTTTCGAAGTAGTTCCACGAGTCATGCCTGTTAATGCTCCTGTCACTCCTAAGATTACTAGAATTCCATCGAAGGTGGCCTCGCTGAAGGACGCCAGAGCTGTGGTTGAAAAAGGAGGTTGTACTATTTGGGGTCAGCTACCCGATTTCCTATTCAAATTTGACAAGTCTGGTTTAGGCTTCACTTCCATGGGTCATAAAATAATACGCCGCGAACGCAATGGTGGACCTCCATTCAGCATCAATCAAGAATGGAGTTCATGCTATAGAAGACGATGATGGTGACTTCGACGTCAACCATTGGATCTTCCCAATTGCCGGCGATGGACTCAACAATTGGATGGTTAAGGATATTATGCTAATCTCCTTTAGACAGGAGTAATTGTTTTTCTATTTTATTCTTTTTTGCTTTACGCTTTGAACAATAAGACTTTAGGCCTAGTGCCTTACCATGATGGTTCATTTGTGAGGGTTATTACTTGTCATTCGCATATTTTCATTCAATAAATCATTGGAATTTTACATTCAAATATTGTGCTCTCTGTCTTTGTTTTTACTTCATCACCTTTTCAAAAGTTATATGTTCTTACACACACCCACGTAATAAACTGCAAATCCATATTCACTCTAGATCCCATCTATAACGACTCTACTATTGCTAAATATGACTTCAATAATCTGATCTATCAAGCCGAAGACGAAGGCGAAGAATATTGTGAGGTTCCAGGAGAACTTTCCAGACTACTACAGTAAAAGGAAATGGTTATACATCCGCACGAAGAGTCAATCGAAGTTGTGAATCTAGGTACCAACAAAGACAAAAAAGAAATCAAGATAGGAGTGGTTCTTGTAAAAAGTGTTAAAAAAAGATTGATCCAGATGCTGGGAGATTACATCGAGATTTTTTCTTGGTCTTACGAAGACATACCAGGTTTAGATATCGACATTGTGGTACACCAACTACCAACAAAAGAAGGTTTTCTCCCTGTGAAGAAGAAAGTTCATCGTATGCGTCCTGAGATGTCCGAGAAAATTAAAGCCGAAGTTGTGAAGCAGTTTAATGCCAGATTCTTAGCCGTTACTTCTTATCCATAGTGGGTTGCGAATATGGTGCCTGTACCTAAGAAGGACGGCAAAGTACGTATGTGTGTAGACTATCGAGATCTAGATAAGGCAAACCCGAAAGACGATTTTCCGCTTCCACATATTGATGTCCTGGTTGGCAACACCGCTCAGCATAAGGTTTTATCTTTCTTGGATGGTTTCTCTAGTTATAATCAGATCAAGATGGCTCCTGAAGACATGGAAAAGACTACTTTTGTTACACAGTGGGGCACTTTCTGTTACAAAGTCATGTCGTTTGGGCTGAAGAATGTTGGCGCAACATATCAGCGTGCCATGGTAGCTTTATTCCATGATATGATCCATCACGAGATAGAGGTCTACATCGACAACATGATAGCTCGATCACAAACCGAAAAAGAACATCTTGATCATTTATGTAAGTTGTTTGATAGACTAAAGAAATACAGGTTGAGACTGAATCCAAACAAATGTACCTTTGGAGTCAGATCCAGCAAACTCCTGGGATTCGTTGTCAGTGGTAAAGGTATCGAAGTTGACCCCACTAAGGTCAAAGCTATTCAGGAAATGCCAGCTCCCCACATCGAGAAGGAAGTCAGAGGGTTCTTAGGATGATTGAATTACATTGCCAGATTTATTGCGCATCTAACTACTACTTGTGAGCCAATCTTCAAGTTACCGAAGAAAATCAAGTGGTAGAATGGAATGACGATTGCCAGACAGATTTTGACAAAATCAAGGAGTACCTACAAAAACCTCTTATCTTGATGCCACCAATTGAAGGAAGACCTCTAATCATGTATTTAACAGTGTTGGATAATTCAATGGGGTGTGTGTTGGGGAAACATGACGATTCTGGTCGAAAAGAGTACGCAATATACTACCTTAGCAAAAAATTTACCGACTGTGAAACAAGATACTCACAGCTCGAGAAAACTTGCAGTGCTTTGGCTTGGGCTGCTCGTCGTCTAAGACAGTATATGTTGACCCACACTACCATATTAATATCTAAAATGGACCCGATAAAATACATATTCGCGAAACCTGCTCTCTCCGAAAGAATAGAAAGATGGCAAATGATCTTGACCGAATACGACATTCAGTATACTACTTAGAAAGCGATCAAAGGAAGTATAGTAGCTAATCATTTGGCTCATCAAGCTGTAGATGATTACCATTCTATGTATTCCGAGTTCCCAAATGAGGATATCATGTTAGTCACTGATTACGAAGAGCTTGGGTCAAATGAAGGACCTGAGTCAGGATCCCGATGGACCATGGTATTCGATGGAGCTTCTAACGCACATGGAAATGGTATTGGCGTTGTGATTATATCTCCTAAGGATGGCCATACACTTTTCACCGCCAGATTATGTTTCGACTGCACCAATAATATGGCTGAATACGAAGCATGCATTATGGGTATCAAAGCTGCTATTGACTTGATGGTCAAATTCTTGCAAGTATACGGAGACTCAGCTTTGGTGATTAGTCAAATTAAGGGCGAATGGGTCACGAAACATCTGAATTTCATTCCATATCGAGAACACGTGTTGAATTTGATCCCCTACTTCGAAGAAATCACTTTTGAGCATATTCTGCAAGAAGTGAATCAATTGGCAGACGCTTTAGCTACCATGTCATATATGTTCAAAGTCAGATGGGACAACAAAGCTCCTCAAATTACTATCAAAAGACTAGACGAACTGGCATACTGTTGCGAACTTGATACTGAAGGAGTAGAAGAGAAACCTTGGTTCTATGAAGTGAAGAGGTATCTCGAGGCTCAAGAATACCTTGAGGGGGAATCTATCAATGATAAGAAGTTCCTAAGAAGATTCGTTGCCAAGTTCATTCTCAATAATGGCATCTTATACAAACGCAACCATGACTTTGCCTTACTCTGGTGTGTAGATCAGAAGACAACCGAAAGAATCATGGAAGAGTTGCATGAAGGCGCTTTTGGTACACATTCTAGTGGATATACGATGGTTAAGAAGATTCTGAGAGCAGGTTACTATTGGTCCACTATGGAAGCTGATTATTATCGTTATTCCCGATCTTGTCACAAATGCCAGATATACGCAAATAAAGTACATGTTCCTCCAGTTTCGTTGAACGTCCTAACAGCTCCTTGGCCTTACGAGATGCGGGGCATTGATATGATTGGAGAAATCAAGCAAATTGCTTCTAGTGGACACCATTTCATCCTTGTTGCCATCGATTACTTTACCAAGTGGATAGAAGCAGCCTCATTCGTATTTGTTCCCAAGAATGTTGTGGCTCGATTCATCAAACATAATCTCATCTACCGATATGGCATCCCCAAAAAGATTATCATAGACAATGGTACCAATCTCAATAACAAAATGATCATCAAACTCTACACACAGTTTAAGATTAAGCATCACAACTCTTCTCCATATCGACCATAGATGAATGGCATAGTGGAAGCCGCCAACAAAAATCTTAAGAAGATTATACAGAAGATGACAATGACATATAAGGATTGGCATGAGATGTTGCCATTTTCTCTTCATGGTTATCGCACTTCAGTACGAACATCTACAAGGGCAACCCCATTCTCTCGTGTTCGATATGGAAGTGGTTCTACCTATAGAGGTTCAAATACCCTCGCTCAGAGTATTGAAGGATGCAGAGTTAGACGAAGACGAAAGGGTCCAAACTCGACTTGACCAAATAAATTTGATCGATGAGAAGTGACTCGCAGCCATTTGCCATGGACAGATATATCATAAACGCATGATCAAAGCCTTCAACAAGAAAGTCAAGCACCGAGTATACCAAGTTGGCGATCTAGTAGTCAAGTGCATCATCCTACCACAAGGTGATTCTAGGGGAAAATGGACTCCCACTTATGAGGGACCATTTGTAGTGAAGACAATATTTCCCGACAGAGCCATGATATTGAGCACTATGGAGAAGACTTCACGCACGTGAATGCGTATAGTTAAAAATACTACGATAAAGACCCGCTTCGATCGCCTAGGCAAAAAACCAAAGGGGTTCGGGAAAAAATTAGGGACATATATAAAGAATGTACACCCGGCAAGTCGAAAACATGGCGGTATCCCTGAAAACCCACGGTCTAGGCAAAAGTTATGGATTAAAGCGTATGACTATGTCTCGTCAAGATCATCTACTATACTATAAGGTTCAAGTTTAAATGGCGCAGATCAAGGAATCACCTTCTTCTAGAAGCGAGGAGATGAGATAGTCGAAAATATATGAGCAATAGCAGAGTTGAAACTCAATGGGATTATTTCCACATAGCTTTTTATCACTTTTTCAAATGCTTTTGACAATTTCCTCTTATTAGGATATTCGTCTCTTTGTACACAAACTGCCTGTCTATAGGGCCACGTTTCAAAATCAATACAAATTATATTCTAAATCCGAATTTTTACATTTATCTATTTTGTTTGCATAAGTCCAATGATTGCTTTGAATGATTATACGCATCTGACAATAAATATTTGTTCACAAATACATGAAAAGCAAACAGAAACAACAATTACTACAGGCTCTAGGAATTGAGATGACAATCCAAGTCACCAACATATCCCCACAGAGTTAGCATCACAAAAATACCCCCACAAATCTCACAGATTTATCACATCTTCAAGAATACCACATAACCATTTACAGTAGAATGGTTCACTTACAATATCTACAAATTCATCACGGCAGTCCCCGCGCAGTGATCATATACATTGTCACGTCAGTCACCGCGCAGTGATTGCTAACTTTGTTACGTTGGTCCTTGAGCCGTAACAGGTCATCAACTTTTAACTTATCACGTTAGTCCCTAAGTAGTGATCATCCACAAATTCATCACGTCAGTCCCCGCATAGTGATCATCTACATTATCGATTCGTCACATTAGTACCTGAGCAGTGATCATCTATAAATTCTTCACGTCAGTCCCCGCGTAGTGATCATCTACATTCTCGATTCATCACGTTGGTCCCTAAGCAGTGAGCATCTACATTGTCACGTCATTCCCCATGCAGTGAACGTCAACTTATCATGTTAGTCCCCGAGCAATGATCATCTACATTGTCATGTTAATGATCATCTACATTGTCACAAATTCATCACGTCAGTCCCTGCGTAGTGATCATCTACATTCTCGATTTATCACGTCAGTCCCCGAGCAGTGATCATATACATTGTCACGTCAGTCCCCGCATAGTGATTGTTAACTTTGTTACGTTGGTCCTCGAGCAGTAACAGGTCATCAACTTTCAACTTATCACGTTAGTCCTCGAGCAGTGATCATCTACAAATTCATCACGTCAGTCCCCTCGCTATGATCATCTACATTATCGATTCATCACATTAGTACCTGAGCAGTGATCATCTATAAATTCTTCACGACAGTCCCCGCATAGTGATCATCTACATTCTCGATTCATCACGTTGGTCCCTGAGCAGTGATCATCTACATTGTCACGTCATTCCCCGCGCAGTGAACGTCAACTTATCATGTTAGTCCCCAAGCAATGATCATCTACATTGTCACGTTAGTCCCCGTGCAGTGAATGTCAACTTTGTTATGTTGGTCCCCGAGCAGTAACAGGTCATCATCTTTCAACTTATCACGTTAGTCCCTGAGCAGTTATCATCTACATTGTCACGTCAGTCCCCGCGCAATGAACATCAACTTTGTTACATTGGTCCCCGAGCAGTAACAAATCATCAATCAGCTTATTATGTTAGTCTCCAAACAGTAATAGGTTATTCAAAACCACATCATTCCCCAACAAGGGTTATTTCTTCAAAACCATACGCAACATATTCATCCCCAGTTGAGTATCACTCAAGGTTTATCATCTTCCAACAACATCAATATCCAAACCAAAAACTTGGTCAAATAGTGCATCGGAGGAATCCACGTCGATCTTATCCCCTAGTCAGGGTCTCCAACAACTATATCCCTAAGTAGAAGTCGAAGATCCCCAGCAGAACATCCTTATCTTCTTCAAGATGGATATGTTTTAAAATACCACAACATCCATATTCATACATCATTCATAAAAAATCATAACATGTGCATACATAATTCTCGTTTATTTCGAGAGCATCATCACCTACTCGCATGAATCATGATGTGCACAGAACTAACTTTACTCTTCCAGGTTAACTTCTCAAACAGGCAAAAAATTATTTACAAATTTCCAACCAGAAGGTCAAAGATTAATGCCCGAAACAAGACGGGAAAACTATCTGTACGACTAAGCCGGTATGAACCCCTGAAACAAGACGGGTTTATCGAGCAAAGCAACTTGAATATCAATTCCCGAAACAAGACGGGGCGACTAATCTACACGACTAAACGACATAAATTCTCGAAACCAGACAGGTTTACCATCAAACAATAGGCAACAGATTAACACCCGAAACAAGACGAGGAAACTATCTACATCCTGACGAATACTCATCTCAGATAAAGCCAAGATGAAGGTTTATTCTGAGTCTCCTATCATCAGTATCTCCAAATGGCATCTTTAAGCTCATCTCTGGTTACGCATTATTATCTCTCCACCTGCAGAATGCTTCATTCAAAGACGACCATGGAGCCTAACGTACGACTCACTCTTCAGTATCAACTCCTCCAAATGGCATCTATAAGCCCATTCCAGTACATTGTTGGTCAATGGTCTCTTTCCATACACCAGCGAGTGCAAATTTTAGGGCACTCGAGTGTTCAATCATCTTCTACCTTTAGCTCACGAAAGGCAAGCATACCAATCTAACCCCTCTGGTACAAGAGGCTTAACAGGGGCAACTGTTAAACCCCAAAATTTTCCCTCCTATTTTTCAGGTCAAGATACATCTCCATACTCAAGAGTTCCTCAATAGTTGACCAGATGAACCCTCCCTTAAGCAATCAACCCACAACTAGGGTTTAGACTCTCTCTAGTCAAAAATGGTTTCTATTGCTTCAAGTGAGTATCATGCCTCCTCATATTTATCAAGGTATCACCATGTCAAGTTTCAAGCCTCACAACTCAAGTTTGCTGACACAAAGTCAATTATGGTCAACATACAGTCAAACTTCATCATTTTTTATCAATATCAAGATTTTGAAGTCACATTCATCATTTGATCAAGGGTTGATCATGATTCATCAAGAAAGTCAAAGAATTGATCAAAAGTCAAAGTTTCTAAATTAGGGTTTTTTGATCAAAAGTCAACAGAACTTTGACCAGGCATAACTTTCACGTACTTTATCATAAATTTTTCCACGAAAGCTCATTTTGAAGAGAATTCAGTTTTCTACAACTTTGTGTCTCACAAGCTTTGCCTAAAAATGCTTCATTTGAGAGTTATGGGTTAAGACATTATAGGTCCTTCCAAAGAGGTGTACATGAGCATGGAAGCTTCAATGAAGATGAAGAAAAAAAAAGAACTTATAATACATCTTAAGCTTTCTAAAAAGTCCAAGAACACTCTTAAATGATAAAAATTGAGCAAGTTACGGCTTGGGCATATATTTCTTTGATTCAAACTTGTTTATGAAGTTGCCAATAGCTTCTAAAGCCCATTTACACGCCATGTTTTCATTTATTTTATTTATTTTTGGATTAATTCATTTTAATTCTATTTTAATTAAAATAAAATACAAAAATTAAATTGAGAAGTGCAAGGCTATAAATCTAAGCTTCTTGTGGTCCAAGCAACTCATGAAAAGCTCGCAATTTCAAAAATATTTGATTGGCATGAGATTGGAGTGATTGAAGATCAAAAATAGAAAGATTTGGTGTTAATTTCCAATCAAATATTCTTGCATTCAAAACTTGGTTTTTCTTCAAAATTGTTGACCTGAATGCCAGATACAAAGGACACGAAATCCTTGCCTCAAGAACCCTAACCAAAATCCAAAGAACTTGAGAAAAAAGTAACTTCGAATTCCACTTTGGAGTCCAATTGAAGGAGTTTTAAGGATTAATCGAGCATCACAGAGGTCCCAGGAACGTTTTCCAATCATCACACAAGCATGAAGCAAGCCAAATCGATCACACAGAATCACAGTTTGCACAACTTTTTTCAAAATCAATTTCAATGATTCATGCATGTTTAACATAATTTGATTATATATTTGTGTTTGTGATGATGTTTGCAAGTTATCTAGGTCGTTTAATTTGAGTTTAAGTGCAGGGATTGTGAGTTGCCATTGTTAGGGTTCCAAGCTTCAATTTAGGGTTTTCCAAAATATACAAAATTGGACCAAACGAGTGGTACCATCGTGTTCAGAAGGAGTTTTCCAATCGATCCATGGCTTCATAGCTAATTTATATTGCATGTATCTAATTTTGAAAATGTGCAGGTCTTATAGTGACGGACGGGACCGTAGGCAAAGCCTTTACCCACGAATTGGTCGTCGATAAAAAGCCCAGGAAATTCAAATCGGGGACGAAGACCCCTTGGCGGGCGTTCTTTTTAAATTCTGAAAATAATAATTGTTTTCATATTTAATCATTTCGCTTCATTATTCAAACAGCTAGCACATGTAGAACATGTGGCAAGGGAGGCGCGCTGGTGACCCCTGGGTCCTGAGTTCGAAACCCAAGGGCTACACTTAATTTTTACCATTTTACAAACTAACCTATTTTCTCTTATTTTTCTTATTTTCTTTTTTTTAATTTCTTTTTCCTTTAAAATATTTTTTAACCATAATAAAAAATCATAAAAATAATTTTATTTTTAGGTTTAGTTAATTAAAATCTTTATTTAATTTTTGACGTAAAATTTTTTATTTTTCATTTATTTTTTAATTAATTGTTTACTTAACCTTTAAATTAAACTTTAATTATTTTTCTCAAACAAAATCAACTCCAAAAATACCAAAAAAATATCTTTTTTTTTAATAATTAGGGTTTAAAAAATATTCACAACTATTAAAGCATTTTTCTCATTATTTATTTATTGTTTTGCATTTAAATTCTAGAAATTGATGTATGGGTCTCAAGGGTTTTTTATAATAGCGTAGATTTAATTTCTCGCACTTTACTTTTCACGCCCCATATTCTGTATCTTCCCCAAAGCCATGCAATAGCGTAGGACCTTTACTTTTCTGCTTTTAGTTTCCGCACCTCTACTTTCTGTACATATATTAATTGCTTAGATGTATGGCTAATAGGATTGTATATCAAGATTAAAATCAACCATTAGATAACCTTAAATTCAAAAATAACATTATCTAAATTGAATCACTATTTCACACTTGTACCCCTTAGGGTATCCTCTCTTGTTGCCTTTCAGATAAATAACGGTCGTGTCCCTCGAACGTAGGGGTACCATTAGCAAAAGTCCCTCAGTTAAATGATCACAAAGATCATAGTCCCTCTATGACCCTCGATGTTGTCTACGAATATATGATCTCGCCCCTCAGTTGTTGCCTACGAATAAGTGATGATCGTCCCTACGAATTTGCTAAGTATCCTTACAATGTTGCCTTCAATGACCATATGATGACCCTACACTTGTCCCTTCACATCCGACGGATAGAGTTACCTACCAACTAATGGTATGGATAGCGTTATCCTAAAGGATAAGGAAAATAACAAGAACGACCTTTCTGAGTATGTAATAAGACTCTTAATTGCTTGTTTTGCTCCAATCAAAATACTTTTCACAACTCACAATTCTTTTCAAAAATACCTTTCAAACAAACACTTTGTATACATTCCAAAGAGAATCATTACAAAGCTTTACCCTTTCAAAGAAACATTTCCAAACACTTCGTATACATTCTTGAGGATTGATACAAGAATCATTACGAAGTCAAAGCAGAATACTTTTCAAATCACACACATAAAAAGCAAGTTTTCAAAAGTGAGTTAAGCAATTAAGAGCTCGTAGATAACGACGGATGGAAATGGTGCTAATACCTTCCATTTTTCATAATTACCTCCTGTACTCAGAATCGATAAAAGGTCTTTCTTATTCTTTTCACCTTTCCTTTATTGGATAAAAGAAAAGTTGGTGGCGACTCTTGCTAACCGCAACATTTGTGATAAAACGCAAAACAAACAAGTCAGTTCTCCCACCGTGTTACAATAATCCATAAATCCTCGATATACTGAGAAGTAAACTCAACATGATGATTGAATCTTTAGAGGAACTCAATCGGATCGCGACGGAGTTGGCCTTAATGTGAGAAAACAAACTCTTCTTGCTCGAGCTGCTAGCTCTTTTTCGATGATTGTCACTGAATCTCTTTTGGCAATTATTCTTGAATGGAGAGAAGGATAGGAGAAGAATATTGGTGCATTAAAGGTGGGAGTTTCGATTATGGTGTATGAATTTTGTTATAATTTTTGCAACTGTTATTTGTGGAGGTGAAAAGAGAGAGAACTGGTGAAGGTGATGCTCCGGTTATGGTGGAGATGCAAAAGTAGTGAGAGGAGAAGTAAGAATGGTGAAAGCTAATAAAGGAGAAGAAAGAACTTGTTCTGTTACAGTGGTGAGGAAGAAAAGAGAGAGGTTATGGTGAGGCAGAAAGAGTTGAGAGGTTGAAGATGAACAAAAAAGAGAGTGTGAATAGTTTGTTCCAGCTGAAGATAGGAGTGTGAGGGCGCGAGAATGATGTATGGTATGAAGATGGTTATTGAGCGAAAGAGAGGAAAGAAGGTGATGTGCTTTCTATTATCGTGAGTGTGAGAGGTTTATGCTATCATTATTGTGAGTTTGTTATGGTATATTCCTTCCATGATTCAAACATAGAAACTAATGTGTGGCCTTATCGAGTAATGACCTGCTGCATCCATATTTGTAGTGTGACTGAAACATGAAAATGTGAGGGATGCGTCGTGTTGTGATTTTCTAACCGAAAAAATGACATTCTAACCATGGTCGTGCAGCCTACTTCAAGGTCTTCTAACTCAATGCTCGAGTTTCTAAAGGACGTGATCTTGGTGTCATTCGAAAGAGGAACTATCGTAGAACATTTCCTATGTTGATATCGAGCCGTAAAATTGCCCAGAACTATCTTTAAATTAGTCATGAAGTTGCAGTATTACGAATGATAAAAGTACCGGCCATTCCGCTAAATCCAACAATTACCGATCAACCCATATTTCTTCAACTTTGTGACAATATAACTCGGAATGCAAGCACTTACCAAAGTTGAAGAGTGTCATTGCGTACAAGTCTCATGTTGACCATTTTTTGAATTAACGTCCGTAGCATGCTCAAAAATGGCCTTGAAGTCGGGAAATTGTAATTGAAAGAATTACCGGCAATTTAGGCAAAAATCCACCAATTACATTTTCTTAACTTTGTCGCTTTATAACTTATGATCTAAATCTTGAACGAAACCGATTTCTTCTGCAAAGTTATAGATTGCCACGGGTTGAACAATTTTGTAGTTGAGAGTTTCCGGAAACGGAGTCGAGAACCGTATGAAAAACGAACTTGAAGTCAGCTACTTGACTATGTTGACAAACCCCTCAAAAATTTTGCTAAGTGTTGATTGTTGAAATATGACAAATCCACATTTTTATATCCCAAAATTTTCCCTCCTATTTCCAAGCCAATACACATCTCCATACTCAAGAATGCCTCAATGGTGGATCAAGACAAACCCTCTCCTAAGCAATCAACCCATAATTAGGGTTTCATTTCTCTCAAGTTGAAATTGATTTATATTTCTCCAAGTGAGCATTATGCCTCCTCATATACCTCAAGCTATCACCATGTCAAATTTCAAGCCTCATAGCCTAGGTTTGCTCAGTCAATTGCTCAGATGGTTGAAAATCAATTGAATTTGACAAAAAGTAAATTATGGTCAACATACAGTCAAACTTCACCATTTTTTGTCAACATCAAGATTTTGAAGTCACATTCAAAGAATGATCAAAGTCAAGAGTTTCCAAATTAGGGTTTCTTAAGGGAAAGTCAACAGAACTTTGACCAGGCATAACTTTCACATACTTCATCAAAAAAATTTCCAACAAATCTCATTTTACATGGAATTCAATTCTCTACGAATTTACAAGCTTTGCCCAAAAATGCTTCATTTGAGAGTTATGGGTCAATACATTATAGGTCCTTCTAAAAGTCAACAAAGAGTCATCTTTTTCCAAAGATGAAACCAAAATGAGAATTTAGAGGACATCTTAAGATTTCTAAAAAGTCCAAGAACACTCTCAAATGATGCAAAATGAACAAGTTACGGTTTGAGCAAGTTTGGAAATTTGGAAGAAATGCATGAAGGAAATATTGGTCAATCTTGAAAATTTTCCAAATGGGCCTTGGTTTTTTTGATCTGAACTTATTTCTAACATGGCCCATGACCTATAAGCTCAATTACATGCCCTAATTTTATTTATTTTATTTATTTTTGAATTAAATCATTAAAACTCAATTTTAATTAAATTAAATACAAAGAAGAAGTCCAAGGCGTGTTGGGCTTGTTATTTGTATGCCTTGAGGTCCAAGCAAGTCCATGAAAGCTGGCAAGAAGCATACAAGGAATGATTGCATGAATATTGAGCAAATTTGGAAATATTACATTTGATTTTTCAATCAAATATTTTCCAATGAATGCAATATATTTTCTATCAAGTTTCTGACCTAATACACTCTTTATTATATATTCTACAAGACCACAAGAGAAAGACACGGGTGGCTACCTCTAAAAAAACCTAGAGAATTCTTCAAAAATTTAAGAAACTAGGGAAAACTCAAAGTCAAATTTCCAGCCGTTCTCAAGAAAAACCAAGCATCCATTCATCATCCTGAAGTTGCCAGCGGTATATCTAAGTCCTCAAGCAAGTCAAATCGTGCCCAGAATCGCCTCCACGAAGTTGGACCGGTTGGTAATATTTCTTGAATCTCAAACCTTTGATTTATGCAATATAAACAATTTCGATTCATACATTCATGTTCATACTGATGTTTGTGAATGTTTAGAACCATCATGCATGAGTTTTAACATAGGAATCAAGCTTCACCATTGCTAGGGCACGAAGGTTCTGATCTTTCGTATCTCCGTGTACAAGCAGTTTCAATCGAAACTAAGTCCACCACTGAACTCCCAGGGGTCGATTTAGGGGGGTAGGCTTAAGCTCTTGTCTCGAATCTTGTTATTTTTGCAGGTTGGAATTTGGAGTGGTTAGAGAAGACAACAGATGTTTGACTCCGGCGTCTCTAACTTTGGTAGACCGATCGAGGGCATGCGTGGCGTGTTCTGATTTGTCCATTCAAAACCTTGGGGTCCACCTTGGCGCGTTTGTATTTTAATTTATTTTAGGAATGGATGTACATATTTATGAAGTTGGTAAAATGAATGGATGTACAGCCACCCCAGTGGCAACCCATGCGTGTGCTAGTCCCTTACCCTATATCAGGTCGCTGGTTCGAACCCGTCTTTTGCAACTTTTTTTTCTTCATATTTTCTAATTTTTACAGGTTATCATACATAAACAAAGGGATTTTTCCAGGCCTCGTAACTCAATATCCGGACATTTCTCGAAGGCACCTCTACAAGGACAAACTTGCAGTATGAAATGCGTTATTTCCAACTTTTACAAATTCGCTAACTTTCAACCATAAACAAAGGAGATAGAGAATCGACAAAATGGCTTCATGAACACAAATCTCTTAAAATTTAGAAAAAAATTCTAAGTCCAAGATTACTTAAAATACAAGAAATCTCATTTTCGGCCGAATCTTCTGACTTTTCTCAACAAATGATCATATTCTCTCAGATCTCGACTTTTGATAATAACTTTGACCAAAAACCTCACTCGGTCAACCTTTGACGTTTAGTTAACTTTTCACCGTGCACACTTGGATCTCTTCATATCCAATCGTTCTTGATTTTTTGATGACTCATGTGGATTGAAAAATAGTATATAGATACCTCGAGACTCGTAGAAGACCATGGAATTATTTTATGCTTGAAGGATCAATTACAACATGTCTGCGACCCAAAACCCTGATTAATAGCCACAAGATAGGAGAAATCGCTCAGAGCTCTGAACCCACATTCAACTGAGGTATCTTGACAAATCTATTGAACCAACAAATCTCGTGTATAGAGAGGATATTTGCAATGATGAGACTTATTGTATTCAACCCTAATGAATCACATTTCTTCTTTTGAGTTATGTATATTCATACAATCAAAAAGACCTCGATCTCATGGTTAATACGCCAATGACAGGTATGCAATGTTAAATGACCTAATGAGAGACATGTATATGCAATATGGGATATGTGTAAGCCAGACGGTCCTTATATGGCATATTTTCTACAAGAGAAGTTGGAACTTCCTCCCCGACAAGACTTCAAGTTATGGTGTTGACCCTAGAATGTAGAGCTTTATAAGCCATCCTTAGAGGAAGATAGAAAGGATGTTAAAAAATAAGGTGTGCCCCGGGTTTCACTTGACTTGTAAAAAAGTACAATTATGTAGGTTATCCCTATGCAGTTAAGGAATACTCATAGACCTTATTAAATGATGGTGGTTAGTGCTTTTCTATAGCCGTGAGAGACCCTGTTTGGTAATATTTATGGTGTTTATGGTAGTATAGAGGGCCAACCCATGTGAAGTGATAATTTTATGTATAAGTTTTATCCTTATGATGTATTAATCTGTCCACTTTCTCGTTAGGATTTTTCCTTTGGAATGATAACCGCCCACTCAATCAATGGTGGACAGTTGAATCCTTACTTCATATGAGGACATAAACTAATTTTTTACTCTGACTTATCTTTGGTAAAGAAATATATTTTTCGATGTTTCCCATATTGGGCGAATAAGAGACATTTATGGAGAGGTGATTCCCATCGGAGAGACATATGGTCACATCCCATCATTAGGACTATAGACAAATATATCACTACATATACACAGAGACAAAATTACTAATGGATGCCAGCTCGAAAGAGGCTAGGTAGATTAATTGGTATTGTTTCGATTATTTTGTAGAAGTATGTTTTAAAGCATTATTGAACCTAATATTTTGTTAGTTATCAATATATGATGAGCAATACTTACTCTTAACCATCATTAGATTGTTTGTGTATAACAAAATATTATTCTGTTTGAATTTTAGATCTACAAGAACAATGTCCTCTATAACCCTAAATTCAAAAGGAGAACTCACGTTGTTGAAGTAAACAAATGTGATATGTCAAAATTGATAAATTCCAAGATGTTTTTGTTAACAACATGAGACATATTCATACAAGTTTTAAATTATTATGGACCATACAAAAGTGACAGTGCAATCACAATCCTACAAAAATGTTGATACAATTTTATCCATACAAAAATATCACTACCAAATTTTTAGGAGGGATATTCACTACACTTAATTTTTGAAATTTCTGATAAAGCATAACTATAGACAGGATGTTATGAATATTCCGATAAAAAGACATAATGGATTTTTAATAAAACTATCCAGATTTTTCGTGTTTTATTGATTTTTTTTTAGAGTAAAAGTTTGCACAAACCACAAATTTTAAGAGAAATAAACAAGGCAAAATGTCCATTTTGGTCCCTTAACACCCTTAGGTTCATATTGTTCCCTTAATTTATTTTCGTGTCACTTTGGTCCCTTAACTTTCAAAACATTTTATTTTAGTGCTTTTTGTCTAATTAGCGACGAAAAAACTTTGACATCAATCGCTAAATTCGTCGATAGTTAGACAAAATGACTAAAATGAAACATTTTGAAAGTTAAGGGACCAAAGTGATATGAAAATAAATTAAGGGACCAATCTGAATCCAATGGTATAGTTAAAGGACTAAAATGAGTATTTTGCCATAGTTTTGGCATTATTAAAATATGTGAGGTGCCATAACCAGGCCAATGGGTGTCAGGTAGATTTGTCTAGTTTAGACCATCATAAAAGATAGTGGACCATCATAAAACACAAGGGCATTACTTTGTACACCTTAATAGGGTGCTAGCTTACCACAGTGAAAAGTCAGAAATACCCCAAGATTCCAAAGATCCATATTGAACGCACCCATATTACACACTCTAAATGCTTTCTTGAGAAATTTACTCTATTTTTCCCAAAAAAAATAGTGTTCTAAGATGTATGTTTGTGTCCATATTATGGTTAATTCGAAGTTGAATCTGTGTAATAACCCTTATTTCAAAACTCAGTGATTTACGCTCAATGATTTTATTGAGATGCATCTCTACACGAATTTTAATTGATATACCTTTTGCTAGAACCTTCTCCCTTCCTTTTTCATTTTCTACACTTTTAAAAACTCACTTCAACGAGCTCGTAAGAAAAAAAATAAACTAGGCCACTTTCAAGCTTCAACCCTGCTTCTAATTCATTACAATAAGTCCCAAGACATTCCATTCAATATATTCAAGTTTTCATACAACAACTTTCAACCATTATGTTTCTCATTTATTTTTTAGTTGTGATATGTTATTAGATAAAATAGGTTATTTAAGATGTATTAGGTTATAATTAGATTCAAAGTAGGTAACTAGTATAGACATACATTCACATTTGTTTGTATTTAGAGCATCATATAGGGTTTATGCATTTTCTGCCCCATCACGCTTTTTTACGAATATTCTTCTCGGGAATTTTCTTTTCATGTGTTACGGAGATGTATCTCTCAATTTTTCTAGATTTTGATTTACTTTGTTCCTGTAGAATTTTGATTTTGATATGACTTTCTAGTTTTATTATAGATACAATGGCTGAAAACTCACACACATTGATGCACGGTCGAGTGGCCCAACATGCATCAGTTTGTAGGAATAGGTCCAGGCCCTCACAACAACCAGTCGGTGCAAATTCATTTGATCCGGAAGCATTGACTTCTAGGAGGAACATGTTGTTTCTCCCATTCTTGATAATTTTCTATGAGGACCCTATTACACCTCCCTAATTTCTCTCAATGCATACCAAGGTTCTAGGAATGTTTATGAAGGAAAGTATCTTAAATATTTTACTACTTTGGCATTACATCTGTTTTTATAGTAATTTAATTTACTATTGTTTTTGTATTTTATTTTTATAGTTTCGTGAAACGATAAAAAGCATAAACCACATAAATAAGAACTTGAACCCACCATAGCATAAAGAGGTATGGTTTTAGGATATATTTCATCTATATGTATGCTAAGTTTATATGTGACTGGATACAAGACCATTAACCATGGCATGTTGGAGACTTTTGTAGAGAGATAGCACAAAGAGGCGGCATCTTTTCATATGCCTATTGGTAAGATGTCAATCACTCTTGATGACGTCTCATGCCTCCTACATCTTTCAATCAGGGGAATATACTAAACCACTCCAAAAACATATAGAGTAAATGCATTGGGCAAGAGATTACCTATTTGGGAGTTGATCCATGTGAAGCCTAAATAGAGCTTGGCGACATGAGAGGCGCTCATGCTAAATTTTCATATCTGGAGCAACTATAAAAATACCACCTGGATATGATACTGGAGGATGAAAGTGATAATGAACAAGTTGTATACCATAGACAATGTGCATTAAGGTCAAACCTCATATGCTTGTTTGGCACGACCATATTTCTAAATAAAAATGCAACCTACATCGATGTAATGTTCCTGACAAACTTCATTGACTTAAATCAAATCCACAAGTGGAACTGGGGGCTGAGTTTTTGGTTTATTTATACTTGAAGATAGGATAAACTTGTCTTCGGAAGAAAAGACAATTGATAGGAAGTTGCACGCTGCTTATGGTAATATATTTGCACCTTCACTATTACTAATATCACTTTTGAAAATTTGTTACTAATATTTTATCTAAATCATTTTCAGGCTTGGATCATTTGTCACTTTCCTCGTATATCCTATGAGGATTTTCCACGTTCTTGCTCTTATATCCCGCTCATAAGGAATTAGGATATAGAGTCGTTATGGGTGTTTATTGACTGCAGCACTATAGCATATGACATATATTACTACTTGTACATGATCGCCATCAAATGTGTTCCTTGGATCATATAGCCTTCTCCTTTGGATGATTGGCTTGTGGATTGTGCCTAATGTATCTACATTTTCCTGAGTGGGTCATGTGCCAGTCCTGGTTTCTACAAATTGTTCCAAGACCTTCCTTTGTGTTTGTTCTTCCTACAATCTTCCGCATAGATCTTGATGTCATACTTGATGATTTCTATAATTATATAGTACTAGATAATCCAAGTAGTGTGCCATTTGGTGATCCATGGGCAGCTTACATTCGACTACATGCAATAGTTCTATAATGTGTCATATCCTTACATGGTACTAGATATTGCGGGAGCATCACCTAGGCCATCTCATCAAGAGATACTAGAATAGGATCATGTTAGGGATGACCTTGCACAAGACCTATTGTCGGTTAATTAGCATATTGTGACTATTGCGAGAGATGTCATATAGAGAAAGATGATTTTGAGGAAGGCGGTTCTAGTATGGCCTTCGTATAGGATATCTTAGTCGAGGCACATAATGTCTTGCAGTACATGAGGCAAAGGAGAAATAGGGAAGTTAGATATACACAATAGTTTATTTTTATTTTTATTTTGGTAGTTGTTTTATTTTTTGAACAAATTATGTATTATGGTAACGTTTTTGATAAATTGATTAATGTCTTGATTATTATTATTGTTTTAATTTATATATGACATCCTTTAATTACATTAGTATAATTAGCATGGTGTTATGATATTCTTAGCATAAATGGCCTAAAATATATAAGTTGGGCTAAAAATTATCAACTTCAGAACAAACTTGTTGCCTAGAACTAATGTTCTAAGTTGTGAAGATTTTTCAGAGATGCACTTCTGATATATCATATGAGGTATGCAAAAACACCCTTCCATCAGCTCAGAATGAAGACATAGGTTAGAAGATACGCTTACAAACACACTCTACAAAATTACGAAGATGCATCTCCGGAATAGTTTTTTGAAAAATATGGGATGGATAACACACTTATGAAGTATTATATGCATTTAAGGTGGGCCTGGATATGCATCTCCAAAATATATAAGGAAAAGATTCAAATTTTCAGCATATTCACCCTTATCATGTGGGATGGATTTACTAAAAATAATTCACCAATACCAAGGTTCAATTTAGCCTTTGACCCACCACTTCAACAATTCAAATATTCCACTAACAAACTTTCACAAGCAACAAATGATTGCAATAAAAATAGCCTCTAATTGAACTGCTAATTGAATCTTCCTTTTTAATATCTAATTTCTTGTTCATTCAGTTGAGAATTGTATTGAAAATCAAAAAGAAATATTATCACCTACTACTTCGGCCTGATTTATAAGCAAAGATTCTCCTTTTAGGTTCAACGAATAATGAATGTATTTTGTCTTTTATGTAGACCAGATACATTCATTTCTCAATGAACCTAAAAAAGAGAATATTTGCTTATAATAATGGACAGAGGGAGTACTTAGTAATCACATACAACTTTGTCTCAACGGAATGATACTTAACGTAACCATGTTGTTCTTACCTCCGTCTTTCTTAAATTGTATATATTCAACAATAATATAGTCATAGTCAAAAACAAGCTTTGAATAGTTTGCTGGTGATTTGGAACAAAAGAAATGCAATCATGTTCAAAGGTGACATGGGAGATGTGAAGGAGGTGGATATTCAATATCAATATGCACTCTTGGATATTACTTGTAATTGGTTTCAAATGTAAATTTACGTCCAATTTTTATTAATGGTGTAAGTATCGAAGAGACTTTCTCAAAGCTTCCATTTTGTAATAACTTTTTGATACTTTGTAATTGGTCTACAATATCACTAGTACTCAATATAAATATACAAAGGGGATTTCTTATTCATCCCATATGTTTGAAAATCACCCTATGCAATTCCGAAAAATGCCCCTGAAAAACTAGAAATGTATTTTTGATACGCACCCACACACACATATAATTCATTTGTTTTTGAGATTCGCCCATTTTTACGACAAATTTTATTCCGAAAATGCACTCTTAGTTTACACGAGATGCGAAGTTGGTTTCTTTATTGTCAAAGTGGCCACAACATACACAAGAACCACCTCGAGCACAACAACTCAAGTTTTACATCTAGGTTAGGAGAAGGGACCGAATTAGGGAAGAAAAATATTCCTAATATTCACCACAACCTAGATACCTTGAGCGTCAAAGTTGTGGAACATCTTCAACTTGCTCATTATATCCATGTTATATGCAAAATACAATCATTCTTGTAAAAAATTCATGAAGACTCATCCCTCACCAAAAATATTCTTCCTCTCCTCAAGATAACGTGAATATTAAGTTGTCTCTTACTGACCTCATTCGGGGGGAACCTCACCAGGGTCGAACCCTTCCTCATATCCAATTTCATGAAAGCAAGATTGCATCTCATCCTTCATTGTTACCTCATCCGAAGAAAAAGAACTCAATTAGGTACAATATAAGTTAGTAGGTCGGCTAAAGTGAAGTTAGGACCAGAAAAAGAACTCAATTAGGTACAATATAAGTTAGTAGGTCGGCTAAAGTGAAGTTAGGACCACTACTTTGGGTACAACCCCCGACAAGGATGAGAAGGCTCAACAAGAAGGTAATAGAAAATAGAGTGAGTTGTGAAAGTAGGGGCTTCACAAATATGAAACATTCTAGAAAATGGCCACAATCCATAGTGAAGGAGTTAACAATTGATGGACTGAATGAAAGTAAATCTACCCTTGATTACGAAATCTATCTAGAAAGGTATGCCTCAGATGGATGGAATATATTGAAGAATAACTTAATAAAGATCTATCTGGGGAAGTATGCCTCAGATGAAAAAGATCAAAAAATAAGTTAGCTAAAATCTCGGACCCCGAATGAAGTTGGGAAGGGGAACTTCTAAATGTTTAAGGATGGTTAGCTCAAATTCAAATTCGGACACCGAAATCCTAATCTTGTAAACAAGCACTCATAAAACAGGATCATGCAATCATCAAATCACTACATATCCTCCACTTCGAAGAATTATTGATCACAATGTTAGCATCACTAAGGATGACCTTAGTGCTTAAGACCGGGGGAATACCTACTACCTTTGCATCCACACAGGCATACAACGACATGTCCCACCAAGCTTGAATATTCAAATTTTGAACACTTTAGTGTCGCTAGGCTCGTGACCTTCAGTTCTCATGTGAACTTGGATAAATCTTTAGCATGTTCCCTTCTTAACAAATTGGCTTGTGACTCCTCTTTCGAAAGAATGGGAGGGGCAAGAGGGCCTCGGCGTAATTTATTATTGTCCCTACATTTGTTATAAAGGAGTATAACGACCCAGAAGAAGAAGTTTCTTTCTCCAAGGATACTTCAAACATCCCATCTAATCCATAATCGTCATATTAGATATAATTTATGGTCCTACACAGTCATTATTATGTGAAGGATGAAGAGAATCATGGGACGACCTAGATGAAGTTTCCACTTCATAGTCACTCACTAAATTAACGGTGTTATCACTTATCCTAACTAAAAGTGGGAAATGCTAAAAGTAAAACTTGAAGTAGAAGGGCACCTGGTTAAAAAGGATTGATGAAGCGGGGGGAATGGAAAAAGAAAAAAGCATTAAGTGAAACTCTGAATCACTCAAAGCCATATTCTCAGGGAAAAAGAAAGAAAACGTCTCTTTGAAAATGTAATTGAAATCCTGAAAGCTAAAGGGTTGTGAAATATTACCAAATATTTAGCTCACTCTATTTATAAAATAATGACATATGAAGCATCAAGACCAACCAAGAACAGAGATCACAATATCAACGACTAGAATTCCACTCATTGCTATACATTGAACTTAGTTGTACTTAAGCACTTTATATATTGCACTGTAGCCTAGATGGTCACGTCATTCCACATGTCAAGAATAGGTGATGACGTGTCCCAATGATGAAATTGCATTAAAAGTGTTTGTTCCCCATTACTTTTCAAAAAAAGGATCCTAAACAGTTAAGTTTTACTTCACACCAAACTACAACATGTGGCCCGTCAATGATGCTTAAGGCTTACCTCAACTCTTTAGTGCCCAACAAAACCTTGGGAGAAACTATTTTGGACCGGTCAAAGGTCCAATTGACCAAGGCCCAATCCATCTCAGGCCTACCTCCTCAACCATAATATAAAAACAATTCACATGTGATGATAAGATACACAATCTATGATCTCCAATTTTACTATACACATCTTGAATCTATAATTGACTTAAGTGTTGAAGTGCTAATCATATAGGTTCATCCCGTATCAACGTAAAATGGAGATCAGAGCCATCGTTCAAGATCAACAGTTATCAAATTCTCATCATTTCTGATTTCAGAAAGGAACAATATACATATTTAAATACTTATTTATCTATTATTAGAAATACATAAATATTTATTTATTTCTTATGAAATATGAAATATAAATATTTAAAATAAAAATTTAAATGAGAGAAAAAAAGGGATAATTAAAATAAAAATTTAAATTTAAATGTTTGAAATATGGTAAATAAATGATGTAATATATACATTTCATGGGAGATTTTAACAACTAATTTCATATAAATTATTTCTAATAATATATGCATTTAAATACATACTTATCTATTATTAAAAATAAATAAATATGTATCTATGTCTCATTTTTATTTATTTTAAATAATATGTTTTATAGTTATTTCCTATTTAATTATATTAATTTATTTTGTAAATATTAAATAATATTATTAAAACATATTAGTTTAAAATATATAAACCTTTGAGATTTAAAATTTCCAATCACTAAAAATATATTTAATAAATATATTTCATAATATTTAAAATTTATTACATGTAAACAATATTTATTTAAAAAAATATCTATTACATAATATTTCTAAAGAAATATTTATTACACAACATTTAAGTATTATTTTAAAATGTATTGAAACACAATTAAATGATATTTAATTATGTTTAAACATGATTCCTGTTCTGGACTGTACCAGCACCTTGCCCACGTCCAATCCAATGGGCATAAGGACCCGAATGCCCATCTGTCCATAACCACTAGGGAAGTCCCCACGTGCGTGTTAGGGCCACGTGGCCAACGGTTACTTAATCGTCACCATGTCCTCCGAGAATAATGGGTCAACCTTCCCTTGCATCTCGGAGCGGCAAACTAGGGAGGAGGTCACGTGTTGGACTCCTTACTCACGTAACTCTGGCAGTCCCTTAGTGGGCTTGGCTAAGCAACCTACTAATTGGACCTTAGCTAAGCAACCCACTAACTGGACCTTGACCCAGCGCTGGGAGTAATAAATACACTCTCATTCGAGAGGGTCAGGTATTCACTTCTTTTCATTCTCATTCTCTACTTGCTCTCTCCTCTCGCCTTTTCTTACTTTGACATTGGAATGTCTTGCAGGTACCCCATCTTTCTCACACCGCAACAGTAATTTGGGTCATCGACGATCCTTCTGATAAAAAAAATCATGTTTAAACATGCCTTAAAATATTGAAACTTATATTTTTAAAAATTTAAATATTGAATAATATTTTAATGATATAAGAAATATATTTAAATACTACTAAACATGAAACTATTGTTTAATAAATTATTAAAATATTAAATAAATAATTTCTGAATAATTATGTAATATATTTCAAATATAAAATAAATAATTCAATAAATATTGAATGAATATTTAAAACGTTTGTTTTTATATACATATCACAACGAACACAAGAGACTTGTGGGAAGATACTTCATGTGAGGGAGAAGTCTAAAATTTGAGAATTTTTCCTGCCACCCTAAAATTATTTCTAAAAGTTTTAAATTCTCACTTTACCCTTGACCATTTACAAAGAATTTCTCGAACAAAATTTTAGGTAGAACAATTTGAAATTTCTAGTAAAATTTTCGGTATATTTCCAATTTATGCCAAATTTTCTGAGGGTTATTTCAAAAAATCCGGTATACCAGAAATTTTAAAATCTTCAAAATTTACGGTATGTGCCAAAAATACGGAAGTGTTTTTGAAATTTCTAGTATACCAGATATTTTAAAATTTCTGGTATACCGGAAATTTTGCAAAAGGCTAAATTTCCGGTATGTTTCATTATCTTATTTTTTTCAACGGTCGAGATTTTGCCGACACTTTTGTGTGGTCTAGAACATAAAACAATTTGTATAAATATGGGTTTTAGGGTTATAAGGTATCACATCTCAACAACATGCCTCTTTCTCAATATTTGATTAAGGCAGAAGTGCATTACAACGGCCGCAAACCTGCCATTGAGTTCAAGATCCCTGATGGATCAGAGTTCTTCGTCGCGTTGAAGAAAACATTGAACGGTTTGCTACCTGATTTCGAGAATAGGAGGGTGACAAAGATCGAGTTTTGAAAGGATTATAAATTGGTACAGATGGTTGGGTGAAATACAACTTAATCGAGATGAAGAATGATGAAGATGTGAAGGCCATGTGGAAATTATTTCGTCGTAGGATAACCAAAGGTTCGATCGAGTTGGACGCGTAGATCCGAAGATCTGTTGACGACATAATGAAGTGTCTAAAGCGTCCAGATGAATTTGAATCTAGTAGTTCCTAGGTTTTCATGTATCAGAGTACTGTTTATTTTTTTTGTTTGTCATGTGATATTTGTTAACTTATTCGAGTTTCTTATTTGTGTTATTTTGTTTTCTTATGTAATCGAAAGAAGAAGTATTAGCTAAAAAATATTATGCAATAAAGTAAAGTCTGTTTGTCACAACATACACATAATGATACAATAAAGTAACCCCTGATACACCTCACCATCGGGGTTCAGCATCCCATGATGTTATCTAATGTAGCTGCAATGAGGTGTAGGCGGGTGTCCTGGTCAGCTGCTAGAGGAGGAGATAGTGGTGGTGGATCAGAAGAATCTCTAGTACCTGAAATCCCTAGGACATCAGATGCTGGAGCCGATGGTGTGATCCGAGGGTGTGACACACTAAGGAACCACTCCAAGTATATATCATCGCACTACCCGGGCTCCTGCACCCCGCATCCATGATCTCACGGGGGAAGGTGATGATGTGGTTCTTAAACCACTAATCAATGTCACCATATAGGGCGCGTGGTATCGGCCATGGGATGCCCTGGACATAACCATACTCCTGTAGACACCGCTCAGGCAAGTGCCTAGCCACATAGCCCTCCCACCTAACATGCCCTTAATATAAAGTGGATACCTCAAAAGGATGGTGAGGGAGATGAGTTGTGTATGGTGTCCAAATGACATCATCCAGGGTCAGAGCATCCAACCTCCTCCTGTACTCTGTCACACCTCCAGGATGAGTTTGTCTGGCCTTCCACCTCTTCGCATGTGGATCTCTAGTTGTCACTCGTTGGATCCTCCTATCATAGATGTGAGGGAAGTGCTCGTATATTCAACACTGCATAAATAAAGATAAATAAATATTATATGAAAACCTAATAATTATTAAAAAAAACATCTAATAATTTATAACATACCTGCAATAGGCTAAGATAACCAGCAAGATGTCGGGTATCAGGACGGGAAGCAACATCAAGCATTGTGTACAGTATCGTCAGTGCCGCCACTCCCTAAGCCCAAGTGGGACTGTCCAGGGCGATGAATAGAGACACGTAACGAACATCAATGTACACTCCAGACTTGTTCGCAAATAGAGTACATGACACTAGATGTAGCATGTACGCCCTAACGGTAGTCTGAAACCTATGTGCCTCCACCAGAGCCTTATACGTAGTCCTCAACCAAGACATACGGAGGTGAAATTCTCGAGTCTCGCCAAACTCCTGAATAGAGACACGTAACGAACATCAATGTACACTCCAGACTTGTTCGCAAATAGAGTACATGACACTAGATGTAGCATGTACGCCCTACGGTAGTCTGAAACCTATGTGCCTCCACCAGAGCCTTATACGTAGTCCTCAACCAAGAGATACGGAGGTGAAATTCTCGAGTCTCGCCAAACTCCTGTAGGACCTTCGCATCATCCACCTCCAACGCATCCACAACAATGCGCATCGTTGTCGCCTGATCCCTATAAACTGGTGTAAAAAAACATACCAGCTATCGGTAGGTGGAACAGAGCATCCACGTCATCTAAAGTGACTGTCATCTCTTCAAATGGAAGATGGAAGAAAGATGTCTCTGGGTGCCACCTCTCAACAAATGTTGATAGCAGAGGGCGTCCAACATCGTCAATGAGCATCCAGCAAAGTCCTTAAGTCTGAACTCCTCAAGTATCCTCCTCACCTGCTTAGAAATCGGTGTCTCGGGGAAGTTCTTCAACTTCGATCCATGAGAAGCGACCTTCAAAGTAGGACACTCCTAAAACAAAACAACACAATTACAACAAATTAGTATACATGAAACAGTGTAATACAGATAACAAATTAAGCGTTAAAATCAAACCAATAATACTTACAGCGCCCTGCCATATCCAATACGTGACATGGTCAGCATAACCCGTCAAGACGGACCTGTCAGAAGGTCCTCCAAGGAAACCACCATCAGTACTCACCGATGGCTCAGATGAACTTGTCGTGGTGTCCGTATCAGCATGAGACACCACTCCCTCCTAAACCGGCTCCTGTACCACCGCCTAAACCACCCTTGAAACCACCTCCGGCACCACCTCCGAAACCACCTCCTGAACCACCTCCGGCACCACCAAGGAAACCACCTCCTGCGCAGGCTCCTGCACCACCTCCTGCACAGGCTCCTGCACCACCTCTCGAATCCGCTCCTCAGCAACCGACGCCTGAACCACCGACTCCAATACAACTACCTGCTCCACCGTGGGAACACGAGGGTCCACAATTGTCGTAGAAATTCTAGTAATCCGTCGACGAGGTGCACGAAACCCCGTCGCAGTCTGCTCAGCCATCCGTTTCCAATGAGAATCAGTCAAACGACAGCGATCATCCTGCGCCTTGGCAAAATTAACTTTTCATACAAATTGAGCGATGTTAGGTACAAGTAGGGGTGGCAGGAAAAATCCTCCTACAACTTTGATTACAAAGTTTTTGATTTTTAAGCTTTTAAATTTTTCAAACTATAAAAATTAAAAGCCACATGTATTTTTAACAAAACAAAAAATTAGAAAAAACGATGCCAATTTGACAATCCACGTCATTAAAAAATAATAAATAAAAAACAATTAAAAAACATCTCACATCATTGTATTTATTTTTACATAGACGTTTTTTCAATTCGGGAAAAAAAAATGCCAATTTGACAATCCACATCATTAAAAAATAAAAAATAAAAAAATGTTATTAAAAGAACAATTAAAAAACATCTCACATCAATGTATTTATTTTTACATATTCGGGAAAATAAATATTAACCCTAATTTCATTAATTCAACAGAGTTTTTAAAAAACTATTTAACAAATATATTTCATTAACTTCAAACTATTTATACATCAAGCTTGATGACAATAAACCCATTTAAAATACATTGATAATATCATTAAATTCACTTCTAAACTTAAAATTTCAAACAACATTCCTCATTTTTCAATTTAAAATTTTCCTCTTTTTTTTTTCCTTTCGATCATATCCACTCATTTAAGGAAGAACACATTACTCTTAGGAAAAACATTCCCTCCTTTTGCGTCTTCTAAGTATAGATCCATTTGTCCCAAAATTTTGATTACTTGACATTGATCACTACTTCAAATCTCTAACATCTTCAGAATTAAGATGAAAACAATATATTGAGTTTTTTTATAACAATTGAAAAACTCAAGGAGATGATGAATAAGTCTATTAGCAATCTTATGAAATACTTTAGAATGAAGAGGATACACACTTAAATCAGGTTCGCCACTCTATCCAATTGTGCCAACTGGATTGCCACACAAGTACAGGTAAACGATTTTGGAAAAAATTTAACCAAAAGAACCAAGTTGGCTAAAGGAATAATTTTTGGAAACTCAACACTAATATATGTTAGGAATAATTTTTGGAAAGTCAACACTAACATGTTAGATAAGGGCTGAAAATGAAACCTTAATCCTAAAATTATATATAATAAAACCACTTAAAACTAATAACATCTTTATTAATACACAAAAATTAGAGTATATGCATGGGCGGTAAAGTAAAATATGTAGACAATGTATCAAACCATTTTCCAAGACCATAGAGATACAGTACTCCATTATTTTATTTTCCTTTTGGTACAATGTACTGCATTATTTAAAGTAGCATCAAGAAGCACGAAAAGATATGGATCAAGTAACGTTTTAATGCTGGCGCAAATATTTTGCAAGCATGGAACATTTTGCACCTTGGTTATCTTGCTATCATTGCAATATTTTGTCAGCAAAGGGGAAGGTAGGAGACACATCAACAGGTACCTATGGGACAGAATAATACACAAACTGATGATATTTGTAATATATAGTGTTAAGAATATTTGTATGTAGAATAGTCCCACATCGACTATATCGTAGCATTAGTTGTAATCTCATATATAATAAAGTCTCCGTAGTACTTTTAAAAATACACAGTTTAACCTAAATGTCTCTTAGTCTCTTTTAATTCAACAGAAACAATTAGTTTTTTCAATACTTTAAATTCACAGTCTGTAGTTACTCAATGGTTCTGTGGTTAGTACCTGAATATTCTCTAATTTTTCCAGAGCAACTTTCAATGGTTCTGTCATCACACCGTATTTCTTAAGAAACATGCCAGCAGCCTCTTTATCACCTTGGGCTTGTATGGTGAGTATCTCCCTGCTCAGGCCTTCAACTGCACCTTCAATCTTTAGAAAGAAAAATACAATTTGCATTGCTTATCTTAGGGTCAAATAGATTCTAAATGAGGGAAGAAAATAGAAAGATTTTGAAGCAATAAATACCTTGGAAAAATCAACAGAAAATGTATCATCAGAATGCAAGAGAAAGGCTCCTTTCTCATATAACCAGTTGAATTGCAATGCTTGTCCTTTTCTGACAATATACGGTAGAATTAGATGCTAAATAACAAATATGAACACCAAATGAAAGAAGAATGTGTAGCTAGCAACACACCCGTGAGCTTCCTCTAAGCCAAAACGTACTGAGCGAAAGCATCCAGCAAGAAAAGAAACATACATGGACTTCAATAAGCTTTCAGAAAGCATGTCCTGATGAAATCATACAGATAATCTATGACATTAACACAGTTCTAAGCAACGGAACAATAAACTATCTAGAAAATGTAATTCTTGAGAGATTAAGCATAATAGCTAACCTGAGTGATTAAGAACCTCAATGCCCAGAGGCCAACTATATCAGCTTTTGCTTCTTCCAGAGCTGAGTGAAATTCTTGCAATTCCTATATCAAAAGATTAGATATTGTAATTGATTATTACAATTATAAGATATAATTAGTCTATTTATATTTTATAAATATTACAACAGACGTATTCAGTGACATTCCTAGACTGTACTCTCCATTAATGTGTCTCTCACTCACATTCTTTCACTCTCTTCACTTAATTCTTGTGTGTTCTCTAACTTTTCCAACGGTCCTACATCAAAAAGTTTAGTCCTTGAAAAAATGTGATGTTACAACCAGAACTGAAAATGAGCTTAAAATGAGGATTGCTCCCACTTATAAACACATGTTCAGGCCATATATTGTCCAATGTGAGACTCTTAACACTCCCTCTCACGCCCAGGAATTCGGACTGGAGCGTGGAACTAAATGGTGGGTGGCCCAATGGACCTTAGATGAGGCTCTGATACCATCTTAGAATGTGCGGGTTGAGCCTAGCTCGACTCTACAAAACCGGCTTGTAAGATGAGGATTGCTCCCACTTATAAACACATGTTCATGCCATATATTGTCCGATGTGACTCTTAACAGTTACAATTATCATTGTCCGTAGTGGCAAATCTCATTAACTTGATGATGAATATTAGTGAGTCATACTAACAGTGCCACTATATCTTGCAACTTACCAGTCTCACAGTCGACTCTTTACCATTTGGAAGTGTTATTGTATGAGGTCCAATTCCATGGCAGCATTCATGGCAAATTGTATGAGTAAAAAACGATTCAAAATCTACGAGTTCTTGTTGTTTGTCGGCAACACAGGCACTGGCTATAGGTAAAAGAATATGATTGAACCTGATAAGAAAAGGCAGATTTCCACAACATAATATATCCACTTAAAAAGAAAATGTTACAGAAGAGACTTATTCATGATGGAGTTAAAGTTTGAAGAAACTAAAGCATTAAGGGTTGGAAAGTTACTTAGCCTCTGAAACATTCTTAAGCATGACCATCGATGTTCCCCTGTCTTTTACAATGCGCTCATCATTTGGTAGATTGAAAGCAAGAGTTTGTGGTCCCTTGACATCCTGAAATAACTCACTAATGTAAAATTTCCAGTTTAGTAATTTCAAGCATGAAGAAATACATTATTGGTCAGAAATGCCAGCGAATTATATTAGAAAAGGCATAGAGAAAAGTGGGTCCATCATAACTACTACAGAAGCTAGATGTCAGATGAAATAGATTGAAATGTTTCTCCACTCTTTTTGTTATGTATCATATTCATTTTTCACTCATTGAGCATCTGTTTATATTTCAAAAGCACTCCTGTGAAGCCAAAAGTTTCATCCAACTAAATCATGTAATACACACACAGCTCATGCACACAACTCACCCCTGAATTATATAGAAGTTGAATGACACGTATAGGTGCTGCATTCACATATTTTGATTTGTATGCATTATCCATTGGAAGATTTTGCTCCAGAAGCTTCAATAGCAGAAATATTTGTGATGTCATTCACACTAAATTTCAAAAAAATTAATGAAATTACAAAATTCATTTCAATTAAAAGGCTTGAGGCATACTACCTGCAGATTATTACCAAAAAGTTTCAATTGAGTTGTTGCTTCATCGTCTCTGATTCCAATATATGCTTCAAAGGTAGCCTTAAACAAACAATGCAATTACCAAGTTAGATAGCCAGATGTCTTAGTATAAGAGTTGGGCGACGAAAGGGACTCCAATAGATGAACGAACGATCTAATCAATGGGATGAAATGTGAGACCACAAAATATTGTCTTTAGAACCAATGCGGGACTTTCACAACTTTCACACTTTCATTTTACAAAAGTCTTTCCAAATGATAGGATGTTGACAAGTTTCCAGAGAATTTCAACTGGCTAGAACATAAATAATAGTTGTTTATTTATAGATTTCAAACCAGATTGTTGCATTTGCATCCATATATAATAAATGATTATGTACACCGTCGCACCAATACTGAGTCATTAAGCTCGATAGCCAGACAAGATCACTTTATGCTTCATTTTAGACACTTCACACAATATTTTGGATGTTTAGCTGACACTGGCAAATGTTATTATTGTCTCAAATGATTTATTAGATAACTGAAATAAATATGAAAGTAGCAAGGGTTTTTGAAAGATACTTAACACATGGTTGTCCAGGGATCTTCCTTGTAAGGACTTGGTAAATAAATTATGCATCGGTGCCATGAACAATAATGAAACTTCGAGAACACAAGGTACACGCCCGCAAGAATCATCAGACTAGTGTTTCTGTATCTGACCGTAAATACCTATGTTCTTGACAATGCTTAGCATTTTGTCTACTACAACAATCATGCAATGACATTTATTTTTGTTAAGAGTCTCACATCAGACAATATATGATCTGAACATGTGCTTATAAGTAGGAGTAATTCTCACCCTACAAACTCGTTTTGTAGGGTTGAGTTAGACCCGACCACAGTTCTTAACAATTTCTATATTTTTAAATTTGACATTACATAAACGCAACCAACATTTTTATGTCCATTCCAACATTTTAACAAGTTAACTAATAGTTAGCCAGTAATGACAAAAAGTTTTCCTCTACTGTTATTTTTGTGAAGTATGGACATGTTCCAAAATAAATAAATAAATTATTTAAGTTTGACATCATAATGCTTTGGGAACTTGAATTGTTTATGCGGCATAAAGCCTAGTTTTCAGTAATCACCTTATATCCAAAAAGTTTGTCTTCGTAAGTTTCATACGGCCCTATTGTGATATCCAACTTAGAGTCCTGCATAGAGAAGAGAATGCCAAATAATATCATTATTCAGAAATTGTATACAAAATAAAATTCATTACCTTAATTACACAAGCGCACTGTTGCGAAAAATCACATTAACCAAGGATAAATGATGGGAACAAATATAGAGCATAACACAAATGAAATAGTAGAAGAACTCCGACAAAAGTATTCACCATGTCAAAATAATATTATAAGTTTTGTCTAAACCTAAAACTCAAGTAGTGTATGAACCATGAATTCAAGTATTTCACTAAAAACAATGAGGAACAGTGAACACTTGTTCACAAGAGACCACTATCACCTACACCTTTTCGAAGTAGAATCACCAAGGAGTTAGCTTGGATAGGTGACCCCCAAAACCGAGAGAGGAGGCACCAAATAAATGACTAATCGCGGTGAAACTTGCGTAATTAAGACTTAGGTGACATGTGCAAGTCTACCTTTCTCCAAGACAAGATCATCATCCACCAAAATTCTCATTTTGTTCTTGTTCATTTTGTTTTGAAGGGACATATTTGTGTGAGTTCTATTTTAGGGATTATGTTCTTTTTGTTAGATTTTTCAAGGGTATTTTTTAGAGAAATAATTATTCTTAGTATATGTAGATTGAATAATTGAACTACTGGTCAGAGTTGAGTTTTATATTCCAAAAATTTGTAACAAAACTCAAACTCGACACATAGTATTGTAAGTGTGAACATTGTGAAGATCTTAAAAGGAACCAATCAAGTGATTAGAGACCCCAAAATCAACAAAGTTAGAAAAAATGAATAAAGAAAAGGTAAGGAAATGAAGAGAAAAAAAAGAGAGGAAGGAAAATGAGTAAAAAAAACTTAGAGACAGGAAAGAGGGAAAAGAAATGAAGTAAAAGAAATGACATAAAATAAGTGAATCTGGAGCTTGAAGGAGGAAAAGATGAAGAATGAAGAATCCCAGGAGGAAGATGATGAAGCTTGAACGATGGATCTTGTGTTTTGAAGGAAAAGAACAAACGACGCACGCAGAAGAAGGAAGAAGGAAGAGTGAAGTGTTGTGGTTAAACACATTGTAATAGAGATAAATACCAACTTACTCTCAAATACCAATGCAACATGATAGAACAAAACATATTAAAGTTGACAGGCACTTAATCATCAAGGAAAAAATAAATAGTGGCTAATCTGCAGTGTCAATGGAATTGATTACAGAATATTGGTTATTATTGGCAGAATAATGACATGATTTCCTCATTATTACAAAATATTATTAGCTATAATTATTTTAGGATTTCTGTAATTATGAAAATAGATTGTATACACTATATATAGAGAGAGAGGAATAACACAAGAATGGACACACAATTGTATGATACTTTTTCATGTTTCACATGGTATCAGTCTAGGTTTCGATCATACCCTAGTTCAGCCTTAGTCTCTTGTGTTTCTCAAGTCTGTCCAGATCTAGTTTCTTGTACTTTCTTGTCATTTTTCTCGTCCTCATGTCTACCGAAAAGTACGACAAATATGATATTTTGTTCATTCGCCTGAATGACAAGAACTACTCAGCTTGGGCATTTCAGTTCCAGATATTTGTCACTGGTAAGGATCTTTGGGGTCATGTTGACGGCACCAACCTACTCCTGACAAAGAGAAGCAGAAGGAAGAACATGCCAAGTGGGTAGTCAAAGATGCTCAAGTCATGGCATGGATCATAGGCTCTGTTGATTCTACCATTATTCTCAATCTTCGGCCATTTAACACTGCAGCAAAGATGTGGGCCTATCTAAAGAAGGTATACAACCAAAATAACGCAGCTCGTAGATTCCAGCTAGAACACGACATTGCCATTTCTCAACAGGATAGTCTCTCAACTTCTGAATTTTATTCTCATTTTATCAATCTTGGGGTTGAATACACTAACATTGTCTATGGAGATTTGTCAACTACCGATCAAAATGTAGTGAGAAAAGTTCATGAAACTACTCAAAGAGATCAATTTCTTATGAAATTGAGATCTGATTTTGAAGGTATCCGGTCCAACCTCATGAATAGAGCCACTGTCCCCACCTTGGATGCATGCTTTAATGAGCTTCTTCGTGAAGAACAACGCCTCCTAACTCGAACAACAATGGAACAGCATAAATCGTCTTCTATTCCAGTTGCATACGTTGTACAGGGCAAGCCTAGAGGACGAGATATGAGTGTTGTCCAATGTTTCTGCTGCAAAGGATTTGGACATTTTGCTTCACACTGTCCTAACAAGTTCTGTAACTACTGCAAAAAAGGTGGTCACATCATTAAGGAGTGCCCTATAAGACCACCTAAGAAAATTGTACTGTTTTTATTGTTGGTTACTCTTCTACCATTGGTTGTATGGATCAGGTTGCTTCCACCAATGTCCAGAACATGACTCCTGAAATGGTTCAACAAATGATAATTTCAGCTTTTTCTGCTTTAGGAATTTCAGGTAAACCTTCTTATCCGTGTTCTCCTTGGTATTTTGACTCTGGGACCTCCAATCATATGACCAACAATGTTGATACTCTTACAAACGTTACAAGATATTCGGGTGATCTTCAAATTCACACTGCTGATGGGAATAATTTACCTATCTCAGAAATTGGTGATATTTCCTCATCTTTAACCAATGTTTACGTTTCCCCTAGTCTCACTAGTAATCTTATTTCTGTCGGACAATTAGTTGATAATAATTGCCGAGTTGAATTCTCAAAATCTGGTTGTCTTGTGCAGGATCAACAACTCAGGGAAACTGATAGCGAAGGGGCCTAAAGTTGGGCGTCTTTTTCCTCTTTATTTATCTTTGTCTCCATGCTCTTTATTACATTTGGTTTCTTGTAATTCTGCTACTGTTGATTTTCAAATATGGCATAAGCGTCTTGGTCACCCAAATTCATATGTACTTCATGACTTAGTGAAATCTAGTGTTCTTGGTAATAAAAATTCCCCTTCTTTTAGTGATGTTCAATTTGGTTGCATTCTTGTAAACTTGGTAAAAGTAAAGTTCTACCCTTTCCGATCCATCAATCAAATATAAATCAACCTTTTGATATGATTCATAGTGATTTATGGGGGATATCACCTGTTATATCTCATGCGAATTACAAATATTTTATCACTTTTATTGACGACTATAGTCGTTTCACATGGGTCTATTTGTTGCGCTCTAAAAATGAAGCATTTTCTGCTTTCAAAAAATTTCTAGCTTATGTCCAAACTCAATTTCTTCCAAAATCAAAATCCTACGCTCTGACAATGGGGGGAATACACATCTCATTTATTCCAAGATTTCTTGCAGGTCAATGGTATTTTATCTCAGAGGTCATGTCCTTCCACACCTCAACAAAACCGGGTAGCTGAAAGAAAAAATCAACATCTTAATGTCGTTCGTACTCTCATGTTGGAATCCTTTGTGCCACCACGATTTTGGTGTGAAGCACTCTCCACGGCTGCCCACCTTATTAATCGGTTACCGTCTCAATCTTTAAATAATGATTCTCCTTTCTCACGACTTATTGGTCACACACCCATTTATTCCAATCTACGCATTTTTGGTTGTGTGTGTTATGTTCATCTCCTCCCACAAAAACGCACTAAGCTCACATTCAATCATTAAATGTGCTTTTCTTGGTTACTCAACCAACCAAAAGGTTTTCTATGCTATGATCGTAATCTAGGATTCGGGTTTCTAGAAATGTCATATTCCAAGAAGATCTATATTTTTGCAACTCATCAAGATATTCTCCTTCTTCATGTAAGTCTATTCGCCATTGTTTTCGATGTTTCTGGGAGAATCAACACCTAAACCTTTATTGGTTTACCAAAGACGTTCGTTTCTACCCAATTCTAAGCCCTGTTGATCAATCTCGATTGCTGATCCAATACTTAATCCGAACCAGCTCCGTAAGCCGCTGCGTTGGTAAACCGCCGGAAAAATATGGTTTTTCTCCCCATTTGTCTTTTACAGCTACTTTAGCATCTGTTCCTATTCCTTTTTCCTATAATTTAGCATCTGTTCCTATTCCTTTTTCCTATAAGCAGGCCATGGAGCACAACTCATGGCGAGAAGCTATTGAAGCAAAACTTCTAGCACTAGAAGAAAATCAGACATGGGATGTTGTTTCTTGTCCTCCATCTGTTAAACCTCTTGGCAGTAAATTTGTGTTCACTATAAAGCTTCATTAAGATGGATCAATAGATCGTTACAAGGCTAGGCTGGTTGTTCTTGGAAATAAGCAAGAATTTGGTCTTGACTATGAGGAGACTTTTGCACCTGTGGCCAAGATGACTACCGTGCACATTATTTTTGCCATTGCAGCATCCAAATCTTGGCACCTACACCAGATGGATGTAAAGAATGTGTTTCTACACGGTGACCTCAAAGAAGAAGTTTGCATCAAACTCCCTATAGGTATGCCTTGTCCATCGCCTAATGTTGTTTGCAAATTGAAGCGTTCTTTATATGGATTGAAACAGACCCCAAGAGTATGGTTTGAAAAATTTCAAACAACACTCCTTGGCTTTTCATTCACACAAAGTCGGTATGATCCCTCCCTTTTTATAAAAGACCTCCAAAGGAATTGCGTTACTCCTTGTATATGTGGATGACATTGTAGTCACTAGATCTGATCAAGAGTCTATCTCAACAATCAAGAAATTGTTGCAGTCCACTTTTCACATGAAAGATCTTGGCCAATTAACTTACTTCTTGGGCTTAGAAGTGTAGCATCAACAAAAAGGCATTTTTGTTACCCAACACAAATATGTTCACGATCTGATTAAGCTCGTTGGTCTTGCTAATGCAACTACGGTTGACAACCCCATGGAAGTAAATGTGAGATATCGACGGGATGAAGGTGACCTTTTACAAGACCCGATTGTTTATAGAAAACTTGTGGGAAGTCTTATCTACCTAACAATCACACGACCAGACATCTCGTTTGCTGCCCACACAGTAAGCAAATTCATGCAATCTCCTCAGCACTTGCATCTTTAAGCAGTCCACCGTATTATTAGATACCTCATCGGCACCTCCGATCGTGGTATATTCTTTCCTGGAGGTACATCTCCACAACTCCAAGTCTACAGCGATGTTGATTGGGCCGGATGTCCAGACACTAGGAAATTAACTACTGGTTGGTGTATGTTTTTAGGCAATGCACCAATTTCATGGAAATGCAAGAAACAAGACTCTATCTCCAAGTCATCCACTGAATCAGAATATCGCGCCATGTCTGCAGGATGCTCTGAGATTATTTGGTTGCGCGGTCTTCTTTCAGAGATTGGTATTTCACAAACACAACCAACTTCGTTGCATGGTGGCAATACAAGTGCCATACAAATTGCAGCAAATCTTGTTTTCCATGAGCGGACGAAACACATAGAAGCTGATTGTCACTCCATCCGGGAAGCTTACGACCGTAGAATTGTCACTCTACCTCATGTCTCCACTGTTCAAATTGCAGACATATTCACCAAATCTTTGACACGTCATAATTTTCTTGTCAGCAAATTGATGTTGATAGATTTACCAACATCAATTTGAGGGGGGATGTCAATGGAATTGATTACAGAATATTGGTTATTATTGGCAGAATAATGACATGATTTCCTCATTATTACAAAATATTATTAGCTATAATTATTTTAGGATTTCTGTAATTATGAAAATAGATTATATACACTATATATATAGAGAGAGGAATAACACAGGAAGGAACACACAGTTTTATGATACTTTTTCATGTTTCACATGCACTCCATATGTCTCTTCTCAAAGAAACCTTGTGGATCTTCTAACTAGGGGGCAGAACAACAATAAATTTGAAAGTATTGTTTCCAAGATGGGAAATTGGGAATAATAGATATACATTCACCAACTTGAGAGAATGTGTGTTGTAAATAATGTCTTTTTATTATTAGAAGTAATAGTACTAATTTGTATTCGGCCCAATAATCCATTGGTCAGGCTCATTAGATTATAATAGGCTATATAAACAAATTAGTGCTTGTACATTATTCATAGTTGAGATATAATATTCACTTTTCACAATATTTACAATTATTAGGCTGATTCTATGCACCATTTAAAAGGAGACAATAATAGTAATAAAGAATCATTAACCAACACCAAGTTCATAGATTGGTAAAAATTATTAGGCAGTGTAGTGTTTCCATGTCATGTATGACTACGTGAATAGGGACAAATGTAAGAACATTAATCTCACCAGCTTTGACAACTACTCTTTTTTGGATCATAAAAGTAAGATAGACAGTATTGACTAACCAATTCCATCCAGGCGATGTCAGACTCATAATAATCATTTGAAAGGAAAGCATCAGCCTTGCTATGTAGTAGCTTCTTCAAACTACACTCGGAAACAATGCGTTATTGACCAACAACGTAACTAGTTTAGCATGTAGCTGAAAATTGACCCCTTAATAATAAGGGAATGGATGAAAGAACAATATACCTTGTTGAGTTGGTAATGTCTCCCGCTTTATGCAATAATTTAGCAGCTTTTGCAAGAAGAGACTTGTACTCTTGAGAATAAGGAACTATGTACAGATCCTTAGAAGAAGCTACTTTATCACTGGACAGACCAGAATCTAAAAGAAATTCACTGTGCCTTTTAATAACAGTGAAAAAGCTTGTTGCCTCTGTCTGTTGATCCTTTTCTAGACTGTCATTCCATAAATTGAACTCCTGCAAAACAGAAATTTTCATCTTTTTTATAAATCAAACCAAATGTTATGATAAAATAGCTTCTTTACATGACGACAAAAATCCTTTCCCACTATATGGGATTGGTTCCAGTGATCAGAAAACATCATGATATTCTATCACAAGTCATATCTAGTCACAAACCAAATAAATCTGAATTTTCTATGGTACCATTTTGTCCATGTCAGGGGGGTAGAAATTAGCACCGGCAGGTTTAAGGATTGGAAATGCTGCTCTGTATTCCAGACCCTTCCACTCACTAACTGTCCTAGTTGCTTTAGAGAGCAGCCTTATTGCTGAATCTGCAGTTGTCAAAAATGCCTCATCATCATCAAGGCAAGACCTGCGAAGAATGAATACAACAAAATTACACAAGTATGTAAGAAAAATATTGTTAAAAGAAACAAATTGCAGTGCTCAAGGCAGATATTAATATATTTTTCGAGAACACCATTCAAATTTAGCAATTTCAAGTGTCAGTTTCCATTTTAGTTCAGTTCTTTTCTAACTCTCCCTATACATGAATATAATTTGTCATATCTCTTAATTTTTGATAAATTTTGTCATATCTTTAAATTTTGCGAACACTTGTTTATTCCAATTTCTTATTATATGCATGTAGGGAGAATTTGAGATACATTTAATGTGTACAAAATGTCTCGTTGATGATGATGGTCATCACTTTCGTGAAAAGGCAATGTGCATCGTTACATGCAAAGATGATAAGGGAAATCTGTTTGCAAATACTTCTGTCAATTTCCTCATAGTGGTCGGCCGTGTTCAACTAAGCAGATGATAAATTTCACAAAGCTGAGAGAATTCACAGAATAGAGTTAAGAGTGTTACATCTATTTATATATGTTTTACAGCTGTCAACTGAATAACAGAATCAGTTACTGACAACTGTGTCAATAACTTCCTATCTAATCTAAGGGGGGAAATAGTGGGTACGCGTACGCTGTACGCCCTTACTGTGTCCTGTATCACTACATAAACAACAGAAGCTCATTGCTTTGTTAATGCTAAGGTCATCGGCAATGTGCCAAAGGTCAAAATCACCATATGTTAAACAATGATATAATAAGTTATTATCCTATCTGTTTTGTAAAATCCTTGTAATTTGGAAATCTTCTTTGTACTCAAGGCATTGATTGGGTTCAAGTCAGATTTCTACATCAATCAGGTAAAGAGCAAGGAAGTGCTAAACAAAATGAGCCAGATGATACTAATAGGAACTCTTGTTGGTAATCCCTGCTGGCCTCAGACTGAGAAAACAGATTCTCAGAGAAAGCTTAATCTTAAATATAGTAAATTAATCACATTCTAGCCGTTGGAATTCTCAAATGTCCTCAAGTACAAGAAAACACGAGAGTTTCATCTTAAGTCCAAGTTAATTTTCTGAGATACAATATCACCAAAGTCTGTTAATCTACATAAAAATATAGCATTCAGTTGGTAGAGTAGATTTAAAGGACTTACCATGGGCTCTTGTTTATCTGATAATAGGCCCATTTCAACTTATTTAACTCTGACTTATCTGCATGATCCTTCAACCAATCTCTAAGAGCTGGATTACTGTACCACGACTGTTAGGGAAATTAACAGAAACTTTAGTAATACACACTATTATTCAAACATAACAGTCTTCCTGATTCTAGTATCCAACCACAGTTAAAAATAAAGAATATTTTTTGGAGTACAAAACAAATTGCCAATCAAATTTCACAAAATAATTAGTAAAACCTAGGTACTAAGCATGATACATGGAACACTTCGAAAATAGAAAGAAAAATCAGCATACATAAGGTAAATAAAAATTGTATATAAACACAGTTATAAATGTATTGTAAACTAAACCTGCAGATAAAAAATTTCATCCATAACACCTGCAGCCTTGACAATAAAAACAAGAGCCTCTTTGTCTGAATCTGTAAGCCCTGTCAACTGCCAAAGCAATAAAAAAAAGTAACTTACTTCCAAGGTTAAAAGGGGACAAAAGTATTTCTAATAAATATGTTCGTAATAATCCATGAAATGGTGCGCTCAACTAATAATGATATCATAACCTTCAAAACTCATAAACAAAACTAGTGTTGTTTTCTGTGAATAAGAAGGAAAAGAAACGTGACAGAGAGAGGGAGTAGTGCTGCTAAGATATTTATTATTCAGTGCAGTAGGTTTTAAATACATCAAAAGAAATAACTGAATAGAACCTAGTGCTCCATAATATTAGGAACCACTACTAACACTACTAGAAAATAGGAAACAAACTTATGCAACTGACAGTTTAAATATTAATAATTATTATTATTTGTAGACCTATTCGAACTAAACTTTGACAGCATCTAAAAGCACGTGTTCAACACTCCTCCTTGCTTTGGAGGCTGCAAACTCCTTGCTTCTTTCTCAGGCACTCAAACCTATTGAGTGAGAAAGATTTTGTAAACATATCAGCAATTTGGTCTTCGGTCTTACGGTAAACAAGACTTATATCACCATTTTCCTGCACTTCTCTTAGGTAAAATAACTTGATATTAAAATGCTTGGTCTTCCCATGAAACGTGGGATTATGGGAGATTGAAATAGCTGTTTGGTTATTGTCACACCCTGAATTTCGCCCTGAATTTTTCATCTAATTCATTTGCGCCGCTTTACATTGTTTTATTCGCATCCCGCATTAGCAATTAATTTTTACATTTTTTGTTACACATCTTTAGTTAATGATTAGGTTAATTTCATGCATTTTTACTAGCATTTGTATTTTTTTTAATATTTTTTGAATTTCTAGTTAGCATTTAACTTTGCATTGTAAATTTGTAGTTAAATGCGTTTTACATTGAAGTCGTCTTAATCGTATTTGCATTTGCATCCTTTCTCACTTTAATTTTTATTTTACTATTTGACTAATTTTAATTATTTGGTGAGGTTTTACTAAATAATTTCTATCAGTTAAATAATGAAATAAGAATTAAAAGGAATTTTGTTTTTTCTAAATAACGTTTTGTTTTTAATAGTAATTATGTTTGTATTTATAGATTATTTCATTCTTGATTTTTGCATTTTTTATTAGAGTTTTGAATTAAATAAATCTTTCCTCATTGAAAATATTTTCTATTTTCTATTTCATTAACAATTAATTTAGATTTTTTTTATTTTTTTTGAAATTTTAATTTTTTTTTAATCTTTCATTTAAAACAATTATAGTATTTTCTTTCACATTAGCATTAATTTCCTTTTTTAGATAAATCATAGTTTAGTATCAAAGTTTGTTTTATCATATTTACATTTTTCTAAATAGATTAATTAATTTTTATGTTTATATCTTTTAATTCTACTTTTATTATGATATTTAATTTCAATCATTTTAGTGATTAGAAGTTATTAAATGGTTTCTATTAAATATAATAAATTAGTTAAATATTATTTAATTATCTAATTAGGTTATTTAAAATTGATTAGTCCATCTAATTAATTTTATTAAACTAATTACTTGATTAAATTTCGTTTAATTAGTCAATTAAATTTATTTCGCGCATGCATCTACACAATTGTTAATTGTCTTATCATTTGTGCAAGCCACCTTGTATGGGCTTTTAATTCATTTAATCGTTTTATTTTACGCTTGTATATAATTATTACTCGTCTCATTTCCATACTCGCACCTTGGTCCATATACCAATTTCTCATCCAAAGGGCCTTATGGTAGAGAGTAGACATTTGTCTATTCTCTCGAGATTAATCAAGCTTTCTTGGTTAATCATAGCCCAAATCAATTCTCTTCTCATCTTTAAGACCTTTCATAATAAATTTTCAAACCTCGATTCAACGTCGAGTGCATTTTCAAAACTCTTTCACAATAAAACCCAAGTATTTAAATCGTTGGTTGCTAGACCAATTGTTTAAAAATTTGTGCCAAATGAACTCCAAGTCTTTAAATCGTTGGATGCTAGTCCAATTGTTTAGAGGCTCTTAATAACGTGAACTTTGTTTCACTTCACTCTTTTTCATAAGAAAACTTTTTAGGATGATAGACGACTCGTTGAGCATTGAGCTTCTCTGATTTCTAGTATTTGAATCGTAGGATGCTAGTCCTATTGTTCGGTACTTTTTCACCCACAATAAAATCAATTCAAACTCATCAAACCTTGCCCACGTGCAAGTCCTTTTTTCAAACTCACATCGCTCACACACGATCTTCTTTCGCTCACACGCGAATTGCACTAGTGATGTCTTATCGTCCACGTACGATTAAGCTCCTATTTTATAAATAAAACCAACCAACCAACAAATGTTCTCGTAACCGAGAACTACGTAAGCTCTGACTTTTCCATCGCACTTGGGGAATACGTAGGCACGAGATTCTAACATCTTGGCGAGCACACTTTCAAAAAATTAAAACATGGTTCCTTTCTTTTCTCTTTTCGCGCATAATAATAAGAAGATTGCAAATTAACACACTAAACACACAAACACTTAGAACTAAATGGGTCCCATCGAGTACGATGGATGTGAGTGGTGCTAATACTTTCCCCTTGCATAACCGACTCCCGAACCCGCATCTCTTGGTCCGACGACCATTTCATTTCATTTTCATTTCTTGGGTTTTATCTATATTTTCCCTTTCCTCTTTAGGAGCAAATAAAATCACGTGGCGACTTCATTGTTTGTTCGTAATCGAAATTTTTCGATTAGCGTCGACAGTTATCAACGAAAACTTTTGTGCTGCGATCTTGCTTCAGGCCTAAATCTGCTAGAATGTTCCTTAGCCAAATAGCTTGATTAACGGCTAATGTTGCAGCTACAAACTCAGCTTCAACGGTTGACTGAGTGACGACCTCTTGCTTCTTTGAACACCAAGAGAAAACACCTGAGCCCATGTTGAAATAATACCCTGAAGTACTCTTCATATCATCCAAGCTGCCTGCCCAATCACTATCAGAATATCCAAGTAATTTGAAGTCTTGTACCTTGCAATATTTGACTCCATAGTTGATCGTTCCCTTGACATATCTTACAATTCTCTTTGCTGCCTTCATGTGCAGTTCACTTGCACAGTGCATGAATCTTGACAGCAAACTGACTGAGAATAAGATGTCAGGCCTTGTACATGTAAGATACATAAGGCATCCAATCAAACTTCTGAAATAAACTTTGTCTACTTTATCAGCTTCATCCTCCTTGATGAACCTCTCCTTTTGATTCATAGGAGTGTTCATTGTTTTGCATTCATCAAAATGAAACTCTTTTAGGATCTCCTTTGCATATTTTTGTTGACAAATAAAAATCTCATTCTCCTTTTGAGTGATTTCTATGCCCAAAAAGTGACTCATAAGACCAAGGTCCGTCATTTTAAAGACATTCTTCATTTCTTGCTTGAATTCATCAATTAGTGTTAGGTTGCTACCTGTCACCAAGAGATCATCAACATACAAGGAAATAATTAAAGTATCAACACCAGCATGCTTGATATAAAGTGTAGCTTCCGATTGACTTTTTTTAAATCCCAAGCTCAACAAATGATCATTAGTTTTGTTGTACCACACTCTAGGGGCTTGCTTTAAGCCGTATAAAGCCTTTTTCAACAAACAGACTTTTCCTTCTTGGCCTTTGACCACAAAACCTTCGGGTTGTTCAACATAAATCTCCTCCTTCAAAAAACCATTAAGTAAAGCCGATTTGACATCCATGTGAAATACTTTCTAGCCCTTATTTGCTACAATTGCAAGTATTAGCCTGATTGTATCATGTCTTGCTACCGGAGCAAAAGTATTAGAATAATCAATTCCAAATATTTGAGAGTAGCGCTTTACAACAAGCTTTGCTTTGTGCTTGTTTATAGAACCATCAAGATTCAATTTAGTTCTAAACACCCATTTAACCCCAATAACTTTTCTATCATGAGGTCTTGGAACCATCTCCCATGTTTGATTTTTTTTAATTATGAATAGCTCATCCTGCATTGCATCCAACCATTTCTGGTCCATGGCCGCTTCTCCAAAACCGGATGGTTCACACAGCAAAATTGTACACCACTTCATTGCTTCTTTGGTAGATGTCAGCAAGTGATCGTGTGTCTCGGACGGGTGGATCATCTACTAAATCTTCAAGCTCCAATTCAGTATTTTGACACATCTTAGAGTCATTCCAACACCATTTTTCATCTTCCATGAAGTGCACATCTCTACTTATTTGAATTTTTCCTATTTGAGGCTGAAAAATTCTATAAGCTTTTGAGAGTGTACTGTAGCCAATAAATACTCCAGCGTCTTCTCTTTTGTCAAGCTTATCACGCTTAACATGAGGTACATGTGAGTAGCACAAGCAACCAAATACTTTTAAAAACTCTAAAGAAGGTTTAAATCCAAACCAGGCCTCAAAAGGAGTTTGATTTTGCAAAGCTCGTGTCGGAAGCCTATTTTGGATGAATACGGCTGTATTTGCAGCTTCAGCCCAGAGCTTCTTCGGCAATTCCTTTTGATGTAGCATACACCTGGCCATCTCCATGATTGATCTATTTTTCCTTTCACTCACTCCATTTTGTTGAGAAGTGTACGGTGTTGTTAGTTGATGCTCAATTCCTGCTTCATCACAAATTTTTTGAAACTGAGCACCTACATATTCTGTACCATTATCTGACCTCACAATTTGAATATGACAGTTGCTTTGATTTTCAACATGAGCTTTGAATTTGCAGAATACATCAGCTACTTCTGACTTGCTTCTAATAAAATAAATCCAACACATTCTGGTTAAGTCATCAATGAAAATGATATAATAAATACTTCCCTTCAATGATGGAGTTCTTTGTGGTCCAGCAAGATCAGTGTGGCTAAGTTGAAGCTTTTGACTTGCCCTCCAACTACTTTCAGGAAATGGTTTCCTTGTTAGCTTCCCAAATTGACAAGCTTCACATTCAGTTGTCTTTTCTGTTAAGACGGGAATTCCTCGAACAAGGTGATTCTTCATCATGTAGTTCATTCCCGAATGATGGAAATGACCCAACCTTTTGTGTCAAAGATCAACAGGACTTTCTTGAACCGGAAATGCAACTTGCCCCTCTTTCATTGGATCAAATGAAAAACTCTTGCTCTTCATTTTGACCTTGAACAAATTTTTTCCAGCTGGATCCTTAATTATGCAGGTTTTATCTTCAAAGATGACTTTGAACCCTTTCTCAAGTAGTTGTCCAACACTAAGCAAACTTTGATTTATTTCAGGAACATATAAAACATCAGTAAGAGTTTTTGTACTTGAATGACTTGTTAGAGCTATTGTTCCCTTGCCTTTTACTGCAATTTGTTCACCATTTCCAATTATGACCCATTTGACTTCAGTATTGTCTAAGTGTTTAAACAATTCTTTGTCATAGGTCATGTGATTTGTGCAGCCGCTATCGATCAACCAAGATTCACACGAGTTATTGCTAGAAAACATGTTGCAACGAATAACAAGTCTTCTTCCTTCTGCTCTGCATTTTTTGCTTCAGCTGCAACTTGCTGAATTTTAACTCTGCAAATTACATCTTCATGACCAATCTCATTGCACTTGCTGCACTTTGCGTCTGGCCTTCTCCAGCATCTAAATGGCGGATGACCCATTTTTCCACAATGATAACAAGGTGGATAATTTTCTTTTTACCCTTTCCTTTGTTGCGATTATCTGCATTGTTTTCAGCTTCTTGGCTCTTGGCTGGTAGAGCACCTTCAACCGTACGATCTTGCCTCATAAGCCTTCGTTGCTCTTGGACCTGCAAGGCATGTATGACTTCTGACAAAGTGATTTTGCAGAGATCCTTTGTGTTCTCCAAAGAGGCTATAGATACCTCATATTTTTCTGGCACTGTTACTTGAATCAGCAAACTCAGCACCCAACAATCTTACCTTGTTAGCAATGCCCAACAATCTGTCTGAGTATTCTTTGATTGTCTCAGACTCTTTCATCTTTTGCAACTCAAATTCCCTCATCAAGTTTAACACTTTCATTCCTCTGATTCTTTCATTCCCTGCATATTCTGCCTTCAAATAGTCTCATATTTCTTTTGATGTTTTGAGAGTCATTATTCTAGTGAAGATGATTGATGAAACACCAGCATATAAACACGACTTTGCCTTTGCCTTTTTTGTTTTCTTTTCTTTGTGTTTTCAATTGAGCCATAGTAGGATTGTTCGGCAAGGGAGGCACCTCATAATCCTCTTCCATAGCTTCCCACAGATCTAAAGCCTCAAGGTAGGACTCCATTCTCACAGCCCAAAGGTCATAGTTCTCACCATCAAAAATAGGAGGAGCAATTTGAGAGAAACTTGATTCAGCATCCATTTCACAGGTCCCTCAAGAAGAGAGCTTTACTACCAATTGTTGTTTTCTGTTTGAATAAGAAGGAAAAGAAACGTGACAGAGAGAGGGAGTAGTGCTGCTAAGATATTTATTATTCAGAGCAGTAGGTTTTAAATACATCAAAAGAAATAACAGAATAGAACCTAGTGCTCCATAATATTAGGAACCACTACTAACACTACTAGAAAATAGGAAACAAACTTATGCAATTGACAGTTTAAATAATAATAATTATTATTATTATTTATAGAGTTATTCAAACTAAACTTTGACAGCATCTAAAAGCACGTGTTCAACAACTTGTTTCGAATTTTAAATTAATTTATTTGCAACAAGAGTTTATCCCAAACCTTATACATAGTCATACTGATGTAAACGATCCGTAGAACTAATTTCCGGTAACACGTGTCTCTTTGCTAATATGTATGGCATTAACATAATCTGGTCTTTATTCTGCTCATAAATCAACAAAATATTTGATATTGCTAGAAATACTTTGACATGTGGCTTCTGGCTTTGTGACTTAGAATTATGTTAAGCATTCAGGATCAAGAGCACGTTGCCAAGAAAATAGAGATCAAAGTTCTGTTTCAGTAATAGTTTTAGAAAGATGGAAGTCTTAAAAAGGGGATAGCCTTCTCTAGTCTTTAATTTAAAAAAATAAATGTCAGAAATAATGGAACAGAGTGATGCCCTAAAACGTATTTAATAGAATCATATATTTCTAACTAATTAACAGACAATCAATATATTGCCACAACAGAGATTTAATGATTCAGCTTAAATACTTCAACACTTGGTTTGATTATCCATTTGGATAACTCCTAAATATCAACAAATTTCTTGGCTAGATCAAATTGAATATTTTTTTAAGTTACAAATTTGAATTCCATTCTGTCTGTTAAAATTAGGTTTTCGGTACATGGGCTTGGTCTAAATTTTTACATTTTACTGCCTTTATAAACCGGTGCAATATATACACAGGGAGACTGAAGTATTGGCTTCCAATTATAGTATCAGTATCTCTTGCTTTCTTATTTACTCTTTTTACATGATATCACAGACATACTGGGGAAATGGTTTTCCTACAAGCCCCGCCATAGAAAAAAAGCAATACAAGTTGAATCAGGAAAGGCCAACCAGCGCAGCTGAGGGTAAAAAATCATTTGGTAATCGTATATTGAAGAAAGACAAATACTACTAACAACTCATTCTCAAATACATTATTTCCAACAAACTGTTTTCAAGTGAAATTCACATGTAATCCACCATATTATATGGATCTTGGTCCATGTTTGGCGAGCGTATTTTTTACTTAGGACCAAGAAGAATTTCATCAAAAAATAGTGTTAAAATGAGTTTTTTAGATTTCTTGAGCAACGAAATTGTCCAGGTATTTTTCAAAGGGATAGCTCATGTTTTGGGTACAGAGAAAAGGATCCTGTTTGTCTGACAAAAGCTCGGTCACTATGGAAGATTTTCACAGACGTCATGTATCATTTCAGACAGAATCAATCTGTGTTTCCAGTTGTCTTGGTTCTTTGGTGCTGTTTTGGGCATGTCCGGATATTTTTAAGATGTTTATTACAGCTGTTTGGTGAAATCCGTGTTCTTCCCAGGTTATTAAATTTACATGTGTAAAGTCTACAAACAAGAATAAGACTCCAGTCCAAGGGGAAAAAATTGGAAGATACATGTTTTCTACTCTAAGTATCTGTTATATCTCTCTGGTCAGTATTACTTGCATTCAATAGTTTAGCTTTTTTTTTTTGTTATCAACTATTGTGCCTTGTGAAAAGTGTTGTCGATGGCAGTTGGCGGTCCATGGTGGAGAGCCAAAATCCTGCCATACCGGCCGCTTTGCAGCACCGTTACAGCGGATTATGGCGGAGAAACCTGCAATATCGGTCGATGTATACCATTGCGACAAGCCCTGATAGCATGAAAATGTATAATGTTTTTAGACCCATTTTGCATGTTATTTGATGTCATTTTGTTATGTTTTATCGCTTTTATGTCTTCTTTTTGTATTTCAAGTATAAATCAATTATGGAGCAACTATGCGAAGAAACTGGAAAAGGAACAAGAAAGGAAGAAAAATGCTGCAAAAACCAAATTTCTGGTGCATGGCGTTCGCCATGGACTCAAAAACCACGTTCTCCACATTTTAAGGCCATGGCGTTCGCCATAGCTGGGTGGCATCCGCCATGATGTCGCAGTTCAGAAAAATAACCGCCCACTAACAACACTACTTTGGAGGTTTCTCCCACTTTCTCCACTACTCTTATACATGATCAATGGAAGTTAGAAAACAAAATCCCTCCTATAAATAGACCTTGGAATCCCACTTCGTAGTTTTAGGTAGAAATCATCTTTGTAAAAGTGGTAGTTTCTCACATCAAGGAACTACCACACCATTAATGTTAGGCCTATAATCTGTGTAACATGCTTGGATCAACAATCTTGCCACCATACTTGAAGTTAATTCCAGTTTCTTTTATTTCAGCTTTTACAGGTTTTCTTTTATCGCTATATTATTATCGTCATTGTTAAGTTAATTGTCATGCTGTTCGTAATTGCAATCATTATGTTTAATTTGTTTTCAATCAATAATATGTCTAGCTAAATCGTTGAGTCTGGTTTGTGAGGACCGTCGTTTCCGACGGGACTCGGTAACGATGTTGGTTTAATTATTTATTTGAAAATCTTGTTTTGGTCTTTGTTTTTAAACTCAATTTAAATAGCTTTGTCACGAGAGCGAGAGGTTGTTTAAAATGATTTTGTCATGAGAGTGACAAATTAACTAAGGTTCGAGCCGGCACTGGGAGAGCGTGGAGTTGAACCGGATAGTAAGAACAGAACACCAATTCCTAAAGAGGGCGATAACGCTTTAGGTATTGATTAGAACTTGTTCAGTTTTCAAAACGTGTTCCTTGATTTGAATGTGCGAGCGATAGCAAAATCTCATGGTTAAGGAAGGTGACTTTATTCAAAACCACAAGAGTGTGAGGCATTGTCTTTAAATTGATATTTTCTACTAAATATGTTTTTAACATTATTATAAGGCCAACTAAATATGTCTTTTAAATTGATATTTTTTATTAAATATGTTTTTAACATTATTATAACCAACTAGTTACAAAGTCCCCGAGGTGCATGGAATACACATTTCAGCCTCTCTTGTCTTAAATATTTTATTTTTGTTTTTATTCTAGTCTTAGTTTCTCCTTAATCAATTATTCATTAGCCTTAGTTTTACAGAGCGACGATAGATTATAGTAGGTTGATATTGGTCTTTGTGGGTTCGACGATCTTTTATATTACTTCGATATTTCTGTGTACTTGCGGACACATCAAGCCCAAAACCTGACATGTATATCCGCCATAGTAGTCATGGCGCCGCTATTTGATAACACTGCTCGTGACTCAAAACTCTTGATTAAGGCCAGCCTTTTGTAAGTTGAAATTAGTTATTTCTATTTCAGACCACTTCCAACTGTTTATTATGGTTGTAAATGAATAAAACCATTGCAGATAGCTACTATTATTCTTTCCTCGGTGAAACAAAACCAATCTAAGGATTGAAAGGCTACAGTTTAGCCATAATGCTGTTAAATTGTTAAAAGCACAGGGACATAAACAGAATTAAAGCTAAATAATCTATAGATAGAAATCAATATAATGCAACAAAGCAAACAAAAATGAAAATACAACAACCTCTACATCGAGAGAAACAGGAGTATAACGACTTAATTGCTTTTGTAAAGTCAAACTGCGTGCTACGGTATTCTCTTTGTACCTTCAACAAATATATAAGGAATAACAAATTAAGTATATAACCAATGACTGTCATTAAATTTTATATTGTGTGCTAGATAGTTGATCATTAGTATATGGTCATAACCCATAAGTATATGATAGTACAAATAGTTTTAATAATATTTGTGCAATGTTGTGATTATTATACACCGCTAAGACCGCAATCCTAAACAGCTAAAATCATGAAATCCTTAATGCGACTACAACCACAAACACCACCGCCACACTGTTACTGTTGTACCTGGTCAACTTTTCATTCTTCTTTTCTTCTTACTTCTACTTTCTCGCCACTCCTCATATTGTGATAGTGGTAGCCATTTTCGGTAGATCGTGGTAAGAAATGACTTATCCCTCATGAAATGCAGCCTCAAACACCGCTCATGTTGAGCGCGGAAAACAGGCTAAATGTGTTGCAATGACCCCTTCCCCCACTCTACTATTCCACTATTGCGCATTATGGCGCCGCTATGACAACATAGAGCCCACCCACTTACAAGCCTAACCACATGCAGATTGTCCGCCGTTTTTTACATCAGTTCAGGTTGTGTTTCATCGTTGCTTTCTGTCCATTGGTCACTAATCATGTCTGTCTTACAACAGATTCCCCTAAAAGGCCGATCATCCTAGATTTTCCAGAATAATGCTAGCAAGTAGAAACACATTGTCTAACTCAATTTTCAACATTCTTTTATTGGTTAAAATTTACATTGGTCACACATGATTTGGTGGAATCTACGTGAATTTAACCAATAAAAAAGAGTGTGTTAGAAAGTGTTGTTAGAGTGCACTGCGATATAGGTAAAAGCTGTTGTTGAATTTTATTCCTCAGTCTTAGGTTGATTTATAGAGAGAAAATAAAATCTTATATAAGGAATTATACAGCTTATTGCATTAATTACAAATGGAAATATCTTATTCTATTCTAGAATGTACTAAGGAATATTTTATAGAATATTCTCTTTCTATACATATACAAATATCAACAAGTATCAAGCAGATAAGGCTCTTTATCAAGAAGTGCGGAATAGTGATTGTTTTATTCACTTGATGTTTAAAACTGATTACATAAGGAGTATATATAGGACAAGGAATTTAATTTTGTACAATCAAATATTGATTCCCTATAAATGCTATCCTATACTAAAACAGGAAATAAAATCAAGATTGTAATCCTAATTATTACATACTAATACAATCAGAATCTTACAGGTCTAATTTTTACTTTGTGATCAACACTCCCCCTCAATCTGGGTGATAGATATCTATCATGCCTAGATGAATCTGATATTTTCATATGTATTTCTTGGGAGAGCTTTAGTTAGGATCTCTGTTGTTTGATTGCACGATGATACATGATCAATACTAATTGTACCATTGTCAATCTTCTCTTTTATGAAATGTCGGACAATTTCCACGTGTTTTGTTCTATCATGGTGAATTGGATTCTTTGCAATACTGATGTCAACTTTGTTGTCACAATATTGGGTAGTTGGATTGAATTCCAATTTCATCTAGTATCTTCTTCAGCCAGATTCCTTCACAAATGCCTTGTGCCATGGCCGAACTCAACACGCCTTTAGCTACCACAGAGTGTTTCTTGCTTCTCCAAGTAACCATGTTTCCCCACACGAAAGAGCAATAGCCAGTAGTTGACTTTTTATCTGATATACAACCAGCCCAATCTGAGTCAGTGTATACTTCAATATCCCTATTTGAATTTTTCCTGAAATGAAGACCCCTACTCGGTGTACCCTTAAGGTATTGTAGAATCCTGTTCACAGCTTTCATGTGAGCTTCAATAGGACTTGTCATGTAGCAACTTGCCATGCTCATGGCAAATCCAATATCAGGTCTAGTATGAATTATGTAGATTAATTTTCCAACTAAACTTTGGTATCTATCTTTGTTAGCTTGAGGACTTTCTTCGGAGCTGCATCTGCTTATCGATTCCATAGGAGTGTTTGCTGCCTTACACCCAAGCATTTTGGTTTCTTGGAGCAAGTCTAGGGTGTATTTCCTTTGAGACACGTATATTACCTCCTTTGTACGAGCTACTTCCATACCTAAGAAGTACCTAAGTCTTTCCCTTTAAACTCTCTAGCCAAGAGTTCCTTTAAGTGTTTAATTTGCTCATGGTCATCTCCTGTGATAATACTAGTGCTATTCAAATTGCTGTCAATCCGGTTTTTCACGAACGAACTAAGCATATCGAGGTGGATTGTCATTCTATCCGAGAAGCTTTTGAGAATCACACTATATCTCTTCCGCATGTCACCTCACAACTTCAGCTTGTTGATATATTCACCAAGGCATTTCCTCGTCCTCGACATCAATTTCTCGTTAGCAAATTGATGCTGCTTGACCAGCCGCATCAATTTGAGGGGGGATGTCAATAAGGAAATCTGATATTATTAGTTTCCTATTATAACTTAGGAAATTATTAATTGTATATAATTAGAATTCAAATCAGAATATTTGTAATTAGTAGTGATAATTAGGGATGGCAGCGGGCGGTCGGGCGGTTTAAGCACACCTGACCCGCACCTGTGCCTGACCACGTTCGGGCTAAAATTTGTTCACCCGCCCCACCAAGACAAGCGGGTTTCCCGCTTGAATAAAATTTTTATTTTTTTAAATTTATATTTTTAATAAAGTTAAAATAAATAATTAAACTAAATAATTAATTGTTTTAAAGTATTTTTTAAGTTTGATATTTTTATTTAAATTTTATTTTCAAAAAAATAAATAATAATTTCAATAAACATGATATTATAACATTAAAAAGTATTAAAAAATGTAAATGAGTAATAAAACTATTAAAAATAAATAAAATAAAATAAATTTAGTTGGCGGGTGCAGGGCGGGTGCGGGTGTTACCATCACCGCCCGTAAATAAAAGCGGGTTTTCGCCCGTTAACCGGATTTTCCCGCTAATTACAGGCGGGCGGTTATTTGCCATGCCTAGTGATAATTATGTAATTATTGAGGTTGTACTATTTATAGAAGAATAGATAATGAAAGAAACAGCAAGCCAGAATTTGTTTTGACATTAAGAAGGCATTTTTAATGTCTAGTTGGTGTAGTGGCCAATCCAAGTTTGCAGCTACAGATAGTATGACTCGCACTGAGTTAAGTTTGGCCACTGGAGCAAATGTCTCTTCATAGTCTATGCCTGGGTGAAACCCTTTACCACCAATCGAGCCTTGTATCGATTTATGCTCCCATCAGCATTGTGTTTGATTGAGAATATCCACTTACATCCAACTTGTTTCTTCCTTTCAGGTAGAGCGGTAATTTCTCAGGTGTTATTTTTAATCAGTGCTTTAACCTCTTCTGTTACAGTTGTTGCCCACTTAGGCTGTTGAAGTGCTTCTTGAATATTTTTGGAATATTTGTGTTGTCAATTAATGCCCTACTTTTGTGATAATTTTCCATATGACACAAATCTTTCAATAGGATGTTGAGTGCAAGTTCTCTTCCTTTTCTTAATGCAATAGGAACAATATCATTGTTATTTAAACTCGTATGAACAAGTTCGAGTTAGGAGCAATTTTACGAGGAGGTTCCATTTTCTAGAGTCCGTCGATTCATGGCTTTGCAAAGTAGTGTTTGACTTTACTATTTTTCGTTTTCTTCCTCCTAGTGTAAACTTCGGATAGCTTCTTCGCAATACTTTCAACACGTGCGTTTCAAGGACAGTTGAGATGGTTTTGTGGGATTTTGTGGTTCAACTAGTGTGAAATTTTCGGTTCAAGTGGTGCGAATTTTCCGGATGTCGTCTGAAATTCTGTTCTGTGATGTAGAATTTTCCGGTTCTGGTGATGCAAAACTTAGCGGTTCTGTTGGTGCAAAATTTATTGGTTCTTCTATTGCATAATTTTTGAATTCTACCGGTGCAAAATTTAGCGGTTCTACTGGTGGTATTTCAAAGGCAGGTTCAACCATCTCAAAATCTAAAAATTGGAATTTTGTTGTTCTGTTCAAGAATAAGGTGTTCTCCCCCTGAATTCCAACTTTGGAGTAATATGGTTGATTTTCAAAGAAGGACACATTCATAGTGTGGTAAAGTTTTCCTGTTGGTGAGAGTAACACATTTGATAGATTTTGAAGTTTGGGTCAAGAGGCGATGTGAGGTGAATAAAGGGATCTTTTGTGGAATAAGGTGGGTTGAAGTTTAGGATATGGGAAGGCATCCTATTTATGAGATAGGTGGCTGAAAGGACAGTCTCTCCCCAAAAGTGTTTCGGTACATTTGTAGCTAGCATAAGAGATCTTGTTACTTCTAATAGGTGCCTATTTTTCCTTTCTGCGACCCCATTTTGTTGGGGGGGTATCTACACATGAACTCTAGTGTACAATTCCATGTGTTTTAAGGTAAGACTCTAAAACCGAATTAAAATATTCATGGCCCTTGTCAGTTCTGAGCACCTTAATTTTTGTTTGGAATTGCGTTTGCACCATGGTGTGGAAGAACTCAAATAATTTTCCAACCTCTGATTTCTCTTTCATATGAAATACCCACGTGACTCTTGTGTGATCATCAATGAACGTAACAAATCATTTAGCATTTGTTATGTTGTTGACCCGAGAAGGCCCCCATACATCACTATGAATTAAGGAGAAAGGCTGAGAAGGTTTATATGGTTTAGGTGAGTATGTGCTTCGGGTATGCTTTGATAACTGGCACACTTCACATTGGAATTTGTTTTGGTTTCTATTGAAGAGTGAGGAAAACATTTTGTGTAAATACGTGAAATTTGGGTGGCCTAATGGATAGTGCTACAACATTATAGACTCTTCACTATTTGGAGAAACTGTATTACTTGGAGAAACTATTGCACAAGAATTAGCTTTAAGTTCATTGGAGAAACTTTCAACTTGAAGATAGTAGAGTCCACCACACTCTTTAGCATTGCCAATTGTCTTCCCGGACTCCAAGATCTGAAACACACAGGTATTAGGAAGAAATTTAGCGACACATCTCAAATCTTTGGTCAATTTGCTAATAGTCAACAAATTGCAATCAAGTTTAGGCACATCGATACAATCGAGTAATATCTTTTGAAATAATAATCGAATCTTCACCTTTGACAAGGTGCCATCAACAATCTGAATAGTGGAGTTATCATGACAGGCTGAATACTTATTAAATACTGTTATATCTCCCGTCGTGTGATCTGAGGCTCCTGAATCTATGATCCATGATTTTGTTTTTGCTCTGCTAGTGTGTAAAGCATGTAAAAAGTTACCTTTTTGTACGACCGTAATTGTACCACATTTTCCTGCAGTAAGGATAGTTTGTTGGAGAAGTGCAGCCCCGTCGATTGAGCTGGAATTGTTTTTGCCAGTCTCTGTGGGTGTGCCTTCTCTTTTCTTTTCTTCCATGATCAGGTCGATGAAAGAGATTAGGGAAGGTTCAGATCTAGCTCTGATACCTTGCGGAATAGTGATTGTTTTATTCACTTGATGTTTAAAACTGATTACATAAGGAGTATATATAGGACAAGGAATTTAATTTTGTACAATCAAATATTGATTCCCTATAAATGTTATCCTATCCTAAAACAGGAAATAAAATCAAGATTGTAATCCTAATTATTACATACTAATACAATCAGAATCTTACAGATCTGATTTTTACTTTGTGATCAACAAGAAGAGAACTCGGGGTCGAGTTCTTCAGAGGTGGTGTAGGAAGGCCGGTTGTGCGTATCGAAGATATTGCGCGTCGGAAACCATTTTAATATTTAAGCAATTTTCTATTTTAATATTTAAACAATTTCTATTTTATTAGTTTTATTTAATTCTGTTTTGAATAAAAGGCCCATAAGACCCTTAGACATGGCTATAAGGATTATCTTTCATATAATAAAATTTGAAATTTTCTTTATTTCTGGTAGACTCCAAAGTTTATCCGGCGAGTTCTGCACTTGCAATCTTGTTTTCATTCTAGATTTAGCGCTTGCTATTTCCTAGAGTTTCCGACTGCGCTATAGAGCTTTTATTTCTGTACTTCTTCCTTCTGCACTAAGAAACATCATGGACTTCTAATGTCAAGTTATGGATCAATATTCAAAGCTACAAAAACCAACCTAAATACAAAGTTGAGTTTGTTGTGGAAGTTTTCGATTGAGAATGATGGGAAAAGATTGACATCAAATGATCCCTCCATCAAATCTATTTTCCGTCTACACCTCACGCTTATGTCTAAAATAATGAAACACCTCACGTTCAAGTCTAATGATACATTGTCATGAATAGATGAATGTCATTGGATCAAAGGATCACTGCATATATATAATTAATTTTAGAAAGATACATGCAGTATTGATCTGCTACCTCTTTACAAGAGCCTGAGCTCTGAAAAATCTCCCAAGAGAAAAAGCCAATGGTAGATCCTAACATACTCCCCCATCCCTTAACAACTTCCTCGAAATCAAAATAACAAAATAAAAAATTAAATAGATAATCCTAAATTTTAATTTAAAAAAAAAAAGTGATGCATGACAACTAAAAAATATCAACTTCATAAATAAAAGATTCCTAAATTTGTTATTTCTTATCCCTCCTAGTGTAGACTCTCCAAACCTTTGGTCCACTATTTAGTTGGGTTCTATCATAAACCAATACATAATAGTGATATTTTTATTTAGTGTGAAAAATCTTAAACATTAGCATACCTCCTCTCAATTAAATCAAATAGTTGACCATATTGTCCATGAACATCATAAGGGACATAGTCTGAATCTTCTTTGGCCAGCAACCTTTTATACTCGTCATAATTGAGATATTTAACAGCAGAAACTTCAGTTTCCTGCCATCATAAAAAGATCCACTCACCAAGATCAGGAAACTCAACAAAATCATGTGTAAACTCATAAAAGACCTAAAGGACATGCATATAATTAGATTAGCATACATTACTCATGGAAGAGTGCAAGAGACAGAGAGATTAGTCTGCAGTCAACCGAATTTTGTCTATAGAATACCACCCAAGTTATAATCACATTAAGGCATCAAGAAGATTTCAATGATCTATTTCAGAATTCATGTCATAAAAAACTTATTGAATTGCAATAAATGATATTATCTTTTTATTAATGATTTAGGTTATTATAGTCTTAAATATGATTATTCTCTACTTATTATTGTTGATATAGTTTCCTTAATTTTCATATTTTTCCTTTTACCAGAGAGCTTCTCTTCTATATAAATTTGTATAACCTCATTGTGAAATAGTCACCAAAGAACCTTTGGCGTCACACTCCCTATACCATACCATAAGTCTCAAAAAGCAACAATCGGACTTCAATCAGAACACAATCACTAGAACCAGTCATGCACCATCACATTCCACCACAGCCACATGTAAACTCCAACGCATGGGAGCCCTCATACGTTTTTCTACAGTTGAGTTCACATACCTCTCATCTTGTTTTTGCCCTTGTTACATATCGGAATATTACGTATTATGTAAATAGAATATTCTATAAATAATTAGGATATCATGTAAATAGGAAATAGAATATTATGTAATTATTATGGCATTTATTCCTCCTATTATATATAATGAGCTCCGCTGTGTAATTCAAACACACGGATTCAATCCAACTTTCCTCTTGTTCTCTCATTATTCAACATGGTATTTAGAGCCTAACAGTCTATCGACGCCAAATTTCCCGTTAGACCAACAGTCTATGGCGCCAAATTTTTTTAGATAACCGTGCTTCATCTCCGGTTTCCGATATTCCCTCTTGGATTTACCATTTATTTTTTGTCACTTCTCTTACCGTCTTTGGAGCCCATGGCTGCCAATCCCCCTAAAAGGGTTGAGGCCCCTATTTTCATAAGTTATATCACTACTCCTCTTGCCATTGACAAGTTGGACGATACTAACTATGATTCTTGGGCTTTCGGCGTCAAGTTATGGCTCCAAGAACAAACCTATGAAGATCACCTCACTACAAAGGCTGACATGTTCGCAATTCTTTTCCGAGTCGTGTCAATCGCCGTTCTAAATCTCTATTTGCTCTAGTTCATTCGGATGTTTGGGGTCCTAGTCGCATTGTTTCCACTTTAGGGTCTAAGTATTTTGTTACCTTCATTGATGATTATTCTTGATGTACCTGATTATTTTTAATGGAAAATCGATCTGCGTTATTTGCTATTTTTCAAATATTTTATAATGAAAACAAAAATCAGTTTAGCATTTCCATTAGTACTTTGCACAGTGACAATGCTCGAGAATTATTTATCTACTCAATTTCAAACTTTCATGGCTACTAACAGTATGCTTCATCAAACGTCTTGTGCTCAGACACCACAACAAAACGGGGTCGTTGAATGTAAAAATAGACACCTAGTTGAAACCACTAGGACACTCTTACTTCACAATAATGTTCCTCAAAAATTTTGAGGTGATGGTGTCCTTACGGCTTGCTATCTCATAAATAGGATGCCATCATCTGTCCCAACAATCAGATCCCTCACTCTATTCTATTTCCTCACCAGTCTCTTCACCCCTTACAACCTAGAGTATTTAGGTCTGCATGTTTTGTCCATAATGTTAGTCCTGGGCTAGACAAACTCTGAACTCGTTCTCATAAGTGTGTGTTCATAGGCTACACAAGATTCCAAAAGGGATATAAATGTTACTCCTCGACTCTTCGTCAATATTTCGTCTTTGTTGATGTCACATTCTTTGAGTCAGTCCCTTACTTTGGGTTGTCTATCGGGTCTGAGTCCCTATCACCCATGTTTTCTTCATCTCCCACTACTGCTCCACCAAACATAGTTCTGTCTCCTTTGCCAGCCAATCCACCCCCTTCAGCTCCTTTGTAGGTTTATCAGCATCGACCACGGCCACCTACACTACCATCAACTAATGCAGAAATCACCATAGACTCTCCTCTGGATCCAACTCCTGCGTCCCGTCTGGCCCTGCCCCTTGAGACTGATCTCCCAATTGCACTTCGAAAGGTATACGTTCCACTCGTAACTCATCTCCTCATTATGCTAATTTGTCCTATCATCGCTTTTCTTCTTTGCATTATGCTTGTATTTTCTTTGTCTTTTGTGTCTATTCCCAAGACTGTAGGTGATGCTTTATCTCTCCCTGGCTGGAAACAAGCTATGCTTAATGAGATGTGTGCTCTTCAGAACAGTGGCACGTGGGACCTTGTTCCTCTTCCTCTTGGGAAATCTATTGTAGGTTGCAGGTGGATTTTCACAGTCAAAGTTGGGCTTTATGGACAAGTTGATCGTCTCAAGGCACGTTCAGTGGCCAAAGATTATACACAGATGTTTAGCCTAGATTATGGTGACACCTCTCCCGTGGCTAAAATGACCTTGGTTCGATTATTTCTCTCTATGGCAGCTATTCGCCACTGGCCCCTTTACCAGCTTGACATCAAGAACGCATTCCTCCATGGTGATCTCTGTGAGAAAGTTTATATGGAGCAACCTCCTGGGATTGTTGCTTAGGGGGGTCTTTTGGAATAGTTTGTCGTCTTCGAAAATCTTTGTATGGTCTTAAGCGATCTCCTAGGACTTGGTTTGGGAGATTTAGCTCTGTTATTCAACAGTTTTGTATGACGCGATTTGAAGTTGATCACTCAGTATTTTACCGTCACTCAGTTGTTTGGTATATTTACTTAATTGTATATGTGGACGACATTGTCATTACATGTATGATTATCATGGAATAACACAGGTAAAATAACACCTTTGTCATCATTTCCAAACAAAAGACCTTGGCAAACTTTGTTATTTCTTGGGCATAGAGATTGCCCAATCCAAACAGGGGATTGTGATTTCACAAAGTATGCTATGGATATTTTGGAGGAAATAAGATTGTTAAATGCCAAGCCAATTGACACTCCGATGGATCCCAATGCTAAACTTGTGCCAGCTCAGGGGGAAATTGAATTACCTCACTGTTACTCACACAGATATTTCATTTCATGTTAGTGTGGTAAGTCAATTTCTTAACTCTCCTTGTGAAGGGCATTGGGAAGTTGTGATTCACATCTTAAAATATATTAAAGGAGCTCCAGGAAAAGGCTTACTCTATGAAAACAAAGGACACACTCGAGTTAGAGGATACTCAGATGCAGATTGGGTAGGTTCTCCTTCTGATAGAAGATCCACCTTAGGTTATTGTGTTTTCTTGAGTGGTAACTTAATTTCCTGGAAGAGTAAGAAACAAAATATAGTGGCAAGGTCAAGTGCTGAAGCAGAATATCGAGTCATGGCAACAACAACCTGTAAGCTTATATGGCTCAAACAGTTGCTTCACGACCTGAGATTCGGGGATGTTTCACATATGACAATTATTTGTGACAATCAGGCAGCTTTGCATATTGCATCAAATCCAGTGTTCCATGAGAGAACCAAACACATTGAGATTGATTGTCATTTCATCAGAGAGAAGATTTTATCTAGAGATGTCAGCACTAGTTTTGTCAAATCAAATGATCGGTTAGTTTATGTTTTCACCAAGTCTTCGAGAGCTCCTCAAATTAATTATATTTGTAACGAACTTGGTGCATATTCCAGCTTGAGGGGGAGTGTTAGATATCAAAATAATTTGTATTATGTATATATAGAATACTCTATAAGTAATTAGGATATCATGTAAATAGGAAATAGAATATTATGTAATTACTATGGCATTTATTCCTCCTATTATATATAATGAGCTTCGTTGTGTAATTCAAACACAGGGGGATTCGATCCAACTTTCCTCTTGTTCTCTCATTATTCAACAGCCCTATTTTGGAAGCGTTCCCTAGTTAGGTTTTGGCGCAGCTGCTTTCTTGCTTTTGGCATTATTTTGTGCTACTAGTCTTTTTGGGGATATTATGATGCTGCCTCAGTTTTTGACATCTATGTCTATTGTTATCTCTTTTTCTCCTGGTTGTGCATCACAACCTTGAGGATTCTTGGTTGATGCTTTAATTTTTATCCAGCTGTTTGGACCCATTTGTAGTTAGCTAGTTTCTCAGGTGGCACTCCGGGTTGATTATCACACCCTTAAGGTTTCTCAGCCACTGCTTTAGTTTTTTTCCATCTGTTTGGACCCATTTGTAGTTGGCTGATTTCTCTGGCAGCACGCTAGCTCAAACTTTGTTTGAGGTTAATTATTGTTCATAGTTTTAAGGCAGCCCAACCCAACGGGCCCTCTTCAGCCACCATGATACATTTTGGTAATTCTATCGATTTTCTATCTCATTCAATGGGATCTTGGTTTTAGATTCAAGTTCATGTGATCATATAGCCGATGATATCTCTCTCGTCTTTAATTATTCACCCTCCTGAAACACCTCACCACATTACCCTAATGATTTTAAGGCACGCGCTATGGGCATTGGACAAGCATCATCCCTTCTATCCTTGTCTCTAAATTTTGTCTTATATGTACTCAACTACCCCATTTAACTCAATTTCAGTGAATCAACTTACTTCCATTCACTCACAGGATAACAATGCCCCCAATGCCCAATTTCACTTGCTACGATGATGGTGGTAGTGGTCGTGACAGATGTGGCCATGGTCGTGGCAAGTTCGGCTACATGCAATGTCAAGTTTGCTTCAAATTTGGACATATTGCTCCATTTCTTACCATCGTTTCAATCAACATTATATCAAGCACATGTCCATGCTGCCATGCAAAGTTACAGAAACCTTCAAGCTCCTTATGCAAGCTCAATGCCCCTAATAGTTTCTCCTGGGACTTTCCCAACACATGAACGCAACCCTGTCCTCCTCCCTCGCCCTACCATGCCTCGGCATTTACCAACATCTAATCCCCTGATCACCAACACTGCCTCTCTTCCCCAAGGGTTAGCTCTGAAACTACCTCGCCCTACCATGCCTCAGTATTTACATACACCTAACCCATGATCACGAACACTGTCTCTCTTCCCCCAAGGGTTTGCTCTGAAACTACTTGGTGACGTGGACTACTTTCTTGGTATTAAAGTAAGGAAGCAGTCCTCTGCGTCACACCTATTAACTTAAACCAAGTACGTTGGTGATTTACATTAGTGATTTACTGCATAGGACAAAAATGCAGGATGCCACCTCAAAATATATATTCCCATGAATGTCACTGCCAAACTTTCAAAAGACGGCTTTATACCCTTTGATTAACCTACTATGTTCAGGTTTGTAGTAGGGGTTCTCCAATAAGCCACCATCACTAAACCTAAACTGGGTAACTCTATGAATAAATGTGAGTCAGTTCCTGTGGATTTCCATTGGCAAGCAGTAAAACGGATTCTAAGATATCTACAGAGCAGTCTTAACTATTGCCTCCAACTACACTCTGTTTCACCTTTCTTGCATGACTTTTGTGATGCAAACTAGGGTGTTGCTGATACCCCGCATGTCTACTTCTGGTAGTGCCATCTATTTTGGTCCAAATTTAATTTCTTGGCGGTCAAGAAAGCAAACTATGGTAGCTAGATCAAGTGCAAAAGCTGAGTTGTTTTGGCTGCAAACCCTTCTTTGTGAGCTAAAACTGAAACTTCACAGACCACTCCTACTTAATGATCATTTTGGTATTAATTAAAGATAAATGTTATGATTTTATTACAATGCACTCACTATAAATGAATGATCATAGCTGAATTTTGGTTCATACTAAAAAAGTTCATGCCTTGGAGTAATAGTGATTCTTTGTGAGAATTGTGTGTTTTATTTTATAAAAGAATATATCATTCATTTATAGTGCATTGTAATACAAACATAGCATCTATAAAATCATGTTAGCAAGCAGCTTTTGAGCAGGAAATAAAACAACCAAACAACTTTTAACTTTACATCTAAGCTTTTATTTTTATCATTATCTTAATAGTATCTTTTTAGCCATAAAAAACAGACAACACACACCCTAATAGAATTATCAAACAATTAGATAACAGAGCTGGAAAATAGATAGTTAACTAACTTAGCATTGAATTTGGCATAGAAGATGTGAAACAATTGTTTACACTATCAGTCCCAAATCTTAAAAGCCAGAATGAGGAGGAAATCTCCAGGTACAAAATATAAAGTTCTATCATTTCCAACAATTTAAAATAATCAACTAAAGAAAAACAATGAAGGCAAAATATGAGGATAATCACAGTCTACTTTATTTTGAAAAGTATACAAAAATGTGGTGAAAATGCAAATTGTCCAATTTGAAAGAGTCTTAAACATATCATCACCTGAAGTGTAAGAGCTTCCAAAGGTATTGGATCTATAGTAGTTACCAGAAACACATCATTATATTCGTTATTGATAAACGTTCCATCATTTGTGACACTGTAATTCACATCAAAAGTTAAAATCAGCTAATTCATGGATAATAAAAGAAAGAAAGTACTGCATTAATTGAATGTGAAAAACATAATGAATCAGCAGTCTCTCTTCATATGTGAGGGTATGAAAGAAAGAAACCCCTTTAAACAAATCCGGCTAAGCTTGACAGAAGTTTTGTTTTGGACTGAAACAGTAAAATATGCAGGAAAACTTAGAGGGTGTTTATTTTGTCATTTCATTTTACATGCTCAGTTGATAGTTTTTGCTTTTATTATAATTAAAAGAATGTTACTATATTTAAATTCTGTTTTAGTTTCAAACTTTTGTGAAGTAAATGGTGCAAAAAAGTAAATGTTGAAAATATTAAACATCACAAAAGCAAGGTGGCAGTTTAGTAACTATGATTAAAGCATATTCACAAAGGAAAACCAAACTTAAAATTTTGATAAATAGAGTAGTAGTAGTAGTACGGCATAAGCTACTTACCACTCTTGTAGGAAAACAAATATCAATTCAAATGCATCCTTGGGAAGGGTTACACCTAACTCTTCTTCCAGCTCCCTTCTGAAAAAACCAAATATACAACAATATACAATTAGTTACTTACCAATACAATCTTCACATTCCAAACATTCTGAACCTAATTAACTCTATCATCTAAAGTCAACAACCAAATAAATTATAATCTATGAAGCACGGACACTAACACGGTGACACTGATAATAATTTGAAAAAAATAAATAAATAAACATAATTACGAGGTGTCCTAGACACAGACACACAATTAATTTCTAATCAAATTTGAAAAGTGAACTAACATTATAGAAATGCAGAAACGGGCGAAGTAAATTGTAATGAAAGGGAAGAGAAATCTGAGCCGAGGTACCTAGCAGTGACGAGAGAGGAATCACCGGCAGAGATGTGACCGGCGCTGGAAATGTCCCAAAGATCAGGCCACGAATCTTTGCAAGAAGCGCGGCGTTGGAGAAGTAACTGGTGTGTGGTCTCGGCGAAAATCCAAACATGAACGGCGCGATGGTAATCTCCATCGCGATGAACTTGTCCTCTGAAACGCAGGCGTTTGGCTTGTTATGAGATAGAGGAGTTGTGAGTGTGAGAGTGTGAGAGTTAGTGTTACTTGCCTGGGTTTGGTTATTCCAGTTTTGACACCGGCTCTGTTGAGAACGTCGAAGTGCTCTTCTTCAATTTGAGATTCTTCGGCCATTGCGTTCGAGATGAATGAGCGTGTCTCGTCGTACTTCAACGCCAACTTATTTGCGATTCTTTCGAAGATTAAAATTATAATTGTCGATATATTATTGGAAGGAATATTATTATTATTATTATTATTATTATTATTATTATTATTATTATTATTATTATTATTATTAGGAACCAGTGTGGAATTCGTTCCAACCCTCTTATTTTTTTTAATATTGATATTATTGTAAAGAAAAATATAATTAAAAAAATAATTTTAAATAAAATGAAAAAATAGTTTGACTTATAGTAATTTATTTATATGTTAAAAAAAGTTAGGTAAAGTAAAAGATTTTTTAAGTTAGTTGTATAAAAATAAAATTGAGGTTTATACAATAAATTTAACTAAAATTTTGATAACTTCATATTCTCGTTAATATTTAATATTTTTATTAGTAATTTTATATTCTCTTTAATATTTAAAAAAATTATCAGTAACTTAATGTTTCCGTTAATATTCAAGTAGCTTCGTGTTCCCGTTAATATCAATATTTTGATCAGTAACTTCGTGTTCTCGTTAATATTCAAAATTTGAATCAATAACTTCGTGTTCCTGTTGATATTCAATATTTTGATTAGTGATTTTATATTTTCGTTAATATTCAATATTTTGCTCAATAATTTCATGTTTCTGTTATAATTATTGCACGGGTACCGATATGGTACGTACATTTGTTCACAAAATATTATAAAAAAAATGATTTTTTAAAAAATAGATAATAAATTCGTGCGTATAATTATTTCAATATATAAAAATGTCATGTTTTCGTTAATATTCAATATTTTAATTAATAAATTTACTTTTCTGTTATTATTCAATATTTTGATCAGCAACTTCATGTTCTCGTTAATATTCAATATTTTGATCAACAATTTAATATTCTCGTTAATATTCAATATATTGATCAGATTTAATTGTCACATAGGCCCTAATAAAAGTAATCTTGGTGACCAAGATAAAAGGTATTAACAGTACAAACTAACAAATACTAAAGTACCCTTAAAACTAAACTTAATAGCTAAGTTAAGGAACCAGAAGTTAAACACACTTATGGACACAACCTCATAAGTTCTACAACTTCTGAATACAACCTCAGAAGTTCTATAACTTCTGAGCAACAAAACTTTTGTTGACCCTCTGAAGTTCTGAATATGAATTATTCTCAACACCAACCCTTAATTCATATTCATTAGAAACTAACAACATCAATTTCATCCCTCAAACAGATAAGGTGTTTAGTCTTGACATCCTTCATCAGAACTTCTGCAAGTTTCTTCTGGTTGCTACAGTGTGCAACTTCTAATACTCCATTTAGAAATGCAGATTTCTCCTTGAAAACCCATATGACGCAAATGGTTTTCTTCTCCTTTGGAAGCTCAGTTGACTTCCAAGTCTTGTTTCTTTCTGAAGCCTCAAGTTCTTCTTTCATGGCCTTCAACCACACTTTTTCTTAAGAACTTCTCCAATACCTATTTGTTTAGAATCTCCTTCTGATTCTGGAACCGTATCTCCTTCTGGGCTTTCTTCAGAAGTTTTACTTCCACCAGAAGTTCCACCTTTGTTAACTTCTGGACCTTGTCCAGAACCATCACCTTCAAAAGTTCCTCCTTCAGAATCATGACCACCATCAGAGGCTGGACTACCTTTAAAAGCTCCTCATTCAGAAGGTTCACCTTTAGAGTCATGATTACCACCAAAAATTTGATCACCTTCAAAAGCTTGTCCTCCAGAACCTACGTCTTCAGGGTTTTCCCTTCCAGAAGCATGATCACCACTAGATTCTTGATCATCATCAAAATCTGGATCAGAATCAGATTCACCATCTAACTCATCCTCAGAGTCTCCAGAAGATTCTTCATCTTCTAACTCTAACTCTTCTTCAGAACTTTCAAGTCCTGACTCATCTTCGGAACCTTCATGTTCTAACTCATCTTCCGAAGCAGAATCTCCTTGAGATTCTAAATCATCTTCTGATTCTTCTTCAGACTTAGAATCACCTTCGGATTCTGACTTGTCTTCAGCTTCAGAGTCATCTTCTAACTCTAACTCTTCTTCTGAAACCTCAGATTCTGACTCATCTTCAGAATCTTCAATGTCATTTTCTGACTCTTCAGAAGTTTCAACTTCTGACTCTTTTTCAGAAGTTTCAACTTCTGACTCTTTTTCAGAAGTTTCAACTTCTGACTCGTCTTTAGAAGTTATCTCTACATCAGAAGTTGGTTGGGACGTACTCCAATCCCAAACTTCTGACTCTTTCACAACAACGTCTTTGCTGATTTCAATGAATAAAGAATATAACCCACATAATGAATAAAGAATGGATATTGATAAACTTGAACTAGAAATGATAACATAGTTATAATTGAATAAAAGTAAAATGCAACGACGAAACAAACAAATAACAACTCCAAACGAAAAACAAATTATAGCTGCAACTAATCCTTCTTCTCCATTTTGATAATCTTCTTAAGCTTGATTGATGAGAGCTCTCCTTCAGACAAGCCTTCTAAGGTTGTTGACTCACTTGATCCATCTGGAACCTGTCTTTTAGCAGTGGGAGTTTTTGGATCGGGGTTATGCTTAGACGTAATCTCAAGATCTTGTTACATAATCGAATATAGTCAAGTTCAGCAATACATGCAACATTATTTATTGTTACAGCAACTCATTAAATTCACATAGTGCAAGGGCATCGAAAGTTAGCGTAACCAAATCACTTTCTTCAAGGGCTTCAGTCTTGGACTCGTCAACACTCTCTTTAATCTAAACATAATTAACAGAATTTTCATTGTGCAATATATATCAACACAAAACATACAAAGAAAAGTAAAAGACTATGTAAATTAACATAATTAATAGAATTTTCAATTTCTACACAATAAGTAACAACATAAGAAAAAACCATGTTTATATGTGTACCTAACCACAATACACAACAGAATACTAAAGCAAAACAAAAAAGAATCTTTGTTAATTAAATAGAATGACAAAATAGATAGGTGATGATACATTCACTGAATCACAATCTGAGATTTAGAGGAATTAAGATTTAGGATATGATCTTAAATAAATATTAGTTAACCACGTTGCTTGTAACTTTAAGCATGCAGACATAATTGACTGCAATTTTTTTACCTTTGCATACGTTAATTTAAGCAATTTTTTTACCTAAGCAATATAACAAAATTGTGCCATCGGATGGTTCATTCTAAAGTTCAATTCCAAGCAACGCAGTCTCCTTCACATGTCTGTAAAGGACAAACCCGAATTTAACAAATTTAATGATTCAATGTTCTAACATGAATTGTGTTCAACGGATAAAATTGCGAAAAGGAAACTATACTGAGAAATTAAAAACTCATTAATATTTAAAGACTTTGAAATGTAATCTGGAGAAGTTGGCCATCCTATAAACCCATCTATGCTTGCACTATGTTCCTTGTTTGTTGCCAGCAGAGAGATGTCACCAAAATCTATCAGGATTTCAGAATTAAAAATGTTGAATTATCAAACTGCAGCAACTGGTCATTACTATAATGTAGTTCTAATTTCACCAATAGTTCCCTTTGATTCTTCGACGCCAAAAGTTGAGACTTGCATATCTCACAACTATAATGTTGCCAAAGTGAGGTCAATTGAAACAAAACAACTAATCATGAAATCCTTGATGGAAATAGATCATTTTGGGAGCAGCTCAAACATGATTCCTGCAAAAATATGAACCTGATCCACTAGGTCTAGTAATCCATACAACACTTCCTTTTGGTTAAGTAGCTTCTGTCGTTCATCCTCCGCAAAGTCATATAAAGGAATTTTGTCAATTGAGTATCTGTATTCAACAACATAAACAAAAACTTATAAACCAATATATCATAAGAAATAGGAAATGAAGTAACCATGCAAAAGAAGACCAAGTAAAATTAGAGCAAAGGTTTGGTATTGTTGAAGCTATATATACGATCTCAGATAAAGAAGGAAATAGATTGATTAAAAGACTTTGAATTGCTTTTACTTTTTATACAATAATCTGATACAAATCTTTGTGTTTCTTTAAATGATGTTTTTCTCTATAGTAGAATAATAAATGTATTCATGATTAATATTCTGAGATATAACAAAAGAAATATTACATAAACTACATACAGGTCGGCAATTCAAGCAGCGACTGGAAATAGAGTAGCATGAGTAACCCGGTTTTCAGCAGGAAATTCAACAAACTCGATAGTAGAGCGTGAAATTCATCTCCACTCAAAGTCTCCTTTTCCAGAAGGACTTTAACAATCTTATCAATTGCCTCGCGACACCATCATCAATAACATCGTCACAAATCCAGACAACCCAAACCATTACAAATTCAAGGTTTTAAAACCCAAACATATCAATAATTTCAATGAATAAATCTCACAACAACACATATTCACAAAAGAATCAAAACATAAAAAGAAATTGAAGACAGAAGCACATCGCGATGGTAATCTCCATCGCGGTGAACTTGTCCTTTGAAACGCAAGCGTTTGGCTTGTTATGAGATAAAGGAGTTGTGAGTGTGAGAGTGTGAGTGAGTTAGTGTTACTTGCCTGGGTTTGGTTATTCCAGTTTTGACACCGACTCTGGTGAGAACGTCGAAGTGCTCTTCTTCAATTTGAGATTTTTCGGCCATTGCGTTCGAGATGAATGAGCGTGTGTCGTCGTACTTTAACGCCAACTTTTTCGCGATTGTTTGAAAGATTAAAATTATAATTCTGGATATATTATTTGAAGGAATATTATTATTATTATTAGGAATTTTACTCACACCTTTCTGTTTGATAAATACAATAAATTTTAAAGGATATTTATAAAATATATTTTAATTAAAAATTTAAAATAAAAAATAAAAGACAAATAAATAGATGTGAAAAGTTATCGTGGTTATCATCTTATTCTCAAGGGAGTAAAAGACTCTCATCTTATTAAATGGGATTAAAAATTATAAAAATTTAGTGTAAATGAAACTCTCATGAATAAAAAATTCTGAGAGATAATTAATAAATACTTCAAACAAACATGAGAATTTAAAAACTTCAAATTGAGAATAAAGTTGAAAACCATGAAACAAACAACCCTATAACAACCAAAATGGATTGTTGCACTTACTTTAATCTCGCAGTTACACACTCATCGTGTTTCTGAACCTTTGATTTTGATCATATAGTCTAAAATAAATAGTTTTAAATTTTATTTAATAATTAAAAATAATAATTTATATAAATCACAACCATCCGATTAAGATAGGATGATTTAAAATACATGAGCATGACTGCATGGAGTTGGTGACTGCAATCAAACTTGACCCGCCATAACAATTCAACTCATTGATACATCTGTCTCGTCATGTCACTTGTTAACTAAATAAATAAACACGGCATCGCATCATAAAATAATTAAAACCAAATTTAATATATACACACGGACACCTCGTGGTGTCATTCCTAAATTTAGAAGTATAAGTATTTAAAAAACACCATATTTCTTTATAACTGTGTCACTCCTTCTATTTTGTTTAAAAAATAATTTAAAAGTATATTTTTCTAGTGATGGAATGGTGAATTCGTATTTACATTTTCGTTATAATTCTTGGATACAATTTGAATTTATGATAGTGTATTTATTTTACAATTTAGTAAATAATTCGGAAGTATACTTTCGAACTAACTTTCAAAACGATTAGTTTTCATCCTAAACAATAAATTTATTATAAATTTGACAATTTTTGAGAAACTTTATATTTCAGGTCAATTTTACTGAGTATACATAATTGTTATTCAATTAAACTATACACTAGTGCCATCTATAAACTTTTCTCTCTTTAAACTTGTTCACGTAATAGCCACAACCCGTAGACATACAGGTAACACATAAATGGCATGATATGCATTAGTCTACTCATCCTCTAATATCTCTTGATGACCTGGTCTATGAGGTTTTCCCTCTATATTTAGTATCATCCAAGGGTGTGACACTCTAAAAGACTATTGGATGTAACTGAATGTAGTAGCCCGTGTAAAACCAAGATTTAAGGTTCATGAATTCAGCCTGTGATAAAAGCTTACAAAGTTTGTTTAGAAGCTCGGAGACTAAGCTCCAAGATTCAGCCTATCTCTTGCTTACAATGTTTATTGAGTACTCTCAAGATCAATTATTCGGAAGAGAGTAGGTCTTTTTATTTGATTGAACCTCTATGAAATTCTGGCGCGCGCACAATATCATTAACAACACACAATGTCACAACAAATGTTATAACATTTGATGACAGCAAACAAAATTACTAAACACAAAAAAATTGTGCAGGCATATAATGTACTGAAACTTAAAGAGCACAAGGAATTATTAACCCAGTTTGATGCAAACGCACCTATTTTAGGGGCTACCAAACCAAGAAGGAAATTCATTATCAATAGTATTGATTCAGAGCTAAACAATCACAGTTTACACCTCTCACTTAATCCCTATCCAGTGCAACTTCTACCTAGGCACCTCCTATATATGAGAACCCTTCTTACTCCAAATCACCACAGTGATAAAAAACCAATCTCAATCCTGGGGAATGTCTTAAGTAACTAAATAGGATGAACACACTTCCAAATTACAAATACTTAGTTTGCTTAAAAGCTTCACTAAGAACAATACTCAACTCTTTGCTTAAAAGCTTAGAGGAGAACAATAACTTGATAAACAAGTCACAATCAGTCAACTAAAATTCATCAAAAGATATATTAGGATGTACAAACAAAACACATGAAAAACCTAAGGAACCATCAAACCCTACATAATCACAAAATTCACAAAAATTTGTATTCCTAAACTTCATGTCATTGTCACTTCTGACAATCATACTTTTCTTCTCCTCTTGAATGCTTTGACACAGATCTTTGAAGACTTCAATGGTATCTGATTTTTTTCTAATAAAATTCATCCAAGAAAATCCAAAAAGTCATCTATAGCCATAAAGACATACATATTTCCCCCTAGGTTGTCTATCTATAGTGGTCCCATTATATCCATATGAAGAAGTTCCAAAACTTTGGAAGTGTTCTAATGTTGCAGCATTGGGTGTGATATCATGATTTTATTTTTACTTTCACACTTATCACAGACTTCTCCTTCTTCAATCTTGAGCTCTAAAATATCTCTAATGGCTCTTTCTGATATGACTTCCTTCATTCTTTTAAAACGAAGATGTCCAAGTTTTTGGTGCCATAACTTTACTCCATCCTCATTTATTGTTGAATATGTGGACGAGTGAGAAACTTGAAATTCTGGTATATAGATAATTAATGTCCTTACACATGTTAAGACACAGATCTCTGCATAACAAGGACAGGATAAAACATATTGATATAATACTTATCAGAACAAAGTTATGACAAATGTTCCAACATTTATTACGACATGCCAATCAATCAAGAACATGTTGAACTGTAAATTTGCAGAATGATAATAACACAAAGATATGATGCCCAGTTCGGTGTACAACAACACCTACTTTGGAGGCTACCAAGCCAGGAAGAAGATTCCACTATCAATAATATTATTTTATGTAAACAACCTCAAGTTTACAAGTAAGCAACCTTTATTTTACCTAATCACTATCCAGTGCAATATTTATCTCATAACCCTATCTAAGATAAGAGAAACCCATCTTACTCCCTAAATCACCTCAATGAAATCTAACAATCACAACCTCTGGTGACTGCATCAAACTACTTGAAACACACCCCTTTTAATATAAAGTTCAACCAAGACTCTTGACTAACAAACATACTTGGATTTTCTTCAAAGATTCCTCCAAGAATAATATATAATTTATTACCTAACGACTTTTGAATTTGTATATAAACTATGTCTACCACGATGTATCAAATCAATACAAATAGTGACTTACAACACAAAAAGTACATGACTCTTAAAAGACTAAACACTTAATTATATTCTGCCGAAGTGTTATATTAGGATTAGTTATAAAAAGACTAGGTCTAAGTCTTCATTTTATAATCTCCAGTTGTCCATGCATGGGCTTCGAGTCTTCTATTAAAATATTCCTTGATCCACTGCTAAAGCGCTCCTTAAATCTTGGAACATGTTTACTAAAATCCTATTGTAGTAGTCCAAGATGTCGAGTCTTCATGATAGAACATCTTGTTCGACATGTTGTTCTTCACATATTTCCACATCTTGTTCAGCAGCTTTCAATCTCCCCCTTTTAGAAATTTTTTGCTAAAACTCTTTTTGCACAATAAATCCAAGGACAAAAGTAAATCCATTTTGCCCAATAAATCCAGGAATAAAAGTCCTGGAGTCATTTCAGCCGAAAGCTCTTATTCTTCACGTACATGAGGAAGAAGATAACCATAACACACATTTGATTATCCAAACACTCCCCATTAACCCATGAACTGATTCTTGTTAGGAAGGGATAAATCTTCCTCATTGGGGGCATAAAGAACCCTTAAGAAGAAACACAAATTTTACACTAAGCAACCAAACACCAACTTGGATAACTCATAACACAGGACACAATTGTGTTCATAACTCAAATAATAAGACACGAGTAAAAGATGAGACATGACTCAAATAAGATGTTAGGACATCTTGTAAAATATCCATGCAAAATAACTAAAAGGACCGACGCAACACCCATATGGTGACCAATACCTTTCTCCTTTTTTTAGCCAAAAATGACAAAGATATCCCCCATAAAATCATACTTATACTGTACTCACCCAAACCCGGACAAAATCCATGAGATCTTTGACGAGGAAAATCTCACACAAGATGATAGAGAGAGAAGAGATGACTCATTTAAATACACAAGCTGTAATAATGAGAGCTTAGGAGTTAATGATTATCGAATTTAATAATGGTCTTGGTCAATGAGAGCGTTATTTGAGGAACGTAACTGCACCAAAAATTAAGTGTGCATCGTCCAAGTCAGTTTTGAATCCCTTTATTGACCCTAGACAGATTTATCTTGGAATTGATAGTTCTAATAAATGTGCATGCATAGACAAAGACACATGTCACAATTCCATGTGATGGAATTTGTATGTACCATCCACATGCACCACTTTTTAACCTACATAGAGCGAAGTCCTGAACAATGTTCTGACATCCATCCAGACATTTTCTATTCTTCATTGCCTTCAAAAAAGCCAACACTTTTTTCTGCATTCAATCAAAGATTTTTCAGTCTATGGCCATGAAAAGATTCCTCTAGGAGATACTCATAAATATGCATGCTTTGAAGCATAACCATAATGCCTCCCACTAGATTCAACATGTACTCATTTTATAGAGAACTTCTATTGATCTTGACATCAATCTGCAAAGAAAAATAAATTCTCAAGGAAAATAATTCTCAGATCACTTTTGAGAAGCGTGACCATGTCTTGATTCAACCCACTAATTTTTGAATTACATAATCAAACTCAAACTGCAAAATCCTCCATGAACTCCATTTCTCATAAAATGTGTGGACATATTGTTTGAGATCTCATCCTTACAAGAGGAACTTTAAACACTGCCTTCTTGGCCCCAAGCAATCTATATGAAGACTACACTTCAGCAACACATCATAGGTAGTGGTTTAACCCCCTACCATAAGTAACTAGTTCTCTTTTGCCAAGACCCAACAAAATTGAACAAAAACGCCAGACTCAATTTTAAGTTCACATAGAAGAGAAACACATAGCTTTAAAAAAACTATTGGATGTAATTGAATATAGTAACCCGTGTAAAATCAAGGTTTAAGGTTCATGAATTCATAATGTGATAAAAGCTTACAAAGTTTGTTTAGAAGCTCGAAGACTAACTGCTCCAAGATTCCCCTCGACAGAAGACTAACCACTTCGATTTACTATTTGTGGAAAAAGAAACACTGCTTCAATCTACTATTTGTGGAAGGAAGACTAATTGCTTCAATCCTCCATTTGGAAGAGAAGACTCTGCAGATATATTCTTAGTTTTACTGTTTGGTTAGAACTCAACCATTTTCCATGCATAAAGGGACTAATGAGTATTTCCTACTAAAAGCTCTCAATGTTTATTAAGTACTCTCAAGATCAATTATTAGGAAGAGGAGTATGTCATTTTATTTTGACTGAACCTATAAGAAATTCTAGCATGCACACAATATCATATGTCTAGACAGATGTCTTAATAACACACAATGTCACAACAAATGTTATAACATCTGATGATAGTAAACAAAATTGCTAAACACATAAAATTTGTGCAAGCATTTGTGCAGGCAGATAAATTACAGAAACTTAAAGAACACAAGGACTGTTAACTTAATTCGGTGCAAACTCACATATTATGGGGGCTACTAAGCCAAGAAGGAAATTCACTATCAGTAGTATCAATTCAGAGCTAAACAATCCCAGTTTACACCCGTCACTTAATGTAACATCTCAATTTTTATTAGCTATTTTATTATTTATTTATTTATTTAATTATTATATGGTGTGATAATTATTTAATTATTTAATTTGGTGATTATGTTTTAATTGAATTATTTGAATATATGTGTTATTTGAATAATTGAGTTCATGAGTAGAAATAGAATTAATTGGCATTGGCTTTAGTAAAACAAATAGAATTAATAAATGAGTTAGGCTCATTAGTGAAATAAGTAGTAAGAACAGAGATTAGAGCTAATGTTATCATAAAGCAAAATAAGATAAAAAGAGAATAAGAGAAGAGAAGAGAAGAAAGAGGAAAAGAGGAGGAAACCCTAAGAAGGTCCTAGAATCAAGAGGTAAGGGGGAGAATCCTTGTTATTATGAGTTTGTATATGATTGGGTAATGATTAGTAACATGAACTAGGTTTTGGTATTTCAAATTCTAGGTTTTTGATTCATTTAGGTTGAAATTAGAATCCCAAATTGATGGTTGGAAATGATGTTTTCATGTTAGAAATAGGTTCTCTATGATATATATATACATGCTAGAATACATTTATTTGGTGAAAAATGAGTATTAAAACATGTTTCTATGGTGAAATTCGTGTTTGGGCATAAGCTGTTCGTAACAAAAATTTTATGCATTTCGCAGAGGCCGTTTAGTGGGCTTTAGTGCGCTTAGCGCGGTTGTCTGGGTGGTGAAAAATTTAATTATGCATGAATGCCTTAGGGGTTTGCATGCTTATGATTTATCATTAGTTTACATGAATTTTAATAATTTATTCTATGAGTTTTGGATTGGTTTTGGATGCATTTTGGTGAATACATGATACTTGATTTTAGTATATGTATGTTGTATTTTGGTGAACTGTTAGGAATAACATTGATTGGATTCCATGCTATATGTAATTTGTGATGTATGGTGATGATGAATACTATATGTATTGCTTTGTTGGTGATGATACCATGATATATGTTTATATTGTGCAATGGTGGATAATTCAAAGTGTTGAATTATTGTGACATGCTTGAATAATTAAGATTTTGAGATAATATTAATTGCATATGTTTATTGGTAAGTGCATATGCATTCATGGGGAGATGGAACTTTGATTGGTTGCTTTGATCCTTGTGCAAAAATAGAAGCGGTGGACTATATGTTCATATTGATGGGTTTTGATCTTGTCTGAATCGGAAGCGTGACTCTAATTCTAGATATTGAATTGAGAGTGAGGTGAGCTTGATGTTCACGATGGTACAACATGCATGAGTCACATTAAGTTGCATTGAAAGTCCCACGTGTCATTAAAGGATGTTTATTTTCTTTGAAATGAAATATGTGATAATTGATTATTTGATTACATGGAAGGTGTATTGGTGATAATTGTGCTATATGCGATAAATGTATGTATATCATACTTGAAATGTTTGTATAATGATATTCTTTGGTACTTGAATTGTTGAATTATGTTGTATGGATGATCATATGAAGTGTAGAGAATTCTTTGATTGATGTTTGTTTTACATTACTTCCTATTATATATAGGGGTGTTCATTGGTTCGGGTAAATCTGAACCAAATCGAAATACGAACCAAACCATAGTGTCCGGGTTGAATATTTTTTAGTTCGGGTAAGTTCCAAACCAAACCAGTAAAATCCAATGACAATTGGTCCGAACATCAGATTTTAAATTTTCTACCCGAAAATCCAACCCAAACCAATCATAATTAATTAACATGAAAATTACTATCAATCATTGAAGTTCAAGAACCAAAAAAAGAAAAGAAATGTCGTATGTGGACAAATTATTCTATTTTATTGTATTATTAAAAAATTGTTAATGTATTGTGGTAACTGGACGTAGAATGAAACATTCATTATTATATTATCTCAAGTGACTAATTATATATTCATAAGCCTTGATGTTATATATTTTTCTTGTTAGATATTTTAGAATCTGTTAGCTGGAAATTTGTGAAGTATGTTTAAGGGCATGGTTCAAAGGCAAACGTCCCTACAAGTTAAAGACTAGTCTTGAATAAATTAGCTTCTGAAGATACTTTACAAAGCCAAATTAGAAGCTATAGAAAGAATGCTTGTCGGTTGAGAAGCTGGCTCAGAAGGCCAAACCAAATCGACCAGAGCAAAACAATGTCGAAAATGAGACCATGTCAACACATTGTATGATGGTCGATTTAACAGGAGTTTAGGTCGAATAGGAGGCATCAATCGAAGTGTTATTGTTGTCGAAGATGCTTGTTAGTGGACTTAGGAGATTTTGTGACGCCTCAAGAAGATAGACCGAACTTGAAGGAAGTTTCTTTCTGAAGACATGAAGCGGGAAAAAGTCAAAAAGTGAGGAGATCATGGATAGTTGCCTCAGAAGATCGTGGGTTAGAAGCTTTGAACGGATGGCGAAACGTGTCCGGAAGTTGCTTTTAAAGATTGAATCTCGTCCGTTGATTAGCTTTAGTGGTTACTTTATAAATACTATAAATAAGTTAGGATGTTAAGAAATCAGGTGTGTTCATTTGTGCTCTCAAACTGCTTGCTAACACTCCGCCCAATTCTGCGCTAAAGAAAGAAAGAGTAACTCAAGCTTTGATGTACGTGAATCACCACACTTTTTACTTTAATGCAATCAATTTACTTTTAACTTTATCTTTACTGCTTTTCGTTTTCTTCTGTCTCATTTTCTTGTTGGTCACGAGTCACCAATAGCCTCATTTACCAAAAACATTTCAACGTAAACTATTGGTCACGAGTCACCAATAGTCAGAATCCTGTGTGTGTGGAAAGCCATTGCGCTGTTTCCCTTAGGCTCTGGAAACCGTTTCTGGGCCAAGGTCCTTTTCATTTGCAGAAATAGTGCAATTCACCAGAAACCTTAGCACGTGTCTTGAGATCAACTGGTCGATCTCGCGAGTAACCCTTAGTTTTAGGACTTAGGGAGGACCAACGGTTGTTTACCATTTTCCACAGTAAACAAATTGGCACACCCAGTGGGACCTTGTGCTAAGTGTTAGATTTTTGTTAGAGTTTGTCTTAGAAGTGCATGAAACTTAGAAGTGGAAATTCAGCAAGTAAGAAACCACCACCACTAGGAAACGTACATCTAAGATGACAAACAATGCATCCACGTCGAACGTGGACGAAATTCCATCTAGAACATTGGGTATTGCCGACCCAGTTATTTCACAAGTAGCGTCATTTCCCCCTTTAAGCAGCACAACTGCCTCTGGGCCAACTGCTTTAGTATTAATTCCCATTCCCCAGACCACACCGGTGAGTCCAGGGCCTATGGTGGCCACGAGTGCCATTCCAAACACAACGATACCTCGATTTGGTACTGCTATAAATCCCCCTTATGGAATGTCATATTCTTTAATGGCGTGATATCAATCGACCTCTAGTGTAGCAATAGTGTCTGATAACTTGCAGAATGCTAACGCCCCTTTACAAGGATCTATAGTGGGGGCAAATAGGGAAATGCCTGCACAACACTTAAATACTACCTCTGTGGTAGTATTAAGGCAACAGATGGATGATATCAACCATGTGTTAGTAAATACGTTAACTAATCAAATGGGGAATGTGTTTAACGCCATAGTGCAAGAATCGATCGAGACTAATAGTGCAAGAATTGATAATGGGAAAGACAATGACTGGCGAAAACCCTTGGTCGATTACTTACGTTCGCCAACTGGTTTGACAGATCGTAAAATAAAATATCGTGCCTTGAGTTTTGTTTTGATTGAAAACAAATGGTTCAAGAAAACTGTCGAAGGGGTATTACTCAAGTGCCTAGGAGAAAGTGAGGCATATGTAGCAGTGTCGAGTGTGCATAATGGAGCATGCGGTGCACACCAAGTTGGACACAAGATGAAATGGTTGTTGATGCGAATAGGTGTTTATTGGCCCTCAATGTTGAAAGAATGCATTGAATTTGCCAGAGGATGTCAAGAATGCCAAATGCATAGGGGCATCCAGCACGTGCCAGCAAGCGAATTGCATGCCATTATAAAACCTTGGCCATTCAGAGGATGGGCCTTAGATGTGATTGGTGAAATAAAACCAGCATCATCTAAACAACATAGGTACATTTTGGTCGGTATTGACTATTTCACAAAGTGGGTCGAAGCCGTAGCGTTAAAAAATGTCGACCAAGAGGTTGTGATTGATTTTATACAAGATCATATCATGTGTCAGTTTGGAATTCCTGAAACAATTACAACTGACCAAGGCACAGTGTTCACAGGGCAGAAAATGCAAGACTTTACGAAGGAAGTTGGAATAAAACTACTAATTTCTACCCCTTATTATGCTCAAGCAAATGGCCAAGTCGAAGTTGCCAATAAGATAATAATTGGCCTGATCAAGAAGCATGTGGGTAAAAAGCCAAGAAACTGGCACCAAACGCTGGATCAAGCTTTGTGGGCATGTCAAACGTCTCCTAAAGAGGCAACGGGGGCAACCCCATTTCGACTGGCATATGAACACGATGCTGTTTTGCTAGTAGAAATACATGTCTGATCTGTAAGGATTCAACGACAACATGAAATACCATCTGAAGATTATTGGAATATGATGACTGATGAGTTGGTCGATTTGGATGAAGAAAGGGTGTTAGCCCTTGATGCCTTGAGAAGGAAAAAAGATAGAGTGGCTAAAGCCTATAATAAAAAGGTAAAAGACAAAGTATTTCATGTTGATGATTTAGTTTGGAAAGTAATATTGCCTATGGACAAAAACGATAGGGTGTTCGGGAAATGGTCCCCAAATTGGGAAAGACCGTTTAAAATAATCCAAGTTTTTTCCAATAGCACATATGAACTTGAAGAATTGGCCCCAGATCGACGCATTCTGAGGGTGAATTGTAAATACTTGAAGAAATATAAACCTATTCTTCAAGAAATCTCAATTACGACCACGTAAAGCATGTGTGTCGAACAAAGATGGAACGTAGTAATAATAGCCAGCATATTAACTGTACAAAATATTAATTATGCAAAATTATAAAACAAGAATGCCAAAAGAGATGGTATTTTATAAATTATGGGAGTTCATATTACAAAGATTGGGCACCACAAAACAAATACATCTAAAGGATCACATTAATCAGAAGTTGCCAAATTTTCTTTGGAAACTGCCCAAATCACTCTCGAGACGAGCAACAGTATTACTTAGCCCATCAGATCTGATCCTAAGAGCCTGCAACTCCTCTTTGACGCGAGTCGTGGCAGTACTGACGACAAGGGCATCTTTGGCCAATTGGCGCATTTCATTTTGATCAGAAATGTTGGCCTGGTCAATTTCTTTGTCTTGTCTTTCAACAAGTTCCAGCTCCTTCGTCAATTCGGCAATTTGACTGCGTATTTAAGCAACTCTTTTCCTTTTAGGGCTTTGCTCTTGCCTCCTCTGATTAATGCGAGCCTTTATCCCTTTGACCACCGCCTTGGTCTTCTTCACCATCTCCACATTCTTCTTCACCGCTGCCTGTTTGGTGTCGACCAATTGTTTAGTTTCCTTCATCTGAGTGACATTTGCCAGCAGGGGAGAAATGATGTTTTCAAATGCTGCTATCATGAGCTTTGAAAATTCAGAAATCTCAAGACCTTTTAACTGGGTGATAGCATCCAGAAGCTCAGGCCCAAGAGTTGAATCCTCATGCAGCAAATGAGGCAAGTCAGGATTAAAGGCATGGGTACGAATGGTGTCATTCAACTTCTTGACTTTAGTTTCCTTAGGTCCCAGCTTATCGCTATAAACTTGGGAACGATCAGAATCTGAAGACGAAGCGTACCGATTCATAAATTGATCCAGTCTTGCCAAAACAGCATCAACATCCCGGAAACATCCTTCGCTCCAGAAGGGCCAGCTAAGTTATCCCTCTCAGAAGGACTCTGAATCTGAATTGGCTCGGTGACGGTTTGAGGAACCCTTGAATCCTGCAGGGAATTTGAAAGACTAGAGTCAGAGCTAGTCGAACAATAATCTTGGTGCCTAGCAGGACTAGTGATTGAATTAGAGTCACTGTGAGAAGCCAGAGTAGCGAATTCAACAAACTCACCAGCTGCTACATGGGGAGCGTGTTGGTACTGAGGAGAAGAAGCTTCTGAGAGTGGAGTATAGTCTGGCGCACTGTGGTGTGGCTCAGAAGCTTCGACCTAGGAAAAGTATGAACATCACATCAGACAGGTATAATTCACTAAGTTAAAAAACACTCTAGAGGATACAATAAATACCTGTGGTGGTGGTGAGGGGATCCTTGTTTCATTTCCTCCAGCAGAAGCATTAGCAGCTTCTTCCGCTGTTTCTTTATCGACATCAGGAACAAGTGTAGGGTCGGGAGTGACAATGGCTGTATTTATTACGATATTACTATCAGTAGGTGAAAGTAAGGCAATGTCGTGACAAGTAGTCAAGAGCACTTTACCTCGCCATCTTGTTATAAGTGGTTGATCGTGGATGTTCGTCGGCTCCACCTGATTGTCGACCTTCATGACCTCCAGTCCTGAGTCTTCGGCCGTGGGGGCTTTATTTTTCTTCGCTTTTGCCTTTTCTTCAGGCAGAGTAGCGTGCCTCTTTTTATGGCCTTTGGATTTTCAGGGTTGAGGAGACTGAGCATCAGGTGATGGCTGTAGAAATAAAGAGGATGTCAGAAGAGAAATCTTAATCCTTCATCAAAAGCAGTCAAAGAGTGAGAAGATGCTTACCTCACTTCTCCCATTGTGGTGGGACTTTTTGTCTTGCTTGGACCTTTTGGATATAGTGGAGGGAGCAGACGGACCCGCCGAGCGTTTTCGACTCTGTTACAAAAGAAATAGAGACGTTAGTAGATTGATAAGATTCAAGACGTTGAAGCATAGACATTCACACTTACAAAAGAGTCATCTTTCTTAACAGAAGTAGAGATTGGTTCATCATCGGAGAGAGTGTGAACGGGTATGAACTGCAAAGACATCAAGTATGAGTAAGGTGTCGAATAAGAAAAATGTGAACATAGGTGTGATTGAAACATACCTTAGACTGTGAAGGGCCTCCTTCAGCGTTGGCTTTGGCAGTTTTGGTCGACGACCCTCCTTGGCTTTCAATAGCAGTAGGTTCTTGCCTGGGGGCAACGACCTGTGACAGAGGTACAGTTAGAAAAGAAGCAAAGTCAGATAAAGATGTAAGTCGAATTGTGAAAGGAAACAAAACTTTCTAGAAGTGGTTACCCTTGGGTACTATGACAAGCTCTCTCACATATTCAAGGTCGATATGAAGAAAGTCTGGGTAGTCATGCAACCAATGCTTCGTCGGAACCACCCTGTCGGCTCTCTTTTTATAAGCATTTTGAATGTTCGACCAAGAGCTATACCAACAATCTGGGAAAGGCGGTCGAAAAGCCAGAGCCAAAGGGCTAGTCGGCAAAGGAGGAAATTTAATTTTTTCAAAATGAAGTGCGTAAAGATATTTGTCTTTCGCGTAACTAGGGATCTTGAGGTGAGGAATCCTCCCAGTTACCTTCTCCTTTAGCTCTTGGGCCGCATGGTTCGATGAAGATTGTTTGGCAAGTACACCACTCTGAAAAAGTTCTGGAATGCTTGAATTTCTCTGATGTGAACTGCCTTACATTTTGTTGTCTTCCCCTAAAAAGTATTGAAAGCCACAATTAGCTCATTCATTTTACCAGCAGCATCACTTACAAAAGTAACAAGATATGACTGCCACCAAGTTTTGAACTCTTGGGTGCAGAAAAATGCTGGTTTAAAAGGGGTGAATGTAAGCATGGCTCGACGATCCCACAAGGTGGCGACAATTTCCTTAATGACATCCCAACCTTGGTCATCTAAAACGTCCATAAGAAATTCATAGGACGGATAAAGCGACTTAGGCACAATTTGAAAGAGCCCTAGCCACCAAATTGGGTCGATAAGCTGTTAAGCAAGGGCTCATTTGAGTGATGGCGAATGATAGAAATTGGGGAATCAGAAGACGTCTCCAAATGACCAGAGATCTTTTCTGATGCCTTTCTTCGACAGGGGGAAAAGATTCAGTAAGCCACAATGGTCCACTCTTGCCATCAACGAATGGAGACATTGAAGGGGTGAAATCTTCCCGTGTCAGCATAATGTTAAACAACATCTTGAAGATTTTTCATTATTTGGAGAAGTCTTGTCGATAGGGGTCAAGGGCAAGTAACATGGCCACAAGGCCCCACTCCTGTTTTGAGAAATGGAAACCTTCTTCTGTCGAAAAGGCTTTACATCTTTAGAAAAAGTGGCATTTAGCCACAGTTGCAAGAGCCAAAAGGGACCATGGACCAGTACGTTCTTCTTTTTTGGATTGTTGGGGTCAAAATTCTTTATTTGATTGACCACATCGGTCATAGAGGCGTATAAAGAGGCCAAAATTAATTGGCCTAAAGCAACATTTTCGCCCCTATGTAACGGCGCAACCAAATGGGCAAATTGTTTGGCTATCTGCATCGACCTCGAACAAAATACAAAGCGAGATAGCTAGAGAGTCAGAAAAGCAACGTGCTCCTCATTAGAAACTTCCTTAGAGTCGCTGTGGTGGTAGTTGATAAAGTTGGTGTACGTGGGATGTTTGGATTCACCAACGTCGAATTTGATGGGAATCAGCTCGTGATCAGTATGATTGAAGATAGTTCCAGCAGGCTTTACGCCTATTAAAGCAGCCACATCTAATAATGTGGGGGTCATCATACCACACTTTGTATGAAAAGTGTTAGTGGAGCCTTCTCAGAAGTACAAGGCAGCTAATAACATGCCACTGAAGTAGGGTGTGCCAACACGAGAAAGGGCCAATATGTCATAAATACCCATTTCCCTCCACTGTTGGCCCTTGTGTAGTTCCAATCTTTCCATCCAAGCCCTAAACTTAGGGCAACCCAAAGGGGGAGCAGTGAGAAAATTCCCATCAACAAATTGTAGAGAGATAGGATCTGTTGAGGTAATCAGAGGGCTACTGCGTTGACTAGTAGGGAAGAATGCGCCTGCGTCATCTATGTAAATCTCAGAAGGTACGTCCATAGGCAATGGACCTAGAAAGGCATGATTTTCATCATCCAATCGGAAAGGAATAAGTACCTGAGATTGCCAAATCTTGGCTTTTTCCTCAGAGAACGGTGGCTCCGGGACGTAGGGTTTGCCATCAATATGGCGGAGTTGAAGAGTGACGGCGGGAGCTGTTGAAATATATTTATCTACCATTGTTAAAGGTGAAGATGTTGAAATTAGAAAGGGTTTTGAATATTCCTGGTTTGAACTGAGAAAGGAGCGGAAAAACCCTAAAGACCGTTGTTTCCTGGGTTGAGATGAAAGTTGAAAACTTTTGATGGTTAAAGATGAAGGAAATAAACGGTTAGGGTTTTGAAGTTGTTCCTGGTTTTTTGATTCGGAGATTGGGAATGTAGAAGATGAAGATTTTTTTTGGGTTTTCTGTTTGAGAGATGAAAGCGCAGAAGAAAAGGAAAGAAATAAGAAGAACGTCTATTTATAGGCGTGGAAGTGGAGAGAATGAAAAGGCAAAAGGGATCGTGGCGATTCCCTAGGGTTTCAATCGTGTCCGTCGACGGACACGTGTAGGCAGATAAAACCTCTAGCGTGGTGGGCCATTCCGGCTCGAGATGAAGAAATATATGTTTCCATGATTGCCTGACGTCATGAGGGGACTGGAACAGTGAGCTATCTTCATGAAGGTAGCGGAAACGATTGAATCGATAGAGTGTGGAACTTCATAGATACCATTGTCTCATATTCGACCATATCAAGGATTCAACAATGATATCTTTGGGGGGCATTTTGTTAGCTGGAAATTTGTGAAGTATGTTTAAGGGCATGGTTCAAAGGCAAACGTCCCTACAAGTTAAAGACTAGTCTTGAATAAAGTTAGCTTCTGAAGATACTTTACAAAGCCAAGTTAGAAGCTCCAGAAAGAATGCTTGTCGGTTGAGAAGCTGGCTCAAAAGGCCAAACCAAATCGACCAGAGCAAAATAGTGTCGAAAATGAGACCATGTCAACACATTGTATGATGGTCGATTCGATAGGAGTTTGGGTCGAATATGAGGCATCAGTCGAAGTGTTATTGCTGTCGAAGATGCTTGTTAGTGGACTTAGGAGATTTTGTGACACCTCAAGAAGATAGACCGAACCTGAAGGAAGTTTCTTTCTGAAGACATGAAGCGGGAAAAAGTCAAAAAGTGAGGAGATCATGGGTAGTTGCCTCAGAAGATCGTGGGTTAGAAGCTTTGAACGAATGGAGAAACGTGTGCGGAAGTTGCTTTTAAAGATTGAATCTCGTCCGTTGATTAGCTTTAGCGATTACTTTGTAAATACTATAAATAAGTTAGGATGTTAAGAAATCAGGTGTGTTCATTTGTACTCTCAAACTGCTTGCTAACACTCTGCCCAATTTCACGCTAAAGGAAGAAAGAGTAACTCAAGCTTTGATGTACGTGAATCACCACACTTTTACTTTAATGCAATCAATTTACTTTTAACTTTATCTTTACTGCTTTTCGTTTACTTCTGTCTCATTTGCTTGTTACCAAAAACATTTCAACGAAACTGTTAGTCACGAGTCACCAATAGTTAGAATCCTGTGTGTGTGGAAAGCCATTGCGTTGTTTCCCTTAGGCTCTGGAAATTGTTTCTGGGCCAAGGTCCTTTTCGTTTCCAGAAATAGTGAAATTCACCAGAAACCTTAGCACGTGTCTTGAGATCAACTGGTCGATCTCGCGAGTAACCCTTAATTTTAGGACTTAGGGAGGACCAGCGGTTGTTTACCATTTTCCATAGTAAACAAAATCTACTATGGAAAATTGTTAGTCTGATATTTGTGATTAAACACTATTAATACTATATTTTTTATATTATTCTCAAAACTTTATTTTCGTATATAAGTCATTTTTTTATAATTTTTTTTTGCATTTTTTATCTACTTGATCAATCCAATCCAAACCAACCTATTGTTTCTCAGTCGGTTCGGTTTGAGCTTTATTGTAAAAATTTGCAAATCCAATAAAAAACAATCCATATTATTTTAATCAGTTTGGGTATCAAATTCTCTCAAAATCGAACCAAATCGGCCCGCGAACACCCCTATATATATATATATTCATAATGATTTGAATTCTCAACCTTTTATTGTATATGATGTTCTATGCGACATCGTGCAGGTTCTGAGGATAGTGGTGCTTTGCACGAGGATAATTGAGGATCTTAGCTCGATTTACTAATTTTCTTATGTAGTGAGTCAGTGCTCTGGTCATGTAACACGGAGAGGATATTTCTGAGCTCATGTTTGTTGTGAAGAGATATTGTTATATTCTCTTATCTTGAATTTGTATTTTGAGATATTATGTTGTGTGGCATTCATGCAGATGTTTGGATTCCTATGACTTATTATGTATGAATTATGACCATGATGATAGATGTTATAGTATGAGATATAACCATTTGTTAAATTGACGTAAAGAAATATCCCGCTGTGATATGCATAATTTGAAGAAGCATGAAGTTTAAATATGTGTTATAATTATGACCATGTGCATGTTGATATTGTTTATTTGGTTTTCTATGTTTGTGGAAAATAACATGTGACAACCTTTTTATGTATGCATGTTATTTTACTCTGATTATATTATAAATTATTTAGGGATTAGAAAGGGGTGTTACACTTAATCTCTACCCAGTGCAACTTCTACCTAGGCACCTCTTTGATATGAGAACCCCTATCACTCCAAATCACCATAGTGATAAAAGACCAATCCCAATCCCAATTCCGTGGAATGTCTTAAGAAACTAAACAGGATTAACACACTTCCAAATTACAAATACATAGTTTGATTTAAAGCTTCACTAAGAAAAATACTCAACTCTTTGCTTAAAAGCTTAGAGTTGAACAATAACTTGATAAACAAGTCACAATCAGTCAACTCAAATGCATCATAAGATACATGAGGACGTACAAACAAATTACATGACAAACCTAAGGAACTACCAAACCCTTATTTTCACAAAGTTTTACAATAAACTATGCTTCTTAAAAACTAGGTCTTGGATGACTCCTTGTATAGACTTCTGCAGTTGGGCTCAGACTCTTCAATCAAATATAATCTTTAGCTCTAAATACAGAATATTCTTCACGAAAATAGAAATAAAATAAATCTTGCAAATATTTCCTAAAAAGTCTTAAAGATCCTTTTTATGAAATAAATAAAAAATGTGATTGTTCCTAAACATCTTTAATTGCATGCGCCTGTTATGAGAACTAGAAACCTCAATAATTTCATATTTTTTAAAATAAAATCTTCAAGGAAAAATATCCAGCTGCACTGTCATGATGTTTTGTTGCAACATGTTACATCATCTGATGGAACATCTGTCATACCCCAAATTTTGTCCTGAATTTTTTCCTTCGCATTGTCTATATCCAATTTATTTTTTGTTCGAGTTATTGTATTTTTCTTTCATTTTACATTTTTAATTTGAATTTTCATTTATTTAAAATTTCTTTTTTGTTTTTAGAGTGATTTTTAAAAGGCGGAATACCCTTTTTGGTCCCTTAACTATACCCTTAATTTTTTTCGTGTCAAATTGATCCTTAAACTTTTTAATAGATGCATATAAGTCCCTTCCATTAACCCCGTTAGTCAAAATCTATTAAAAGTCTACGTGCCAGTGACAGTGACAGTGACGGAGTTAGCATCGGAAAAACCGACGCTAAAAGTTTTTTTTTTGGAATTTTCAATTTTGTTCATCTTCTTCCCCAAAATTTTTAAACCCAGAACCCTAAAACAAAATAACACCTAAATGATAAAATAAAAAACCCTCATATATGGTAAAAAGTAATAGCAAATCATACATACAATACAAGCATAAAATTAAAAGCCCTATGGTTTCTACAATCATAAAAAAACACCAACAAAAAAACCAAAAGGGCAAAAAAGGAAACCCACCTCTACTAAAAGCAGCACAAAGCCCAGAATGAGCCAAACCAAAGACAACATTCTTAGCAGAAATGATCTCCACAATCTTAGTCCTCTTCATCAAGAACGACAAGAACGACATAGGAGAACCCGGGTGTTTGGAATCATGATTATCAAACTGATGAGTCAAACGCATGTTCTGACACCTATGTGGAGCAGTAGAAGCAACAAAAGCACAGAGGGGTTTGGAAGAAACCTTGCGTGATTGAAGCTTCTTGATGACGTTGTTGGTGTTGATGTTGAGATGGCTGAGAAGAAAATCACGGAAGCTTCTGAAATGGAGGAGGCAGGATGGTGTACGATCGTAGCAGAAGATGGAGGAGAGGGTCGTTGTGAGTATGGCACTAGATCTATGATGCTAGAAGACGAGAGGGAGTATTCGCGTGGGAGTTAAGTGTGATGGAAGAAGAGAGACGCGAGGGAGACGAGGGTAGTTGCAGATAAGTGAAGAAGATGAACAAATTTACTCATTACCATATGTTGGAGTCATACGACCAATCAACAACAAAAAATTCCCCATCGGAGTAGAAAAAAGATCTTTCCATGATGAGCAAAAAATTCACCCTTTGGAGCATTCAACAATAACTCATAAACACATGCTGGAGTCATACGGCCAATCAACAACATAATATTCCCGATCGGAGTACCGAAAAGATCATTCCATGATAAGCTAAAAATTCACCCATCGTAGTACCGAAAAGACATTTGGAGTCATTTGGCCAATAAATATTGAGATATTTCACATCATAGTACCGAAAAGATCATTCCATGTTGAGCAAAAAGTTGATCCACCAGATCATTCAACAACAAGTCATAAACACATGCGAGAGTCATACAGCCAATCAACAACAAGATATTCCCTGTAGGAGTACCGAAAAGATCATTCCAAGTTGAGCTAAAAATTCACCCAACAGAGCATTCAACAACAAGTCATAAACACATGTGGGAGTCATTCGGCCAATCAACAACGAGATATTCCCCGTTGGAATATCGAAAAGATAATTCCAATATGAGCTAAAAATTCACCCACTAGATCATTGACCAATAAGTCATAAACACATGTTAGAGCCGCTCGCCAATCAACAACGAGACCTTCCTCGTCGAAGTACCAAAAAGGTAATCCATGATGAGCTAAAAATTCACCCTTCGGAGCATTCAACAATAAGTCTTAAACACCTGTTAGTGTCATTCGGCTAATAAATAACAAGATATTCCCAGTCGGAGTACCAAAAAGATCATTCCATGATGAGCTAAAAATGCACCCATTAGAGCATTCAACAACAAGTCAGAAACACTTGATAGGGTCATTCGGCCAATTAATAACGAGATATTCCCCATCGGAATATTGAAAAGATCATTCCATGATGAGCTAAAAATTCACCCATCGGAGCACTCAACAACAAGTCATAAACACATGTTGGAGTCATACGGCTAATCAACAATAACATATTACCGTTGGAGTACCGAAAAGATCATTCCATCTTGAGCTAAAAATTCACCCATCGGAGCATTCAACAACAAGTCATAAACACCAGTTGGAGTCATTCAGCCCATAAAAAATGAGATATTTCCCGTCATAGTACCGAAATGATCATTCCATGATGAGCTAAAAATTCACCCATCAGAGCATTCAACAACAAGTCATAAACACTTGTTGGAGTCATTCGGCCAATTAATAACGAGATATTCCCCATCAGAGTAGCGAAAAGATCATTCCATGATCAGCTAAAAATTCACCCATCGGAGCATTCAACAACAAGTCATAAACACCTGTTGGACTCATTCGGCCAATTAAGAACGATATATTCCCCATCGGAGTAGCGAAAAGATCATTCCATGATGAGATAAAAATTCACCCATCGAAGCATTCACCAATAAGTCATAAACACATGTTAAAGTCATACGACCAATCAACAACAAGATATTCCCCATCGGAGTAGCGAAAAGATCTTTTCATGATGAGCTAAAAATTCACCCAACAGAGCATTCAACAACAAGTTATAAGCAAATGTTGGAATCATACTACCAATAAACAACAAGATACTCCCCGTCGGAGTACCGAAAAGATCATTCCATGATGTGCTAAAAATTCACCCATTAGAGCATTCAACAACATGTCATAAACACCTGTTAGAGTCATTCGGCCAATAAATAATAAGATATTTCCCGTCATAGTACCGAAAAGATCATTCCATGATGAGCTAAAAATTCACCCATCGTAGCATTCAACAACAAGTCATAAACACCTGTTGGAGTCATTCGACAATAAATAACGAGATATTTCCCGTCAGAGTACCTAAAACATCATTTCATGTTGAGCAAAAAATTTATCCACCGGAGCATTTAATAACAAGTCATAAACACATGTTGGAGTCACCCGACCAATCAATAACAAGATATTCACCGTTAGATTATCGAAAAGATCATACCATGATGAGGTTAAAATTCACCCACCAGAGCATTCAACAACAAGATATTCCCCGTCGGAGTACCGAAAAGATCATTCCATGATGAGCTAAAGATTCACACATCGGAGCATTCAACAATAAGTCAAAAACACATGTGGGAGTCATTCGACCAATCAACAACGAGATATTCCCCGTCAGAGTATCCAAAAGATCATTCCATGTGAGATAAAAGTTCACCCACTAGAAATTGATCAATAATTCATAACACACATGTTGGAGTCACTCGACCAATCAACAAAGAGACATTCCTCGTCGGAATACCGAAAAGATCATTCCATGATGAGCTAAAAATTCACCCATCGAAGGATTCAACAACAAATCATAAACACCTGCTAGTGTCATTCGGCTAATCAAGAACTAGATATTACCCGTCGGAGTACCAAAAAGATCATTTCATGATAAGCTAAAAATTCACCTATCAGAGCATTCAACAACAAGTCATAAACACCTATTGGAGTCATTCGGCCAATTAATAACGAGATATTTCCCCATTGTAGTAGCGAAAAGATCATTACATGATGAGCTAAAAATTCACCCATAGGAGCATTCAAAAATAAGTAAAAAACACATGTTGGAGTCATACGACCAATCAACAACAAGATATTCTCCATCGGAGTAGCGAAAAGATCTTTCCATGATGAGCTAAAAATTCACCCATCGGAGCATTCAACAATAAGTCATAAGCATATGTTAGAGTCATACGGCCAATCAACAAAAAGATACTCCCCGTCGGAGTACCGAAAAGATCATTCCATGGTGGGCTAAACATTCATCCATCGGTGCATTCAACAACAAGTCATAAACACCTTTTGGAGTAATTCGGCCAATAAATAATGAGATATTTCCTGTCATAGTACCAAAAAGATCATTCCATGATGAGCAAAAAATTCATCCACCAGATCATTCAACACCAAGTCTTAAACACATGTTGGAATCATACTGCTAATCAACAACAAGATACTCCCCGTAGGAGTACCGAAAAGATCATTCCATGATGAGCTAAAAATTCACCCATTGGAGCAATCAACAATAAGCCATAAACACCTGTTTGAGTCATTCGGCCAATAAATAATGAGATATTTCACGTCATAGTACCGAAAAGATCATTCCATGATGAGTGAAAAATTCATCCACCAAATCCTTCAACAACAAGTCATAAACATATGTGGGAGTCATACAGCCAATCAACACGGAGTACTAAAAAGATCATTCCATGTTGAGCTAAAAATTCACCCATCGAAGCATTGACCAATAAGTCCTAAACACATGTTAGAGTTGCTCGACCAATCCACAACGTGACATTCCCCATTGTAGTATCAAAAACATCATGCCATGATGAGCTAAAAATTCACCCATCAGAGCATTCAACAACAAGTCATAAACACAAGTTGGAGCCTTTCAGCCAATTAACAACGAGATATTCCCCGGATGCGAAAAGATCATTCCATGATGAGCTAAAAATTCACCCATCAGCGCATTCAACAATAAGTCATAAACACATGTTGGAGTCATTCGGCAAATAAATAATGAGATATTTCCCGTTATAGTACCGAAAATATCATTCCATGATGAGCGAAAAATTCATCCACCAAATCATTCAACAACGAGTCATAAACACATGTTGGAGTCATATGGCCAATCAACAACAAGATACTCCCCTTCGGAGTACCGAAAAGATCATTCCATGATGAGCAAAAAATTCACCAATCGGAGCATTCAACAACAAGCCATAAACACCTGTTGTAGTCATTTGGGCAATAAATATTGAGATATTTCATGTCATTGTACTGAAAAGATAATTCCAGGATTAGCGAAAAGTTCATCCACCAGATCATTCAACAACAAGTCATAAACACATGCGAGAGTCATACGGCCAATCAACAACAAGATATTCCCCGTAGGAGTACTACAAAGATCATTCCATGTTGAGCTAGAATTTCACCCATTAGAGCATTCAACAACAAGTCATAAACACATGTGGGAGTCATTTGGCCAATCAACAACGAGATATTCCCCATCAGAATATCGAAAAGATCATTCCAATATGAGCTAAAAATTAACCCACTAGAGCATTGACCAATAAGTCATAAACACATGATGGAGTCGCTCGCCAATCAACAATGAGACATTCAACGTTAAACATCTGTTAGTGTCATTTGGATAACCTACAACTAGATATTCCCCATCGAAGTATCTAAAAGATCATTCCCTGATGAGCTAAAAATTCATCCATCAGAACATTCATTAATTAGTCATAAACACTAATTGGAGTTATTCAGCCAATTAATAATGAGATATTCCCCATTGTAGTATCAAAAACATCATGCCATGATGAGCTAAAAATTCACCCATCAGAGCATTCAACAACAAGTCATAAACACAAGTTGGAGCCTTTCAACCAATTAACAACGAGATATTCCCCATCGGAGTAGCGAAAAGATCATTCCATGATGAGCTAAAAATTCACCCATCAGCACATTCAACAATAAGTCATAAACACATGTTGGAGTCATTCGGCAAATAAATAATGAGATATTTCCAGTCATAGTAACGAAAAGATCATTCCATGATGAGCGAAAAATTCATCCACCAAATCATTCAACAACGAGTCATAAACACATGTTGGAGTCATATGGCCAATCAACAACAAGATACTCCCCTTCGGAGTACCGAAAAGATCATTCCATGATGAGCAAAAAATTCACCAATCGGAGCATTCAACAACAAGCCATAAAACCTATTGTAGTCATTTGGGCAATAAATATTGAGATATTTCACGTCATAGTACTGAAAAGATAATTCCATGATTAGCGAAAAGTTCATCCACCAGATCATTCAACAACAAGTCATAAACACATGCGAGAGTCATACGGCCAATCAACAACAAGACATTCCCCGTAGGAGTACTGCAAAGATCATTACATGTTGAGCTAGAATTTCACCCATTCGAGCATTCAACAACAAGTCATAAACACATGTGGGAGTCATTCGGCCAATCAACAACGAGATAATCCCCATCAGAATATCGAAAAGATCATTCCAATATGAGCTAAAAATTAACCCACTGGAGCATTGACCAATAAGTCATAAACACTTGTTGGAGTCGCTCGCCAATCAACAACGAGACATTCAACGTTGAAGTACCAAAAAGATCATCCATGATGAGCCAAAAATTCACCCATCGGAGCATTCAACAACAAGTCTTAAACACCTGTTAGTGTCATTCGGCTAATCAACAATTAGATATTCCCCATCGAAGTATCGAAAAGATCATTCCCTGATGAGCTAAAAATTTACCCATCGAAGCATTCAACAACAAGTCATAAACACCTGTTGGAGTCATTCGGACAATTAATAACGAGATATTCCCCATTGGAGTAGCGAAAAGATCATTCCTTGATGAGCTAAAAATGCACATATGAGAGCATTCAATAACAAGTCATAAACACATGATGGAGTCATACGGCCATTCAACAACAAGATATTCTCCGTTGGAGTACCGAAAAGATCATTCCATGATGAGCTAAGAATTCATCCATCGTAGCATTTAACAACAAGTTATAAACATCTTTTGGAGTCATTCGACCAATAAAAAATGAGATATTCCCCATCAGAGTAGCGATAAGATCATTCCATGATGAGCGAAAAATTCATCCACCAGAGCATTCAACAAAACGTCATAAGCAAATGTGGGAGTAATACAACCAATCAACAACAAGATATTCCCCATCGGAGTACTTAGAAGATCATTCCATGTTGAGCTAAAAATTCACCAATCGGAGCATTCAACAACAAATCATAAACACATCTGGGAGTCATTCAGCCAATCAACAACGAGATATTCCCCGTCAGAGTATCGAAAAGATCATTCCATGATGAGCTACAAATTCACCCACTGGAGCATTCAAAAATAAGTCATAAACACAGGTTGGAGTCACTCGGCCAATCAGCAACAAGACATTCCCCGTAAGAGTACCAAAAAGATCATTCCATAATGAGCTAAAAATTCACCCATCAAAGCATTCAACAACAAGTCATAAATACCTGTTAGTGTCATTCGGCTAAACAACAACTAGATATTTCCCATCGGAGTATCAAAAAGATCATTCCATGATGAACTAAAAATTCACCTATCAGATCATTCAACAACAAGTCATAAACACCTGTAAGTTTTATTCGCCTAATAAACAACTAGATTCTCCCAGTCGGAGTACCGAAAAGATCATTACACGATGAGCTAAAAATGCACCCATCGTAGCATTCAACAATAAGTCATAAACACTTGTTGGAGTCATTCAGCCAATTAATAATGAGATATTCTTCATCGGAGTATCAAAAAGATCATGCCATGATGAGCTAAAGATTCACCCATCAGAGCATTCGACAACAAGTCATAAACACCTGTTGGAGCCTTTCGGCCAATTAATAACGAGATATTCTCCATCAGAGTAGCGAAAAGATCATTCCATGATGAGCTAAAAATTCACCCGTCCTCGCATTCAACAATAAGTCATAAACACATGTTGGAGTCATTCGGCAAATAAATAATGAGATATTTCCCATCATAGTACCAAAAAGATCATTCCATGCTGAGCGAAAAATTCATCCACCAGATCATTCAAAAAGTCATAAACACATGTTGGAGTCATATGGCCAATCAACAACAAGATACTCCCCTTCGGAGTACCGAAAAGATCATTCCATGATGAGCTAAAAATTCACCAATTGGAGCATCCAACAACAAGCCATAAACACCTGTTGGAGTCATTTGGCCAATAAATATTGAGATATTTCACGTCATAGTACCGAAAAGATCATTCTATGTCGAGCGAAAAGTTTATCCACTAGATCATTTAACAACAAGTCATAAACACATGCGGGAGTCATACGACCAATCAACAACAAGATATTCCCCGTAGGAGTACTGGAAAGATCATTCCATGTTGAGTTATAAATTCACCCATCAGAGCATTCAACAACAAGTCATAAACACATTTGGGAGTCATTCGGCCAATCAACAACGAGATATTCCCCGTCAGAATATAGAAAAGATCATTCCAATATGAGCTAAAAATTCACCAACTATATCAATGACCAATAAGTCATAAACACAAGTTAAAGTCGCTCGCCAATCAACAATGAGACATTCCCCGTTGGAGTACCAAAAAGATCATCCATGATGAGCTAAAATTTCACCCATCGGAGCATTCAACAACATGTCTTAAACACCTCTTAGTGTCATTCGACTAATCAACAACTAGGTATTCCCCGTCGAAACATCGAAAAGATATTTCCTTGATGAGCTAAAAATTCACCCATTGGAGCGTTCAACAACAAGTCATAAACACCTGTTGGAGTCATTCAGACAATTAATAACGAGATATTCCCCATCGGAGTAGCGAAAAGATCATTCCTTGATGAGCTAAAAATCCACATATGAGAGCATTCACCAATAAGTCATAGACACATGATGGAGTCATACGACCATTCAACAACAAGATATTCCCTGTTAGAGTACCGAAAAGATCATTCCATGATGAGCTAAAAATTCACCCATCGGATCATTTAACAACAAGTCATAAATACCTTTTGGGGTCATTCGACCAATAAATAATGAGATATTCCCCATCGGAGTAGCGAAAAGATCATTCCTTGATGAGCGAAAAATTCATCCACCAGAGAATTCAACAAAATGTCATAAGCAACTGTGGGACTCATACGATCAATCAACAACAAGATATTCAACCATTTAATAACGAGATATTCCCCATTGAAGCATTAAACACCAAGTTATACACACATGTGGGAGTCATTCATCCACCAGATCATTCAACAACAAGTCATAAACACATGTTGGAGTCATATGGAAAATCAACAACAAGATACTCCCCTTCGGAGTACCGAAAAGATCATTCCATGATGAGCTAAAAATTCACCAATTGGAGCATTCAACAACAAGCCATAAACACCGGTTGGAGTCATTTGGCCAATAAATATTGAGATATTTCACATCATAGTACCGAAAAGATCATTCCATGTTGAGCGAAAAGTTGATTCACCAGATCATTCAACAACAAGTCATAAACACATGCGGGAGTAATACAATCAATCAACAACAAGATATTCCCTGTAGGAGTACCGAAAAGATCATTCCATGATGAGCTAAAAATGCACCCATCGGAGCATTCAACAAAAAGTCATAAACACTTGATAGAGTCATTCAACCATTTAATAACGAGATATTCCCCATTGGAGTATCGAAAAGATCATTCCATGATGAGCTAAAAATTCACCCATCGGAGCATTCAACAACAAGTCATAAACACATATTGGAGTCATACGGTTAATCAACAATAACATATTCCCCGCTGGAGTACCAAAAAGTTCATTCCATGTTGAGCTAAAAATTCACCCATCGGAGCATTCAACAACAAGTCATAAACACTCGTGGGAGTCATTCGGCCTATCAACAACGAGATATTCCCCGTCAATGTAACGAAAAGATCATTCCGTGATGAGCTAAAAATTCACCCATCGAAGCATTCACCAATAAGTCCTAAACACATGTTGGAGTCACTCGGCCAATCAACAATGAGACATTCCCCGTCGGAGTACCGAAAAGATCGTTCCATGATGAGCTTAAAATTCACCCTTTAGAGCATTCAACAACAACTAATAAGCAATTGTTTATGTCATTCGGCTAATCAACAACTAGATATTCACCGTCGGAGTACCGAAAAGATCATTCCATGATGAGCTAAAAATTCACCCATCGGAGCATTCAACAACTAGTCATAAATACCATTTAGTGTCCTTCGAGTAATCAACAACTAGATATTTCCTGTCGGAGTATCGAAAAGATCATTCCATGATGAACAAAAATTCACCCATCAGACCATTCAACAATAAGTTATATACACCTGTTAGTGTTATTCGGCTAATAAACAACTAGATATTCCCAGTCGGAGTGCCGAAAAGATCATTTCATGATGAGCTAAAAATGCACCCATCAGAGCATTCAACAACAAGTCATAAACACGTGATAGGGTCATTCGGCCAATTAATAATGAGATATTCCCCATCGGAATATCAAAAAGATTATTCAAAATTTACGCATCGAAGCATTCACCAATAAGTCATAAACACATGTTAGGGTCACTCGGCCAATCAAAACCGAGACATTCCCCTCGGGAGTATCGAAAAGATAATTCCATGATGAGCTAAAAATTCACCAATCGGAGTATTCAACAACAAGTCATAAACAATTGTTAATGTCATTCGGGTACTTAACAACAAGATATTCCTCGTTGTAGTACTTAAAAGATCATTCCATGTTGATCTAAAAATTCACCCATCAGAGCATTCAACAACAAGTCACAAACGCATGTGGGAGTCATTCGGCCAATCAACAACGAGGTATTGCCCATTAGAGTATCGAATATATCATTCCATGATGAGCTAAAAATTCACCCACTGGAGCATTCACCAATAAGTCATTAACACATGCTGGAGTCAGTCAGCTAATCAACAACGAGACATTCACCGTTGAAGTACCAAAAAGATCATCCATGATGAGCTAAAAATTCACCCATCGGAGCATTCAACAACATGTCTAAAACACCTATTATTGTCATTTGGCTAATCAACATCTAGATATTCCTCGTCGAAGTATCGAAAAGATCATTCCCTGAAGAGCTAAAAATTAACCCATTAGAGCAATCAACAACAAGTCATAAACACCTGTTGGAGTCATTAGGACAATTAATAACGAGATATTCCCCATCAGAGTAGCGAAAAGATCATTCCATGATGAGCTAAAAATTCATATATCAGAGCATTCAACAACAAGTCATAAACACATGTTGGAGGTATACGACTAATCAACAACAAGATATTCCCCGTCGGAGTACCGAAATGATCATTCCATCTTGAGCTAAAAATTCATCCATCGTAGCATTCAACAATAAGTCATAAATACTTGTGGGAGTCATTCGACCTATCAACAACGAGATATTCCCCGTCAGAGTATCGAAAAGATCATTCCATGATGAGCTAATAATTCACCCATCGAAGCATTCACCAATAAGTCATAAACACATGTTAGAGTCACTCGGCCAATCAACAACGAGACATTCCCCTTTGGAGTATCGAAAAGATCATTCCATGATGAGCTAAAAATTCATATCTCAGAGCATCAACAACAAGTCATAAACACATGACGGAGTCATACGACAATTCAACAACAAGATATTCCCCGTCGGAGTATTGAAAAGATCATTCCATGATGAGCTAAAAATTCATCCATTGGAGCATTCAACAAGTCATAAACACCTGTTGGAGTCATTCGGATAATAAATAATGAGATATTCCCCATTGGAGTAGCGAAAAGATCATTCCATGATGAGCGAAAAACTAATCCACAGAGCATTCAATAAAATGTCATAAGCAAATGTGGGATTCATACGACCAATCAACAACCAGATATTCCCGTCGGAGAACTGAAAAGATCATTCCATGTTGAACTAAAAATTCACCTATCAGAGCATTCAACAACAAGTCTTAAAGACATGTGGGAGAACTGAAAAGATCATTCCTTGATGAGCTAAAAATTCACCCAATGGAGCATTCACCAATAAGTCATATAGACATATTAGAGTCACTCGACCAATCAACAACGAGACATTCCCCTTCGGAGTACCGAAAAGATCATTCCATGATGAGCTAGAAATTCATATCTCAGAGCATTCAACAACAAGTCATAAACACATGATGGAGTCATACGACCATTCAACAACAAGATATTACCCGTCGGAGTATTGAAGAGATCATTCCATGATGAGCTAAAAATCCATCCATCGGTGCATTCAACAACAAGTCATAAACACCTGTTGGAGTCATTCCGATAATAAATAATGAGATATTCCCCATCGGAGTAGCGAAAAGATCATTCCATGATGAGCGAAAAACTCATCAACAGATCAATCAACAAAACGTCATAAGCAAATGTGGGAGTCATACGACCAATCAACAGCAAGATATTGCCCGTCGGAGAACTGAAAAGATCATTCCATGTTGAGCTAAAAATTCACCCATCAGAGCATTCAACAACAAGTCTTAAACACATGTGGGAGTCATTCGGCCAATCAATAACGAGATATTCCATGTCAGAGTATCAAAAAGATCATTCGGCCAATGGAGCATTCACCAATAAGTGATATACACATGTTAGAGTCACTCGGCCAATCAACAACGAGACATTCCCCTTCGGAGTACCGAAAAGATCATTCCATGATGAGCTAGAAATTCATATCTCAGAGCATTCAAAAACAAGTCATAAACACATGATGGAGTCATACGACCATTCAACAACAAAATATTACCCGTCGGAGTACTGAAAAGATCATTCCACGATGAGCTAAAAATTCACCTAATGGAGCATTCACCAATAAGTCATAAACACATGTTGGAGTCACTCGGCCAATCAATAAAAAGACATTCCCCATCGGAGTACTGAAAATATTATTCCATGATGAGCTAAAAATTCACCCATAAGAGCATTCAACAACAAGTCATAAATACCTGTTAGTGTCATTCGGCTAATAACCAACTAGGTATTTCCTGTCGGAGTATCGAAAAGATCATTCCTTGATGAACTGAAAATTCACCCATCAGACCATTCAACAACAAGTCATAAACACCTGTTAGTTTTATTCGGCTAATAAACAACTAGATATTCCCAGTCAGAGTACCGAAAAGATCATTCCATGATGAGCTAAAAATGCACCCATCGGAGCATTCAACAACAAGTCATAAACCCTTGATAGAGTCATTCAACCATTTAATAACGAGATATTCCCCATTGGAGTATCGAAATGATCATTCCATGATGAGCTAAAAATTCACCCATCGGAGCATTCAACAAGTCATAAACACATATTGGAGTCATACGGTTAATCAACAATAACATATTCCCCGCTTGAGTTGCAAAAAGTTCATTCTATGTTGAGCTAAAAATTCACCCATCGGAGCATTCAACAACAAGTCATAAACACTCGTGGGAGTCATTCGGCCTATCAACAACGAGATATTCCCCGTCAATGTAACGAAAAGAGCATTCCGTGAGGAGCTAAAAATTCACCCATCGAAGCATTTACCAATACGTCATAAACACATGTTGGAGTCACTCGGCCAATCAACAACGAGACATTCCCCGTCGGAGTACCGAAAAGATTGTTCCATGATGAGCATTCACCCTTTATAGCATTCAACAACAAGTCATAAGCAATTGTTTGTGTCATTCGGCTAATCAACAACTAGATATTCACCGTCGGAGTACCGAAAAGATCATTCCATGATGAGCTAAAAATTCACCCATCAGAGCATTCAACAACTAGTCATAAATACCATTTAGTGTCCTTCGACTAATCAACAACTAGATATTTCCTGTCGGAGTATCGAAAAGATCATTCCATGATGAACAAAAAATTCACCCATCAGACCATTCAACAACAAGTTATAAACACCATTCTTTATTCGCTAATAAACAACTAGATATTCAGTACCGAAAAGATCATTTCATGATGAGCTAAAAATGCACCCATCGGAGCATTCAACAACAAGTCATAAACACGTGATAGGGTCATTCGACCAATTAATAATGAGATATTCCCCATCGGAACATCAAAAAGATTATTCAAAATTTACACATTGAAGCATTCACCAATAAGTCTTAAACACAAGTTAGGGTCACTCGGCCAATCAATACCGACACATTCCCCTTGGGAGTACTAAAAAGATTATTTCATGATGAGCTAAAAATTCACCAATCGGAGTATTCAACAAGTCATAAACAATTGTTAATGTCATTCGGCTAATTAGCAACAAGATATTCCTCGTTGTAGTACTTAAAAGATCAATCCATGTTGATCTAAAAATTCACCCATCAGAGCATTCAACAACAAGTCACAAACGCATGTGGGAGTCATTCGGCCAATCTACAACGAGGTATTGCCCATTAGAGTATCGAATATATCATTCCATGATGAGCTAAAAATTCACCCACTGGAGCATTCACCAAGAAGTCATTAACACATGCTGGAGTCAGTCGGCCAATCAACAACGAGACATTCACCGGTTAAGTACCAAAAAGATCATCCATGATGAGCTAAAAATAACAAGTCTAAAACACCTATTATTGTCCTTTGGCTAATCAACAACTAGATATTCCTCGTTGAAGTATCAAAAAGATCATTCCCTGATGAGATAAAAATTCACCCATCAGAGCAATCAACAACAATTCATAAACACCTGTTGGAGTCATTAGGACAATTAATAACGAGATATTCCCCATCAGAGTAGCGAGAAGATCATTCCATGATGAGCTAAAAATTCATATATCAGAGCATTCAACAACAAGTCATGAACACATGTTGGAGTCATAAGACTAATCAACAACAAGATATTCCCCGTCGGAGGACCGAAATGATCATTCCATCTTGAGCTAAAAATTCATCCATCGTAGCATTCAACAACAAGTCATAAACACTTGTGGGAGTCATTCAACCTATCAACAATGAGATATTCCCCGTCAGAGTATCGAAAAGATCATTCCATGACGAGCTAATAATTCACCCATCGAAGCATTCACCAATAAGTCATAAACACATGTTAGAGTCGCTCGGCCAATCAACAACGAGACATTCCCCTTCGGAGTATCGAAAAGATCATTCCATGATGAGCTAAAAATTCATATCTCAGAGTATCAACAACAAGTCATAAACACATGACGGTGTCATACGACCATTCAACAACAAGATATTCCCCGTCGGAGTACTGAAAAGATCATTCCATGATGACCTAAAAATTCATCCATTGGAGCATTCAACAATAAGTCATAAACACCTGTTGGAGTCATTCGGATAATAAGTAATGACATATTCCCCATCGGAGTAGCGAAAAGATCATTCCATGATGAGCGAAAAACTCATCCACAAAGCATTCAATAAAACGTCGTAAGCAAATATGGGAGTCATACGACCAATCAACAACAAGATATTCCCCGTCGGAGAAATGAAAAGATCATTCCATGTTGATCTAAAAATTCACTCATTAGAGCATTCAACAACAAGTCTTAAACACATGTGGGAGAACTGAAAAGATCATTCTATGATGAGCTAAAGATTCACCCAATGGAGCATTCACCAATAAGTCATAAATACATGTTGGAGTCACTCGGCCAATCAATAACAAAACATTCCCCGTCGGAGTACCGAAAATATTATTTCATGATGAGCTAAAAATTCACCGATAAGAGCATTCAACAACAAGCCATAAATACCTGTTAGTGTCATTCGGCTAATCAACAATTAGATATTTCCTGTCGGAGTATCGAAAAGATCATTCCATGATGAACTAAAATTCACCCATCAGACCATTCAACAACAAGTCATAAACACCTGTTAGTTTTATTCGGCTAATAAACAACTAGATATTCCCAGTCGAAGTACCGAAAAGATCATTCCATGAAGAACTTAAAATGCACCCATCGGAGCATTCAACAACAAGTCATAAACACTTGATAGAGTCATTCAACCATTTAATAACGAGATATTCCCCATTATAGTACCAAAAAGTTCATTCCATGTTGAGCTAAAAATTCACCCATCGGAGCATTCAACAACAAGTCATAAACACTTTTGGGAGTCATTCGACCTATCAACAACGAGATATTCCCCGTCAGAGTATCAAAAAGATCATTCCATGATGAGCTAAAAATTCACCCATCGAAGCATTCACCAATAAGTCATAAACACATGTTGGAGTCACTCGGCCAATCAACAACGAGACATTCCCCGTCGGAGTACCGAAAAGATTGTTCCATGATGAGCTTAAAATTCACCCTTTATAGCATTCAACAACAAGTCATAAACAATTGTTTGTGTCATTCGGCTAATCAACAACTAGATACTCACCGTCGGAGTACCGAAAAGATCATTCCATAATGAGCTAAAAATTCACCCATCGGAGCATATAACAACAAGTCATAAATACCTGTTAGTGTCATTCGGCTAATAAACAACTAGATATGTCATGTTTGAGTATCGAAAAGATAATTCCATGATGAACTAAAGATTCACCCATCAAACCATTCAACAACAAGTCATAAACACCGGTTAGTGTTATTTGGCTAATAAATAACTAGATATTCCAAGTCTGAGTACCGAAAAGACCATTCCACGATGACCTAAAAATGCACCCATCTTAGCATTCAACAACAAGTCATAAACATATGTTGGAGTCATACGACCAATCAACAGTAACATATTCCCCGTCGGAGTACCTAATAGATTATTCCACGTTGAGCTAAAAATTCACCCATCGGAGCATTCAACAATAAGTCATAAACACATATTGGAGTCATACAGCCAATCAACAACAAGATATTCCGCATTGGAGTACTGAAAAGATAATTCCATGTTGAGCTAAAAATTCACCCATCGGAACATTAAATAACAAGTCATAATCACATGTGGGAGTCATTTGGCCTATCAACAACGAGATATTCCCTGTTATAGTATCGAAAAGATCATTCCATGATGAGCTAGAAATTCACCCATCAAATCATTCACCAATAAGTCATAAACACATATTGGAGTCACTCGACCAGTCAACAACGAGACATTCCACGTCAGAGTACCAAAAATATCATTCCATGATAAGCTAAAAATTCACCCATCAGAGCATTCAACAACAAGTCATAAACAATAGTTTGTGTCATTCGGCTAATCAACAACTAGATATTAACCGTACGAAAGATTATGTATGACATGATGAGCTAAAAATTCCTCCATCTGCGCATTCAACAAAAAGTTATAAACACATGTTGGAGTCATACGGCTAATCAACAATAACATATTCCCCGTTGGTGTACCAAAAAGATCATTCCATGTTGAGCTAAAAATTCACCCATCGGAGCATTCAACAACAAGTCATAAACACTTTTGGGAGTCATTCGACCTATCAACAACGAGATATTCCCCGTCAGAGTATCGAAAAGATCATTACATGATGAGCTAAAAATTCACCCATCGAAGCATTCACCAATAAGTCATAAACACATGTTGGAGTCACTCGGCCAATCAACAACGAGACATTCCCCGTCGGAGTACCGAAAAGATTGTTCCATGATGAGCTTAAAATTCACCCTTTATAGCATTCAACAACAAGTCATAAGCAATTGTTTGTGTCATTCGGCTTATCAATAACTAGATATTCACCGTCGGAGTACCGAAAAGATCATTCCATGATGAGCTAAAAATTCACCCATTGGAGCATTAAACAACAAGTCATAAACACATGTTGTAGTCATATGGCTAATCAACAGTAACATATTCCCCGTTGGAGTACCGAAAAGATCATTCCATGTTGAGCTAAAAATTCACCCATCAGAGCATATAACAACAAGTCATAAATACCTGTTAGTGTCATTCGGCTAATAAACAACTAGATATGTCATGTTTGAGTATCGAAAAGATAATTCCATGATGAACTAAAGATTCACCCATCAAACCATTCAACAACAAGTCATAAACACCGGTTAGTGCTATTTGGCTAATAAATAACTAGATATTCCAAGTCTGAGTACCGAAAAGACCATTCCATGATGACCTAAAAATGCACCCATCTTAGCATTCAACAACAAGTCATAAACATATGTTGAAGTCATACGACCAATCAACAGTAACATATTCCCCGTCGGAGTACCTAATAGATTATTCCACGTTGAGCTAAAAATTCACCCATCGGAGCATTCAACAATAAGTCATAAACACATATTGGAGTCATACAGCCAATCAACAACAAGATATTCCGCATCGGAGTACTGAAAAGATAATTCCATGTTGAGCTAAAAATTCACCCATCGGAACATTAAATAACAAGTCATAATCACATGTGGGAGTCATTTGGCCTATCAACAACGAGATATTCCCTGTTATAGTATCGAAAAGATCATTCCATGATGAGCTAGATATTCACCCATCAAATCATTCACCAATAACTCATAAACACATATTGGAGTCACTCGACCAGTCAACAACGAGACATTCCACGTCAGAGTACCGAAAATATCATTCCATGATAAGCTAAAAATTCACCCATCAGAGCATGCAACAACAAGTCATAAACAATAGTTTGTGTCATTCAGCTAATCAACAACTAGATATTAACCATCGGAGTACCGAAAAGATTATGTATGACATGATGAGCTAAAAATTCCTCCATCGGCGCATTCAACAAAAAGTTATAAACACATGTTGGAGTCATACGGCTAATCAACAATAACATATTCCCCGTTGGTGTACCAAAAAGATCATTCCATGTTGAGCTAAAAATTCACCCATCGGAGAATTCAACAACAAGTCATAAACACTTTTGGGAGTCATTCGACCTATCAACAACGAGATATTCCCCGTCAGAGTATCGAAAAGATCATTCCATGATGAGCTGAAAATTCACCCATCGAAGCATTCACCAATAAGTCATAAACACATGTTGGAGTCACTCGGCCAATCAACAACGAGACATTCCCCGTCGGAGTACCGAAAAGATTGTTCCATGATGAGCTTAAAATTCACCCTTTATAGAATTCAACAACAAGTCATAAGCAATTGTTTGTGTCATTCGGCTAATCAACAACTAGATATTCACCGTCAGAGTACCGAAAAGATCATTCCATGATGAGCTAAAAAATCACCCATCGGAGCATTAAACAACAAGTCATAAACACATGTTGTAGTCATATGGCTAATCAACAGTAACATATTACCCGTTGGAGTACCGAAAAGATCATTCCATGTTGAGCTAAAAATTCACCCATCAGAGCATATAACAACAAGTCATAAATACCTGTTAGTGTCATTCGGCTAATAAACAACTAGATATGTCATGTTTGAGTATCGAAAAGATAATTCCATGATGAACTAAAGATTCACCCATCAAACCATTCAACAACAAGTCATAAACACCGGTTAGTGCTATTTGGCTAATAAGTAACTAGATATTCCAAGTCTGAGTACCGAAAAGACCATTCCACGATGACCTAAAAATGCACCCATCTTAGCAATCAACTACAAGTCATAAACATATGTTGGAGTCATACGACCAATCAACAGTAACATATTCCCCGTCGGAGTACCTAATAGATTATTCCACGTTGAGCTAAAAATTCACCCATCGGAGCATTCAACAATAAGTCATAAACACATATTGGAGTCATACAGCCAATCAACAATAAGATATTCCGCATCGGAGTACTGAAAAGATCATTCCATGTTGAGCTAAAAATTCACCCATCGGAACATTAAATAACAAGTCATAATCACATGTGGGAGTCATTTGGCCTATCAACAACGAGATATTCCCTGTTATAGTATCGAAAAGATCATTCCATGATGAGCTAGAAATTCACCCATCAAATCATTCACCAATAAGTCATAAACACATATTGGAGTCACTCGACCAGTCAACAACGAGACATTCCACGTCAGAGTACCGAAAATATCATTCCATGATAAGCTAAAAATTCACCCATCAGAGCATTCAACAACAAGTCATAAACAATAGTTTGTGTCATTCGGCTAATCAACAACTAGATATTAACCGTCAGAGTACCGAAAAGATTATGTATGACATGATGAGCTAAAAATTCCTCCATCTGCGCATTCAACAAAAAGTTATAAACACATGTTGGAGTCATACGGCTAATCAACAATAACATATTCCCCGTTGGTGTACCAAAAAGATCATTCCATGTTGAGCTAAAAATTCACCCATCGGAGCATTCAACAACAAGTCATAAACACTTTTGGGAGTCATTCGACCTATCAACAACGAGATATTCCCCGTCAGAGTATCGAAAAGATCATTCCATGATGAGCTGAAAATTCACCCATCGAAGCATTCACCAATAAGTCATAAACACATGTTGGAGTCACTCGGCCAATCAACAACGAGACATTCCCCGTCGGAGTACCGAAAAGATTGTTCCATGATGAGCTTAAAATTCACCCTTTATAGCATTCAACAACAAGTCATAAGCGATTGTTTGTGTCAATCGGCTAATCAACAACTAGATATTCACCGTCGGAGTACCGAAAAGATCATTCCATGATGAGCTAAAAATTCACCCATCGGAACATTAAACAAAAAGTCATAAACACATGTTGTAGTCATATGGCTAATCAACAGTAACATATTCCCCGTTGGAGTACCGAAAAGATCATTCCATGTTGAGCTAAAAATTCACCCATCAGAGCATATAACAACAAGTCATAAATACCTGTTAGTGTCATTCGGCTAATAAAAACCTAGATATGTCATGTTTGAGTATCGAAAAGATAATTCCATGATGAACTAAAGATTCACCCATCAAACCATTCAACGACAAGTCATAAACACCGGTTAGTGCTATTTGGCTAATAAATAACTAGATATTCCAAGTCTGAGTACCGAAAAGACCATTCCATGATGACCTAAAAATGCACCCGTCTTAGCATTCAATGAAAAGTCATAAACATATGTTGGAGTCATACGACCAATCAACAGTAACATATTCCCCGTCGGAGTACCTAATAGATTATTCCACGTTGAGCTAAAAATTCACCCATCGGAGCATTCAACAATAAGTCATAAACACATATTGGAGTCATACAACCAATCAACAACAAGATATTCCGCATCGGAGTACTGAAAAGATCATTCCATGTTGAGCTAAAAATTCACCCATCGGAACATTAAATAACAAGTCATAATCACATGTGGGAGTCATTTGGCCTATCAACAACGAGATATTCCCTGTTATAGTATCGAAAAGATCATTCCATGATGAGCTAGAAATTCACCCATCGAAGCATTCACCAATAAATCATAAACACATGTTGGAGTCACTCGGCCAATCAACCACGAGACATTTCTGTCGAAGTAACGAAAAGATCATTCCATGATGAGCTAAAAAATCACCCTTCAGAGCATTCAACAATAAGTCATACACAATTGTTTGTGTCATTCGGCTAATCAAAAACTAGATATTCACTGTCGGAGTACCGAAAAGATCATTCCATGATGAGCTAAAAATTCACCCATCGGAGCATTAAACAACAAGTCATAAACACATGTTGTAGTCATATGGCTAATCAACAATAACAAATTCCCCGTTGGAGTACCCATAAGATCATTCCATGTTGAGCTAAAAATTCACCCTTCGGAGCATTCAACAACAAGTCATAAACACATATTTGAGTCATACGGCCAATCAACAACAAGATATTCATCGTCAGAGTATTGAAAAGATCATTCCACGTTAAGCTAAAAATTCACCCATCGGAGCATTCAACAGCAAGTCATAAACACATGTGGGAGGTATTCGGCCTATCAACAACGAGATATTCCTTGTTAGAGTATCGAAAAGATCATTCCATGATGAGCTAAAAATTCACCCATCAAAGCATTCACCAATAAGTCATAAACACATATTGGAGCCACTCGACCAATCAACAACGAGACATTCCCCGTCGGAGTACCGAAAAGAGCATTCCATGACGAGCTAAAAATTCACCCATCAGAGCATTCACCAACAAGTCATAAACAATTGTTTGTGTCATTCGGCTAATCAACAACTAGATATTCACTATCGGAGTACCGAAAAGATCATTCCACGATGAGCTAAAAATTCACCCATCGGAGCATTAAACAACAAGTCATAAACACATGTTGGAGTCATATGGATAATCAACAATAACATATTCCCCGTTGGAGTACCGAAAAGATCATTCCATGTTGAGCTAAAAATTCACCCATCAGAGCATGCAACAACAAGTCATAAACACTTATGGGAGTCATTCGACCTATCAACAACGAGATATTCCCCGTTAGAGTAATGAAAAGATCATTCCATGATGAGCTAAAAATTCACCCATCGAAGCATTCACCAATAAGTCATAAACACAGGTTGGAGTCACTCTCCCAATCAACCTCGACATTCCCCGTCGGAGTACCGAAAAGATCATTCCATGAAGAGCTAAAAAATCACCTTTCAGAGCATTCAACAAGAAGTCATAAACAATTGTTTGTGTCATTCGGCTAACCAACAACTAGATACTCACCGTCGGAGTACCAAAAAGATCATTCCATGATGAGCTAAAAATTCACCCATCGGAGCGTTAAACAACAAGTCATAAACACATGTTGGAGTCATATGGCTAATCAACAACAAGATATTCCCCGTCGGAGAACTGAAAAAGATCATTCTATGTTGAGCTAAAAATTCACCCGTCGGAGCATTCAACAACAAGTCATAATCACATGTGGGAGTCATTCGGCCTATCAACAACGAGATATTCCCTGTTATAGTATCGAAAAGATCATTCCATTATGAGCTAAAAATTCACCCATCAAATCATTCACCAATAAGTCATAAACACATATTGGAGTCACTCGACCAGTCAACAACGAGACATTCTACGTCGGAGTACCAAAAAGATCATTTCATGATAAACTAAAAATTCACCTATTAGAGCATTCAACAACAAGTCATAAACACTTATTGGAGTCATTCGGCCAATTAATAACGAGATATTTCCCCATTGTAGTAGCGAAAAGATCATTACACGATGAGCTAAAAATTCACCCATAGGAGCATTCAAAAATAAGTCAAAAACACATGTTGGAGTCATACGACCAATCAACAACAAGATATTCTTCATCGGAGTAGCGAAAAGATCTTTCCATGATGAGCTAAAAATTCACCCATAGGAGCATTCAACAATAAGTCATAAGGATATGTTAGAGTCATACGACCAATCAACAAAAAGATACTCCCCGTCGGAGTACCGAAAAGATCATTCCATGGTGAGCTAAACATTCATCCATCCGTGCATTCAACAACAAGTCATAAACACCTTTTAAAGTCATTCGGCCAATAAATAATGAGATATTTCCTGTCATAGTACCAAAAAGATCATTCCATGATGAGCAAAAAATTCATCCACCCGATCATTCAACACCAAGTCTTAAACACATGTTGGACTCATACTGCTAATCAACAACAAGATACTCCCCGTAGGAGTACCGAAAAGATCATTCTATGATGAGCTAAAAATTCACCCATTGGAGCAATCAACAATAAGCCATAAACACCTGTTTGAGTCATTCGGCCAATAAATAATGAGATATTTCACGTCTTAGTACCGAAAAGATCATTCCATGATGACTGAAAAATTCATCCACCAAATCATTCAACAAAAGTCATAAACACATGCGGGAGTCATACAGCCAATCAACACGGAGTACTAAAAAGATCATTCCATGTTGAGCAAAAAATTCACCCATCGAAGCATTTACCAATAAGTCAAAAACACATGTTAGAGTCGCTCGACCAATCCACAACGTGACATTCCCCGTCGAAGTAATAGAAAGATCATCCATGATGAGCTAAAAAGTCACCCATCAGAGCATTCAATAACAAGTCTTAAACATCTGTTAGTGTCATTTGGCTAATCTACAACTAGATATTCCCCGTCTAAGTATCTAAAAGATCATTCCCTGATGAGCTAAAAATACATCCATCAGAGCATTCATTAATCAGTCATAAACACTAATTGGTGTTACTCAGCCAATAAATAACTTGATATTCCCCATTGTAGTATCAAAAACATCATGCCATGATGAGCTAAAAATTCACCCATCAGAGCATTCAACAACAAGTCATAAACACAAGTTGGAGCCTTTCAGCCAATTAACAACGAGATATTCCCCATCGGAGTAGCGAAAAGATCATTCCATGATGAGCTAAAAATTCACCCATCAGCGCATTCAACAATAAGTCATAAACACATGTTGGAGTCATTCGGCAAATAAATAATGAGATATTTCCCGTCATAGTACCGAAAAGATCATTCCATGATGAGCGAAAAACTCATCCACCAAATCATTCAACAACGAGTCATAAACACATGTTGGAGTCATATGGCCAATCAACAACAAGATACTCCCCTTCAGAGTACCAAAAAGATCTTTCCATGATGAGCAAAAAATTCACCAATCGGAGCATTCAACAACAAGCCATAAACACCTGTTGTAGTCATTTGGGCAATAAATATTAAGATACTTCACGTCATAGTACTGAAAAGATAATTCCATGATTAGCGAAAAGTTCATCCACCAGATCATTCAACAACAAGTCATAAACATATGCGAGAGTCATACGGCCAATCAACAAGAAGATATTCCCCGTAGGAGTACTGCAAAGATCATTCCATGTTGAGCTAGAATTTCAACCATTAGAGCATTCAACAACAAGTCATAAACACATGTGGGAGTCATTCGGCCAATCAACAACGAGATATTCCCCATCAGAATATCGAAAAGATCATTCCAATATGAGCTAAAAATTAACCCACTGGAGCATTGACCAATAAGTCATAAACACATGTTGGAGTCGCTCGCCAATCAACAACGAGACATTCAACGTTGAAGTACCAAAAAGGTCATCCATGATGAGCCAAAAATTCACCCATCGGAGCATTCAACAACAAGTCTTAAACACCTGTTAGTGTCATTCGGCTAATCAACAATTAGATATTCCCCATCGAAGTATCGAAAAGATCATTCCCTGATGAGCTAAAAATTTACCCATTGAAGCATTCAACAATAAGTCATAAACACCTATTGGAGTCATTCGGACAATTAATAACGAGATATTCCCCATTGGAGTAGCGAAAAGATCATTCCTTGATGAGCTAAAAATCCACATATGAGAGCATTCAACAACAAGTCATAAACACATGATGGAGTCATACGACCATTCAACAACAAGATATTCTCTATTGGAGTACCGAAAAGATCATTCCATGATGAGCTAAGAATTCACCCATCGTAGCATTTAACAACAAGTCATAAACATCTTTAGGAGTCATTCGACCAATAAATAATGAGATATTCCCCATCAGAGTAGCGATAAGATCATTCCATGATGAGCGAAAAATACATCCACCAGAGCATTCAACAAAACATCATAAGCAAATGTGGGAGTAATACAACCAATCAACAACAAGATATTCCCCATCGGAGTACTTAAAAGATCATTCCATGTTGAGCTAAAAATTCACCAATCGGAGCATTCAACAACAAATCATAAACACATATGGGAGTCATTCAGCCAATCAACAACGAGATATTCCCCGTCAGAGTATCGAAAAGATCATTCCACGATGAGCTAAAAATTCACCCACTGGAGCATTCAAAAATAAGTCATAAACACAGTTGGAGTCACTCGGTCAACAACAAGACATTCCCGTAAGAGTACCAAAAGATCATTCCATAATGAGCTAAAATTCACCCATCAAAGCATTCAACAACAAGTCATAAATACCTGTTAGTGTCATTCGGCTAAACAACAACTAGATATTTCCCATCGGAGTATCAAAAAGATCATTCCATGATGAACTAAAAATTCACCTATCAGATCATTCAATAAAAGTCATAAACACCTGTAAGTTTTATTCGCCTAATAAACAACTAGATTCTCCCAGTCGGAGTACCGAAAAGATCATTACACGATGAACTAAAAATGCTCCCATCGTAGCATTCAACAATAAGTCATAAACACCTTTTGGAGTCATGCAGCCAATTAATAACGAGATATTCTTCATCGGAGTATCAAAAAGATCATGCCATGATTAACTAAAGATTCACCCATCAGAGCATTCAACAACAAGTCATAAACACTTGTTGGAGCCTTTCGGCCAATTAATAACGAGATATTCTCCATCAGAGTAGCGAAAAGAACATTCCATGATGAGCTAAAAATTCACCCGTCCTCGCATTCAACAATAAGTCATAAACACATGTTGGAGTCATTCGGCAAATAAATAATGAGATATTTCCCATCATAGTACTGGAAAGATCATTCCATGCTGAGCGAAAAATTCATCCACCAGATCAATCAACAACAAGTCATAAACACATGTTGGAGTCATATGGCCAATCAACAACAAGATACTCCCCTTCGGAGTACCGAAAAGATCATTCCATGATGAGCTAAAAATTCACCAATTGGAGCATTCAACAACAAGCCATAAACACCTGTTGGAGTCATTTGGCCAATAAATATTGAGATATTTCACGTCATAGTACCGAAAAGATCATTCCATGTTGAGCGAAAAGTTTATCCACTAGATCATTCAACAACAAGTCATAAACACATGCGGGAGTCATACGACCAATCAACAACAAGATATTCCCCGTAGGAGTACTGGAAAGATCATTCCATGTCGAGCTATAAATTCACCCATCAGAGCATTCAACAACAAGTCATAAACACATGTGGGAGTCATTCGGCCAATCAGCAACGAGATATTCCCCGTCAGAATATAGAAAAGATCATTCCAATATGAGCTAAAAATTCACCAACTATATCATTGACCAATAAGTCATAAACACAAGTTAAAGTCGCTCGCCAATCAACAATGAGACATTCCCCGTTGGAGTACCAAAAAGATCATCCATGATGAGCTAAAATTTCACCCATCGGAGCATTCAACAACATGTCTTAAACACCTATTAGTGTCATTCGACTAATCAACGACTAGGTATTCCCCGTCGAAATATCTAAAAGATCATTCCCTGATGAGCTAAAAATTCACCCATTGGAGCGTTCAACAACAAGTCATAAACACCTATTGGAGTCATTCGGATAATTAATAACGAGATATTCCCCATCGGAGTAGCGAAAAGATCATTCCTTGATGAGCTAAAAATCCACATATGAGAGCATTCACCAACAAGTCATAAACACATGATGGAGTCATACGACCATTCAACAACAAGATATTCCCCGTTGGAGTACCGAAAAGATCATTCTATGATGAGCTAAAAATTCATCCATCGGATCATTTAACAACAAGTCATAAACACCTTTTGGAGTCATTCGACCAATAAATAATTAGATATTCCCCATCGGAGTAGCGAAAAGATCATTCCTTGATGAGCGAAAAATTCATCCACCAGAGAATTCAACAAAATGTCATAAGCAACTGTGGGACTCATACGATCAATCAACAACAAGATATTCCTCGTCGGAGTACTTAAAAGGTCATTCCATGTTGAGCTAAAAATTCACCCATTGGAGCATTAAACAACAAGTTATACACACACGTGGGAGTCATTCAGCCAATCAACAACGAGATATTCCCTGTCAGAGTATCGAAAAGATCATTCCATGATGAGCTAAAAATTCATCCACTAGAGCATTCAAAAATCAGTCATAAACACATGTTGGAGTCAGTTGGCCAATCAACAACATGACATTCCCCGTCGGAGTACCGAAAAGATCATTCCATGATGAGCTAAGAATTCACCCATCGAAGCATTCAACAACAAGTCATAAATACCTGTTAGTGTCATTCGGTTAATCAACAACTAGATATTTCCCGTCGGTGTATCAAAAAGATCATCCAAGATGAACTAAAAATTCACCCATCAGACCATTCAACAAGTCGTATACACCTGTAAGTCTTATTCGACGAATAAACAACTAGATATTCCCAGTCGGAGCACCGAAAAGGTCATTCCACGATGAGCTAAAAATGCACCCATCGGAGCATTCAACTTTAAGTCATAAACACTTGTTGGAGTCATTCAGCCAATTAATAACGAGATATTCCCCATCGGAGTATCGACAAGATCATTCCATGTTGAGCTAAAAATTCACCCATTGGAGCACTCAACAATAAGTCATAAACACATGTTGGAGTCACTCGGCCAATCAACAATGAGACATTCCCCATCGGAGTAGCGAAAAGATCATTCCATGATGAGCTAAATATTCACCCATAGGGGCATTCAAAACCAAGTCATTATCAACTTTTAATGTCATTCGGCTAATTAACAACTAGATATTCCCCTTCGGAGTACCGAAAAGATCACACCACGATAAGCTAAAAATTCACCCATAGGGGCATCCAAAACCAAGTCATTATCAACTGTTAATGTCATTCGGCTAATTAACAACTAGAGATTCCCCTTCGGAGTACCGAAAAGATCATGCCATGATGAGCTAAAAATTCACCCGTCAAAGCATTCAACATCTAGTCATAAACACCTGTTGGAGCCTTTCGGCCAATTAATAACGAGATATTCCCCATCGGAGTAGCGAAAAGATCATTCCATGATGAGCTAAATATTCACCCATCAGTGCATTCAACAATAAGTCATAAACACATGTTGGAGTCATTCGACAAATAAATAATAAGATATTTCCCGTCATAGTACCGAAAATATCATTCCATGAACAGCGAAAAATTCATCCACCAGATCATTCAACAACAAGTCATAAACACATGTTGGAGTCATATGGAAAATCAACAACAAGATACTCCCCTTCGGAGTACCGAAAAGATCATTCCATGATGAGCTAAAAATTCACCAATTGGAGCATTCAACAACAAGCCATAAACACCTGTTGGAGTCATTTGGCCAATAAATATTGAGATACTTCACATCATAGTACCGAAAAGATCATTCCATGTTGAGCGAAACGTTGATCCACCAGATCATTCAACAACAAGTTATAAACATATGCGGGAGTCATACGACCAATCAACTACAAGATATTCCCTGTAGGAGTACCGAAAAGATCATTCCAAGTTGAGCTAAAAAATCACCCAACAGAGCATTCAACAACAAGTCATAAACACATGTGGGAGTCATTCGGCCAATCAACAACGAGATATTCCCCGTCAGAATATCGAAAAGATCATTCCAATATGAGCTACAAATTCACCCACTAGATCATTGACCAATAAGTCATAAACACATGTTAGAGCCGCTCGTCAATCAACAACGAGACCTTCCCCGTCGAAGTACCAAAAAGGTAATCCATGATGACCTAAAAATTCACCCTTCAGAGCATTCAACAACAAGTCTTAAACACCTGTTAGTGTCATTCAGCTAATAAACAACTAGATATTCCCAGTCGGAGTACCAAAAAGATCATTCCATGATGAGCTAAAAATGCACCCATCAGAGCATTCAACAACAAGTCATAAACACTTGATAGGGTCATTCGGCCAATTAATAACGAGATATTCCCCATTAGAATATCGAAAAGATCATTCCATGATGAGCTAAAAATTCACCCATCGGAGCACTCAACAACAAGTCATAAACACATGTTGGAGTCATACGGCTAATCAACAATAACATATTACCCGTTGGAGTACCGAAAAGATCATTCTATCTTGAGCTAAAAATTCACCCATCGGAGCATTCAACAACAAGTCAAAAACACTTGTGGGAGTCATTCGACATATCAACAACGAGATATTCCCCGTCGGAGTATCGAAAAGATCATTCCATGATGAGCTAAAAATTCACCCATCAGAGTATTCAACAACAAGTCATAAACACCTGTTGGAGTCATTAGACTAATTAACAACAAGATATTCCCCGTCGTTGTACTAAAAAGATCATTCCATGTTGAGCTAAAAATTCACCCATCAGAGCATTCAACAACAAGTCAAAAACACATGTGGGAGTCATTCAACCAATCAACAACGAGGTATTCCCCATTAGAGTATCGAAAAGATCATTCCATGATGAGTTAAAAAATTAACCCATCGGAGCATTCAATTACAAGTTATAAACACCTGCTGGAGTCATTCAGATAATAAATAATGAGATATGCCCCATTAGAGTAGCGAAAAGATCATTCCATGATGAGTGAAAAAGGCATCCACCAAAGCATTCAACAAAACGTCATAAGCAAATGTGGGAGTCATACGACCAATCAATAAGATATTCCTCGTCAGAGAACTAAAAATATCATTCCATATTGAGCTAAAAATTCACCCATCAGAGCATTCAACAACAAGTCATAAACACATGTGAGAGTCATTCGGCCAATCAACAACGAGACATTCCCCATCAGAGTATCGAAAAGATAATTCCATGATGAGCTAAAAATTCAACCACTGGAGCATTCACCAATAAGTCATAAACACATGTTGGAGTCACTCGGCCAATCAATAACAAGACAATCCCCGTCCGAGTACCGAAAAGATCATTCCATGATGAGCTAAAAATTCACCCATAAGAGCATTCAACAATAAGTCATAAACACCTGTTAGTGTTATTCGGCTAATAAACAACCAGATATTCCCAGTCGGAGTACCGAAAAGATCATTCCATGATTAGATAAAAATGCACCCATCGGAGCATTCAACAATAAGTAAGTCATAAACACTTGATAGGGTCATTCGGCCAATTAGTAACGAGATATTCCCCATCGGAATATCGAAAATATCATTCCATGATGAGCTAAAAATGCACCCATAGGAGCATTCAACAACAAGTCATAAACACTTGATAGAGTCATTCGGCCAATTAATAACGAGATATTCACCATCGAAATATCGAAAAGATCTTTCCATCTTGAGCTAAAAATTCACCCATCGGCATATCAACAACGAGATATTCCCCGTCAGAGTATCGAAAAGATCATTCCATGATGAGCTAAAAATTCACCCATCAAAGCATTCACCAGTCAGTCATAAACACATGTTAGGGTCACTCAGCCAATCAACAACGAGACATTCCCCTTGGGAGTACCGAAAAGATTATTCCATGATGAGCTAAAAATTCACCAATCGGAGTATTCAACAACAAGTCATAAACAATTGTTAATGTCATTCGGCTAATTAACAACAAGATATTCCTCGTTGTAGTACTAAAAAGATCATTCCATGTTGAGCTAAAAATTCACCCATCAGAGAATTCAACAACAAGTCACAAACACATGTGGGAGTGATTCGACCAATCAACAACGAGGTATTCCCCATTAGAGTATCGAAAAGATCATTCCATAATGAGCTTCAAATTCACCCACTGGAGCATTCACCAATAAGTCAAAAACACATGCTGGAGTCGCTCGACCAATCAACACAAGACATTCACCGTTGAAGTACCAAAAAGATCATCCATGATGAGCTAAAAATTCTCCCATCGGAGCATTAAACAACAAGTCTAAAACACCTATTACTGTCATTCGGCTAATCAACAACTAGATATTCCCCGTCAAAGTATCAAAAAGATCATTCCCTGATGAGCTAAAAATTCACCCATCAGAACATTCAACAACAAGTCATAAACACCTGTTGGAGTCATTAGGACAATTAATAACGAGATATTCCCCATCAGAGTAGCGAAAAGATCATTCCATGATGAGCTAAAAATTCATATATCAGAGCATTCAACAACAATTCATAAACACATGTTGGAGTCATACGACTAATCAACAAGATATTCCCCGTCGGAGTACCGAAATGATCATTCTATCTTGAGCTAAAAATTCATCCATTGGAGCATTCAACAACAAGTCATAAACACTTGTGGGAGTCATTCGACCTATCAACAACGAGATATTCCCCGTCAGAGTATCAAAAATATCATTCCATGATGAGCTAATAATTCACCCATCGAAGCATTCACCAATAAGTCATAAACACATGTTAGAGTCACTCGGCCAATCAACAACGAGACATTCCCCTTCGGAGTACCGAAAAGATCATTTGCATGATGAGCTAGAAATTCATATCTCAGAGCATTCAACAACAAGTCATAAACACATGACGGAGTCATATGACCATTCAACAACAAGATATTCCCCGTCGGAGTACTGAAAAGATCATTCCATGATGAGCTAAAATTCATCCATTGGAGCATTCAACAACAAGTCATAACACCTGTTGGAGTCATTCGGATAATAAATAATGAGATATTCCCCATCGGAGTAGCGAAAAGATCATTCCATGTTGAGCGAAAAACTCATCCACAGATCATTCAACAAAACGTCATAAGCAAATGTGGGAGTCATACGACCAATCAACAACAAGATATTCCAGTCGGAGAACTGAAAAGATCATTCCATGTTGAGCTAAAAATTCACCCATCAGAGCATTCAACAACAAGTCTTAAACACATGTGGGAGTCATTCGGCGAATCAATAACGAGATATTCCATGTCAGAGTATCGAAAAGATCATTCCATGATGAGCTAAAAATTCACCCAATGGAGCATTCACCAATAAGTCATAAACACATGTTGGAGTCACTCGACCAATCAATAACAAGACATTCCCCAGCGGAGTACCGAAAATATTATTCCATGATGAGCTAAAAATGCACCCATTTGAGCATTCAACAACAAGTCATAAACCCTTGATAGAGTCATTCAACCATTTAATAACGAGATATTCCCCATTGGAGTATCGAAATGATCATTCCATGATGAGCTAAAAATTCACCCATCGGAGCATTCAACAACAAGTCATAAACACATATTGGAGTCATATGGTTAATCAACAATAACATATTCCCCGCTGGAGTAGCAAAAAGTTCATTCCATGTTGAGCTAAAAATTCACCCATCGGAGCATTCAACAACAAGTCATAAACACTCGTGGGAGTCATTCGGCCTATCAACAACGAGATATTCCCCGTCAATGTAACGAAAAGAGCATTCCGTGATGAGCTAAAAATTCACCCATCGAAGCGTTCACCAATATGTCATAAACACATGTTGGAGTCACTCGGCCAATCAACAACGAGACATTCCCCGTCGGAGTACCGAAAAGATTGTTCCATGATGAGCTTAAAATTCACCCTTTATAGCATTCAACAACAAGTCATAAGCAATTGTTTGTGTCATTCGGCTAATCAACAACTAGATATTCACCGTCGGAGTACCGAAAAGATCATTCCATGATGAGCTAAAAATTCACCTATCAGAGCATTCAACAACTAGTCATAAATACCATTTAGTGTCCTTCGACTAATCAACAACTAGATATTTCCTGTCGGAGTATCGAAAAGATCATTCCATGATGAACAAAAAATTCACCCATCAGACCATTCAACAACAAGTTATAAACACCTGTTAGTGTTATTCGGCTAATAAACAACTAGATATTCCCAGTCGGAGTACCGAAAAGATCATTTCATGATGAGCTAAAAATGCACCCATCGGAGCATTCAACAACATGTCATAAACACGTGATAGGGTCATTCGGCCAATTAATAATGAGATTTCCCCATCGAAATATCAAAAAGATTATTTAAAATTTACGCATTGAAGCATTCACCAATAAGTCTTAAACACATGGTCGTAGTCAATTCACAAGGCATCTCACACAATGAACATGTAATACAACAAACAATGGAAATTGCAACACTAGAAACTATCCTAGCATGTTACAATCCCATATGCAATGCAGACTCTATGCATGTGGTACCAAAACGTGAACCGAGTTCACCCACTGCACCGTTTACATGTGGAAAGACAGCTGAAATCCATGATTCACCCATAACCACTGGGTCAAGAATCTAGCCTCACTACCTCTATATCCTGGTAAGTTTATTGGCTCTGCCAGCTCACTTCCGCACAATGGGAATGAACCAATTAACAAATGTTTATGCATGCATCATAAAAGCATGCAACATCAATTCACAGATTATGATATCAACATAATTCACATAATGCCAATCACCAATGTATTACATTCAATCGCAATGAATAATCAACATAACATTGTAAGCATTAGTTCTCATCCGATAACTCAGACCATTCATAATAATTTCCCATTATCCTTAACTATCCACACTTTTCAAAATCGGAAGCTCGACTCTTTTTAAAATAATTTTAGCAAAATAATATTTTTCCCTTTCTAAAAGATAGCATTTTAAATTTAAGAAATAAAAACAACTTTTCGAATCGGAGTTACGGTTTAGAAAATATGAATTTTGAAGTTTAAGTATTTTGAACTCAATCTGATGGAACCGGTTCCTACCTGGACAACCGTTTCCCACTTTTGAAAAGTCATGCCGAATTTTGTATGGGAACCGGTTCCTACCCCAGGCGGTTCCTCGACAAAATTGCCATTTGAAAGTTTACACTGGGAACCCGGTTCCTCCCCACTGGGAACCGGTTCCCATGACCTGCAGAACCAAAATCTGCTATTTTGACAGCACTTATGCATTCTTATTCACTTCCAATCATTTTCATACGAGTTGTAACATTAGAAGCACTAAATTACAACCATTATACACCAATATAACATCATATATCATTGTTTCTTCCTTCCTATTGATTGTTCGACGCACTAACGGTCTTAAAATCTATAATCCGACACAAAATAGGGTTTAATCCTACACACCTATAATCACCTAAATCAAACTTCCTAACATACCCAATCATCCGGTTGATTCCCAAAACCCATAAGGCATTAAAATCGAATGAAATCACCCCTTACCTCGCGATGATCTTCGATTTCTCTGGCTTTTCCTCTCTTCACTCCTCTTCTCCAATTCTACGTGAAATAATTCCAAAAAGACCTTCTTTTCCTTCTTTTCCTTTTTATAATCCTTGTTATATTCCTTTATTTATTCCAATAAAATAAGTAATTAGTAATTAGTAAAGTAGAGTGATTTACTCCTCACACCCCCTAATTACTCTTCACCCACCAACTCTTCTTCTTAATTAAATAGTCCAATTAAATCCAAAAATATAAATAATCAAGCCTTTAATTAATTAAATAAATAAATTCCTTATTATTTAATATTCGAATTAAATCGGGGTGTCACAAGTGTCATTCGGCTAATCAACAACTAGATATTTCCTGTCGGAGTATCGAGAAGTTCATTCCATGATGAACTGAAATTCACCCATCAGACCATTCAACAACAAGTCATAAACACCTGTTACTTTTATTCGGCTAATAAACAACTAAATATTCCCAGTCGGAGTACCGAAAAGATCATTCTATGATGAGCTTAAAATGCACCCATCGGAGCATTCAACAACAAGTCATAAACACTTGATAGAGTCATTCGACCATTTAATAACGAGATATTCCCCATTATAGTACCAAAAAGTTCATTCCATGTTGAGCTAAAAATTCACCCATCGGAGCATTCAACAACAAGTCATAATCACACGTGGGAGTCATTCGACCTATCAACAACGAGATATTCCCCGTCAGAGTATCGAAAAGATCATTCCTTGATGAGCTAAAAATTCACCCATCGAAGCATTCACCAATAAGTCATAAACACATATTGGAGTCACTCGGCCAATCAACAACGAGACATTCCCCGTCGGAGTACCGAAAAGATCATTCCATGATGAGCTAAAAATTCACCCATCAGAGCATTCAACAGCAAGTCATAAACAATAGTTTGTGTCATTCGGCTAATCAACAACTAGATATTCACTGTCGGAGTACCGAAAAGATTATGACATGATGAGCTAAAAATTCCTCCATCGGCGCATTAAACAAAAAGTCATAAACACATGTTGTAGTCATACGGCTAATCAACAGTAACATATTCCCCGTTGGAGTACCGAAAAGATCATTCCATGTTGAGCTAAAAATTCACCCATCAGAGCATATAACAACAAGTCATAAACACTCATGGTAGTCATTCGGCTTATCAATAACGAGATATTCCCCATCAGAATAACGAAAAAATCATTTCATGATGAGCTAAAATTCACCCATCGAAGCATTCACCAATAAGTCATAACCACATGTTGGAGTCACTCGGCCAATCAACAACGAGACATTCCCCGTCGAAGTACCAAAAAGATCATTCCATGATGAGCAAAAAAATCACCCTTCAGAGCATTCAACAACAAGTCATACATAATTTTTTGTGTCATTCGAATAATCAACAACTAGATATTCACTGTCGGAGTACCGAAAAGATCATTCCATGATGAGCTAAAAATTCACCCATCAGAGCATTAAACAACAAGTCATAAACACATGTTGTAGTTATATGGCTAATCAACAATAAAGAATTCCCCGTTGGAGTACCGAAAAGATCATTCCATGTTGAGCCAAAAATTCACCCTTCGGAGCATTCAACAACAAGTCATAAACACATAAAAGTCATACGGCCAATCAACAACAAGATATTCCCCGTCGGAGTATTGAAAAGATAATTCATGTTGAGCTAAAAATTCACCCATCGGAGCATTCAACAACTAGTCATAAACACATATGGGAGTCATTCGGCCTATCAACAACGAGATATTCCTTGTTAGAGTATCGAAAAGATCATTCCATGATGAGCTAAAAATTCACCCATCGGAGCATTCAACAACAAGTCATAAACACATATTGGAGTCACTCGACCAATCAACAACGAGACATTCCCTGTCGGAGTACCTAAAGATCATTCCATGACGAGCTAAAAATTCACCCATCAGAGCATTTACCAACAAGTCATAAACTTGTTTGTGTCATTCGGCTAATCAACAACTTGATATTCACCGTCGGAGTACCGAAAAGATCATTCCACGATGAGCTAAAAATTCACCCATTGGAGCATTAAACAACAAGTCATAAACACATGTTGGAGTCATATGGCTAATCAACAATAACATATTCCCCGTTGGAGTACCGAAAAGATCATTCTATGTTGAGCTAAAAATTCACCCATCGGAGCATGCAACAACAAGTCATAAACACTTATGGGAGTCATTCGACCTATCAACAACGAGATATTCCCCGTTAGAGTAATGAAAAGATCATTCCATGATGAGCTAAAAATTCACCCATCGAAGCATTCACCAATAAGTCATAAACAAATGTTGGAGTCAGTCACCCAATCAACAACGAGACATTCCCCGTCGGAGTACCGAAAAATCATTCCATGAAGAGCTAAAAAATCAGCATTCAGAACATTCAACAAGAAGTCATAAACAATTGTTTGTGTCATTCGGCTAACCAACAACTAGATATTCACCGTCGGAGTACCGAAAAGATCATTCCATGATGAGCTAAAAATTCACCTATCGGAGCATTAAACAACAAGTCATAAACACATGTTGGAGTCATACGGCTAATCAACAACAAGATATTCCCTGTCGGAGAACTGAAAAAAGATCATTCTATGTTAAGCAAAAAATTCACCCGTCGGAGCATTCAACAATAAGTCATAATCACATGTTGGAGTCATTCGGCCTATCAACAACGAGATATTCCCTATTATAGTATCGAAAAGATCATTCCATTATGAGCTAATAATCACCCATCAAATCATTCACCACTAAGTCTTAAACACATATTGGAGTCACTCGACCAGTCAACAACGAGACATTCCACGTCGGAGTACCGAAAATATCATTCCATGATAAGCTAAAAATTCACCCATCAGAGCATTCAACAACAAGTCATAAACAATAGTTTGTGTCATTCAGCTAATCAACAACTAGATATTAACCGTGATACGAAAAGATCATTCCATGATGAGCTAAAATTCACCCATCGGAGCATTCAACAAAAGTCATAAACACATGTTGGAGTCATACGGCTAATCAACAATAACATATTCCCCGTTGGAGTACCAAAAAGATCATTCCATGTTGAGCTAAAAATTCACCCATCAGAGCATTCAACAACAAGTCATAAACACTGTGGAGTCATTGACATCAACAATGAGATATTCCCGTCGAGTATGAAAAGATCATTCCATGATGAGCTAAAATTCACCCATCGAAGCATTCACCAATAAGTCATAAACACATGTTGGAGTCACTCGGCCAATCAACAACGAGACATTCCCCGTCGATGTACCGAAAAGATCATTCCATGATGAGCTAAAAAATCACCCTTCAGAGCATTCAACAACAAGTCATACACAATTGTTTGTGTCATTCGGCTAATCAACAACTAGATATTCACTGTCGGAGTATCGAAAAGATCATTCCATGATGAGCTAAAAATTCACCCATCAGAGCATTAAACAACAAGTCATAAACTCATGTTGTAGTCATACGGCTAATCGACAATAACAAATTCCCCGTTGGAGTACCGAAAAGATCATTCGATGTTGAGTTAAAAATTCACCCATCATAGCATTCAACAACAAGTCATAAACACATATTGGAGTCATACGGCCAATCAACAACAAGATATTCCCCGTCGGAGTATTGAAAAGATCATTCCATGTTGAGCTAAAAATTCACCCATCGGAGCATTCAATAACAAGTCATAAACACATGTGGGAATCATTCGGCCTATTAACAACGAGATATTCCCAGTTAGAGTATCAAAAAGATCATTCCATAATGAGCTAAATATTCACCCATCAAAGCATTCAACAATAAGTCATAAACACATATTGGAGTCACTCAACCAATCAACAACGAGACATTCCCCGTCGGAGTACCGAAAAGATCATTCCATGACAAGCTAAAAATTCACCCATCAGAGCATTCACCAACAAGTCATAAACAATTGTTTGTGTCATTCGGCTAATCAACAACTAGATATTCACCGTCGGAGTACCGAAAAGATCATTCCAAGATGAGCTAAAATTGACCCATCGGAACATTAAACAACAAGTCATAAACACATGTTGGAGTACCGAAAAGATCATTCCATGTTGAGCTAAAATTTCACCTATCGGAGCATGCAACAACAAGTCATAAACACATATGGGAGTCATTCGGCCTATCAACAACGAGATATTCCCTGTTAGAGTATCGAAAAGATCATTATATGATGAGCGAAAAATTCACCCATTAAAGCATTCACCAATAAGTCATAAACACATATTTGAGTCACTCGACCAATCAACAACGAGACATTCCCTGTCGGAGTACCGAAAAGAGCATTCCATTATGAGCTAAAAATTCACTCATCAGAGCATTCAACAACAAGTCGTAAACACATATTGGAGTCATACGGCCAATCAACAACAAGATATTCCCCGTCGGAGTATTGAAAAGATCATTCCATGCTGAGCTAAAAATTCACCCATCGGAACATTCAACAACAAGTCATTAACATATGTGGGAGTCATTCGACCTATCAACAACGAGATATTCCTCGTCAGAGTATTGAAAAGATCATTCCATGATGAGCTAAAAATTCACCCATCGAAGCATTCACCAATAAGTCAAAACACATGTTGGAGTCACTCGGCCAATCAACAACGAGACATTTCCCGTCGGAGTACCGAAAAGATCATTCCATGATGAGCTAAAAAAATCCCTTCAGAGCATTGAACAACAAGTCATAAATAATTGTTTGTGTCATTCGGCTAATCAACAACTAGGTATTCACCGTCGGAGTACTGAAAAGAGCATTCCATGATGAGCTAAAAATTCACCCATCGGAGCATTAAACAACAAGTCATAAACACATGTTGGAGTCATATGGCTAATCAACAATAACAAATTCCCCGTTTGAGTACCGAAAAAATCATTCCATGTTGAGCTAAAAATTCACCCATCGGAGCATTCAACAACAAGTCATAAACATATATTGGAGTCATACGGCCAATCAACAACAAGATATTCCGCATCGGAGTATTGAAAAGATCATTCCATGTTGAGCTAAAAATTCACCCATCGGAGCATTCAACAACAAGTCATAAACATATGGGGGAGTCATTCGGCCTATCAACAACGAGATATTCCCTGTTAGAGTATCGAAAAGATCATTCCATGAAGAGCTAAAAATTCACCCATCAAAGAATTCACTAATAAGTCATAAACACATATTGGAGTCACTCGACCAATCAACAACGAGACATTCCCTGTCGGAGTACCGAAAAGATCATTCCATGATGAGCTACAAATTCACCCATCGGAGCATTAAACAACTAGTCATAAACACATGTTGGACTCATATGGCTAATCAACAATAACATATTCACCGTTGGAGTATCGAAAAGATAATTCCATGTTGAGCTAAAGATTCACCCATCGGAGCATTCAACAACAAGTCATAATCACTTATGGGAGTCATCCGACCTATCAACAACAACATATATTATCTGTTAGAGTAATGAAAAGATCATTCCATGAAGAGCTAAAAATTCACCCATCGAAGCATTCACCAATAGGTCAAAAACACATGTTGGAGTCACTCGGCCAATCCAGATTGAGACATTCTCCGTCGGAGTACCGAAAAGATCATTCCATGATAAGCTAAAAATTCACCCTTCATAGCATTCAACAACAAGTCATAAACAATTGTTTGTGTCATTCGGCTAATCAAAAACTAGATATTCACCGTCGGTGTACCGAAAAGATCATTCCTTGATGAGGTAAAAATTCAACCATCGGAGCATTCCACAAAAGGTCATAAACACATATTGGAGTGATAATGCTAATCAACAATAACATATTCCCTGTTGGAGTACCGAAAAGATCATTCCATGTTGAGCTAAAAATTCAACCATCGGAGCATTCAACAACAAGTCATAAACACCCGTGGGAGTCATTCGGCCTATCAACAACGAGATATTCCCCGTCAGAATAACGAAAAGATCATTCCATGATGAGCTAAAAATTCACCCATCGAAGCATTCACCAATAAGTCATAAACACATGTTGGAGTAACTCGGCCAATCCAGATTGAGACATTCTCCGTCGGAGTATCGAAAAGATCATTCCATGATAAGCTAAAAATTCACCCTTCAAAGCATTCAACAACACGTCATAAATAATTGTTTGTGTCATTCGGCTAATCAACAACTAGATATTCACGGTGAGTACCGAAAGATCATTCCATGATGAGTAAAATTCACCCATCGGACATTCAACAACAAGTCATAATAAACACATTTTGGAGTCATTCGCCTATCAACAATGAGATATTCCCAGAGTATCGAAAGATCATTCCATGATGAGCTAAAAATTCACCCATCAAAGCATTCACCAATAAGTTATAAAGAAATATTGGAGTCACTCGAACAATCAACAACGAGACATTCCCTGTCGGAGTACCGAAAAGATCATTCCATGATGAGCTAAAAATTCACCCATCGGAGCATTAAACAAACTAGTCATAAACACATGGTGGGGTCATATGGCTAATCAACAATAACATATTCCCCGTTGGAGTACCGAAAATATCATTCCATGTTGAGCTAAAAATTCACCCATCAGAGCATTCAACAACAAGTCATAATCACCTGTGGGAGTCATTCGGCCTATCAACAACGAGATATTCCCCGTCAGAGTAACGAAAAGATCATTCCATGATGAGCTAGAAATTTACCCATCGAAGCATTCACCAATAAGTCATAAACACATGTTGGAGTCACTCGGCCAATCCAGATTGAGACATTCTCCATCGGAGTACCGAAAAGATCATTCCATGATAAGCTAAAAATTCACCTTTCAGAGCATTAAACAACTATTCATAAACAAGTGTAGGAGTCATATAGCTAATCAACAATAACATATTCCCCGTTGGAGTACCGAAAAGATCATTCCATGATGAGGTAAAAATTCACCCATCGGAGCATTCAACAACAAGTCATAAACACATATTGGAGTCATACGGCTAATCAACAACAAGATATTCCCCGTCGGAGTATTGAAAATATCATTCCATGTTGAGCTAAAAATTCACCCGTCGGAGCATTCAACAACAACTCATAATAAACACCTTTAGGAGTCATTCGGCCCATCAACAATGAGATATTCCCTGTTAGAGTATCGAAAAGATCATTCCATAATGAGCTAAAAATTCACCCGTCAAAGCATTCACCAATAAGTTATAAACAAATATTGGAGTCACTCGACCAATCAACAACGAGACATTCCCCGTCCGAGTACCGAAAAGATCATTCCATGATGAGCTAAAAATTCACCCATCGGAGCATTAAACAACTAGTCATAAACACATGGTGGAGTCATATGGCTAATCACCAATAACATATTCCCCGTTGGAGTACCGAAAAGATCATTCCATGTTGAGCTAAAAATTCACCCATCGGAGCATTCAACAACAAGTCATAATCACCTGTGGGAGTCATTCGGCCTATCAACAACGAGATATTCCTCGTCAGAGTAACGAAAAGATCATTCCATGATGAGCTAGAAATTTACCCATCGAAGCATTCACCAATAAGTTATAAACACATGTTGGAGTCACTCGGCCAATCCACATTGAGACATTCTCCTTGGAGTACCGAAAAGATCATTCCATGATAAGCTAAAAATTCACCCTTCAGAGCATTCAACGACAAGTCATAAACAATTGTTTGTGTCATTCGGCTAATCAACAACTAGATATTCACCGTCAGAGTACCGAAAAGATCATTCCATGATGAGGTAAAAATTCACCCATCGGAGCATTCAACAACAAGTCATAAACACATATTGGAGTCATACGGCCAATCAACAACAAGATATTCCCCGTCGGAGTATTAAAAATATCATTCAATGTTAAGCTAAATATTCACCCGTCGGATCATTCAACAAGAAGTCATAAACACATGTGGGTGTCATTCGGCATTTCAACAACGAGATATTCCCTGTTAGAGTAAAGAAAAGATCATTCCATGATGAGCAAAAAATTCACCCATCGAATCATTCACCAATAAGTCATAAACACATATTGAGAGTCCTTGGCCCAATCAACAAGACATTTCCCTCAGTACCGAAAAGATCATTCCATGATGAGCTAAAAATCACCCTTGAGCATTCAACAACAAGTCATAAACAATTATTTGTGTCATTCACTAATCAACAACTAGATATTCACCGTTGAGATAAAAAGATCATTCCATGATGAGCTAAAAATTCATCCATCGGAGCATTCAACAACAAGTCATAAACACATGTTGAGTCATACGGCTAATGAACAACAAGATATTCCCGTGAATCTTGAAAAGATCATTCTATGTGGTGCTAAAAATTCACCCATCGGAGCATTCAACAAAAAGTCATAAACACATGTGGGAGTCATTCGGCCTTTCAGCAACGAGATATTCCCTAACAGAGTCATTCCATGATGAGCTAAAAATTCACCCACCAAAGCATTCACCAATAAGTCATAAACCCATATTGGAGTCACTCGACCAATCAACAACGAGACATTCCCCGTCGGAGTACCAAAAAGATCATTCCATGATGAGCTAAAAAATCACCCATCAGAGCATTTAACAACAAGTCATAAACAATTGGTTGTCTCATTCGGATAATGAACAACTAGATATCAACCGTCGGAGTACCGAAAAGATCATTCCACGATGAGCTAAAAATTCACCCATCGGAGCATTTAACAACAAGTCATAAACATATGTTGGAGTCATACGGCTAATCAACAATAACATATTCCCCGTTAGAGTACCGAAAAGATCATTCCATGTTGAGCTAAAAATTCACCCATCAAAGCATTCACCAATAAGTCATAAACACATATTGAGTCATCGACCAATCAACACGAGACATTCCTCGTCGGAGTCGAAAAGATCATTCCATGATAAGCTAAAATTCACCCATCAGACATTAAACAACAAGTCATAAACACATATTGAGTCATATGGCTAATCAACAATAACATATTCCGTTGAGTACGAAAAGATCATTCCATGTTGAGCTAAAAATTTACCCATCGAAGCATTCAACAATAAGTCATAAACACTAATGGGAGTCATTCGACCTATCAAAAACAAGATATTCCCCGTTAGTAATGAAAAGATCATTCCATGATGAGCTAAAAATTCACACATCAAAGCATTCACCAATAAGTCATAAACACATGTTGGAGTCACTCTCCCAATCAAAAACGAGACATTCCCCGATGGAGTACCGAAAAGATCATTCCATGATGAGCTAAAAAATAACCCTTCAGAGCATTCAACAACAAGTCATAAACAATTGTTTGTGTCATTCGGCTAAACAACAACTAGATATTCACCGTTGGAGTACCGAAAAGATCATTCCATGATGAGGTAAATATTCACCCATCGGAGCATTAAACAACAAGTCATAAACACATGTTGGAGTCATAAGGCTAATCAACAACAACATATTCCCCGTCGGAGTACTGAAAAAGATTATTCTATGTTGAGCTAAAAATTCACCCGTCGGAGCATTCAACAACAAGTCATAAACACATGTGGGAGTCATTCGGCCTATCAGCAACGAGATATTCCCTGTTAGAGTATCGAAAAGATCATTCCATGATGAGCTAAAAATTCACCCACCAAAGCATTCACCAATAAGTCATAAACACATATTGGAGTCACTCGACCAATCAACAACGAGACATTCCCCGTCGGAGTACCGAAAAGATCATCCCATGATGAGCTAAAAAATCACCCTTCAGAGCATTCAACAAAAAGTCATAAACAATTGTTTGTGTCATTCGGCTAATCAACAACTAGATATTCACCGCCGGAGTACCGAAAAGATCATTCCATGATGAGCTAAAAATCCACCCATCGGAGCATTAAACAACAAGTCATAAACACATGTTGGAGTCATACGGCCAATGAACAACAAGATATTCCCCGTCGGAGTATCGAAAAGATCATTCCATGTTAAGCTACAAATTCACCCATCGGAGCATTCACAAACACGTCATAAACACATGTGGGAGCCATTCTGCCTATCAACAACGAGATATTGCCCATCAAAGTAATGAAAAGATCATTCCATGATGAGCTAAAAATTCACCCATCGAAGAATTCACCAATAAGTCATAAACACATGTTGGAGTCACTCGGCCAATCCAGATTGAGACATTCTCCGTCGGAGTATCGAAAAGATCATTCCATGATAAACTAAAAATTCACCCTTCAAAGCATTCAACTACAAGTCATAAACAATTGTTTATGTCATTCGGCTAATCAACAACTAGATATTCACAGTCAGAGTACCGAAAAGATCATTCCATAATGAAGTAAAAATTCACCCATCGGAGCATTCAACAACAAGTTATAAACACATATTGGAGTCATACGGCCAATCAACAACAAGATATTTCCCGTCGGAGTATTGAAAAGATCATTCCATGTTGCGCTAAAAATTCACCTGTCGGAGCATTCAACAACAAGTCATAATAAACACATTTAGGAGTCATTGGGCCTATCAACAATGAGATATTCCCTGTTAGAGTATCGAAAAGATCATTCCATGATGAGCTTAAAATTCACCCATCAAAGCATTCACCAATAAGTTATACACAATTATTGGAGTCACTCGACCAATCAACAACGAGACATTCCCTGTCGGAGTACCGAAAAGATCATTCCATGATGAGCTAAAAATTCACCCATCGGAGCATTAAACAACTAGTCATAAACACATGTTGGAGTCATATGGCTAATCACCAATAACATATTCCCCGTTGGAGTACCGAAGAGATCATTCCATGTTGAGCTAAACATTCACCCATCGGAGCATTCAACAACAAGTCATAATCACCTATGGGAGTCATTCGGCCTATCAACAACGAGATATTCCCCGTCAGAGTAACGAAAAGATCATTCCATGATGAGCTAAAAATTTACCCATTGAAGCATTCACCAATAAGTCATAAACACATGTTGGAGTCACTCGGCCAATCCAGATTGAGACATTCCCCATCGGAGTACCGAAAAGATCATTCCATGATAAGCTAAAAATTCACCCTTTAGAGCATTAAACAACAAGTCATAAACAATTGTTTGTGTCATTCGGCTAATCAACAACTAGATATTCACAGTCAGAGTACCGTAAAGATTATTCCATGATGAGGTAAAAATTCACCCATCGGAGCATTCAACAACAATTCATAAACACATATTGGAGTCCTACGGCCAATCAACAAAAAGATATTCCCCGTCGGAGTATTGAAAAGATCATTCCATGTTGAGCTAAATATTCATCCCTCGGATCATTCAACAACAAGTCATAAAACATGTAGAGTCATTCGGCTATCAACAACGAGATATTCCCATTAGAGTATCGAAAGATCATTCCATGATGAGCTAAAATTTCACCCATCAAAGCATTCACAATAAGTCATAAACACATATTGAGTCACTCGACCAATCAACAACGAGACATTCCAGCTCGGGTACGAAAAGATCATTCCATGATGAGCTAAAATTCATCCATCGGAGCATTAAACAACAAGTCATAAACACATGTTTGGAGTCATATGGCTAATCAACAATAACATATTCCGTTGGAGTACGAAAAGAACATTCCATGTTGAGCTAAAAATTCACCATCGAAGCATTCAAGAACAAGTCATAAACACTTATGGAGACATTCGACCTATCAACAAAGAGATATTCCCGTTAAAGTAAAGAAAAGATCATTAAATGATGAGCAAAAATTCACCTATCGAAGCATTCACCAATAAGTCATAAACACATGTTGAGTCACTGGCAATCAACGAGACATTCCAACCCAGATACCGAAAGATCTTTCCATGATGAGCTAAAAATCACCTTGGAGCATTCAACAACAAGTCATAAACAATTATTTGTGTCATTCGGCTAATCAACAACTAGATATTCACCGTCGGAGTTCCGGAAAGATCATTGCATGATGGGCTAAAAATTCACCCATCGGAGCATTAAACAACAAGTCATAAACACATGTTGGAGTCATACGGCTAATGAACAACAAGATATTCCCGTCGGAGTTCTGAAAAAGATCATTCTATGTTGTGCTAAAAATTCACCCGTCGGAGCATTCAACAACAAGTCATAAACACATGTTGGAGTCATATGGCTAATCAACAATAACATATTCCCCGTTGGATTATTGAAAAGATCATTTCATGTGGAGATTAAAATTCACCCAGATATTCAACAACAAGTCATAAACACATGTGAGTCATTGGCCTATCAACAACGAGATATTCCCGTCGAATGTGAAAAGATCATTCCATGATGAGCTAAAATTCACCCATCGAAGCATTCACCAATAAGTCATAAACACATGTTGGAGTCACTTACCAATCCAGTTGAGACATTCTCGTCGGAGTATCAAAAGATCATTCCATGATAAGCTAAAAATTCACCTTTGGAGCATTCAACAACAAGTCATAAATAATTGTTTGTGTCATTCGTCTAATCAACAACTAGATATTCACCGTCGAGATACGAAAAGATCATTCCATGAGAGGTAAAAATTCACCCATCGAGCGCATTCAACAACAAGTCATAAACACATATTGAGTCATACGGTCAATCAACAACAAGATATTCCCCGTCGAGTATTGAAAGATCATTCTATGTTGAGCTAAAATTCACCGTCAGAGCATTCAACAACAAGTCATAAACACATGGGAGTCATTCGGCCTATCAACAACGAGATATTCCCTGTTAGAGTATCGAAAGATGATTCCATGATGAGCTAAAATTTCACCCATCAAAGCATTCACCAATAAGTCATAAACACATATTGAGTCACTCGACCAATCAACAACGAGACATTCACAGTCGAGATTGCGAAAGATCATTCCATGATGAGCTAAAATTCATCCATCGGAGCATTAAACAACAAGTCATAAACACATGTTGAGTCATGGCTAATCAACAACAACATATTCCCTGTTGGGCAAAAAAGAACATTCCATGTTGAGCTAAAAATTCACCCATCGAGCATTCAAGAACAAGTCATAAACACTTATGGAATTCATGACCTATCAACAAAGATATTCCCGTTAGAGTAAAGAAAGATCATTAAATGATGAGCAAAAATTCACCTATCGAAGCATTCACCAATAAGTCATAAACACATGTTGAGTCACTTCGCCCAATCAACAACGAGACATTCCCCGATGAGTCCGAAAGATCTTTCCATGATGAGCTAAAAATCACCCTTGAGCATTCAACAACAAGTCATAAACAATTATTTGTGTCATTCGGCTAATCAACAACTAGATATTCACCGTCGGAGTTAAAGATCATTGCATGATGGCTAAAATTCACCCATCGGAGCATTAAACAACAAGTCATAAACACATGTTGAGTCATACTGCTAATGAACAACAAGATATTCCCGTCGAATCTTGAAAAGATCATTCTATGTTGTGCTAAAATTCACCCGTCGGAGCATTCAACAACAAGTCATAAACACATGTTGAGTCATATGGCTAATCAACAATAACATATTCCCGTTGGATTATTGAAAAGATCATTTCATGTGAATTAAAATTCACCCATCGGAGTATTCAACAACAAGTCATAAACACCGGAGTCATTCGGCCTATCAACAACGAGATATTCCCGTCGAAATGAAAAGATCATTCCACGATGAGCTAAAAATTCACCCATCGAAGCATTCACCAATAAGTCATAAACACATGTTGAGTCACTCGGCCAATCCAGTTGAGACATTCTCGTCGGAGTATCAAAAGATCATTCCATGATAAGCTAAAATTCACCTTCGGAGCATTCAACAACAAGTCATAAATAATTGTTTGTGTCATTCGTCTAATCAACAACTAGATATTCACCGTAAGATCTGAAAAGATCATTCCATGATGAGGTAAAAATTCACCCATCAAGCATTCAACAACAAGTCATAAACATATTGGAGTCATACGGTCAATCAACAAAAAGATATTCCCGTCAGTATTGAAAGATCATTCTATGTTGAGCTAAAATTCACCCGTCGGAGCATTCAACAACAAGTCATAAACACATGTGGGAGTCATTCGGCCTATCAACAATGAGATATTCACATTAGAGTATCGAAAGATGATTCCATGATGAGCTAAAATTTCACCCATCAAAGCATTCACAATAAGTCATAAACACATATTGAGTCACTCGACCAATCAACAACGAGACATTCCACAGTCAATTACCAAAAGATCATTCCATGATGGTAAAAAATTCATCCATCGGGCATTAAACAACAAGTCATAAACACGTATTTGGAGTCATATGGCTAATCAACAATAACATATTCCCACATTGGAGTGCCAAGAAAGAACATTCCATTTGAGCTAAAATTCACCCATCGAAACATTCAAGAACAAGTCATAAACACTTATGGAGACATTAGGCCTATCAACATAGAGATATTCCCGTTAGAGTAAAGAAAGATCATTAAATGATGAGCAAAATTCACCTATCGGAGCATTCACCAATAAGTCATAAACACATGTTGGAGCCACTCGCCCGATCAACAACGAGACATTCCACAAATGACGGAATTACCGAAAAAGATCATTCCATGATGAGCTAAAATCACCTTGAACATTCAACAACAAGTCATAAACAATTATTTGTGTCATTGACTAATCAACAACTAGATATTCAAGTACGAATCTAGAAAAGATCATTCCATGATGGGCTAAAATTCACCCATCAGAGCATTCAACAACAAGTCATAAACACATGTTGAGTCATCGTACAATAACAAGATATTCCCCGTCGAATCTTGAAAAGATCATTCCATGTTGTCTAAAAATTCACCCGTCGGAGCATTCAACA